>CAJNDT010006222.1:0-340000 GCA_905221615.1 Symbiodinium sp. CCMP2592
CTGTTTTGCTTCTCTTGTTGTGGTAGGCTGTGCAACTGTCGTTGGTGTGGTGGCTGCTGCTGCTGCTCTTCGCTGTTTGTGGGTGGTGTTGCTCGTGGATGCTCGCGCATGCGGATGCTCAAAGCTTGTCGCTTGTGTTGGGATGTTGGTGAGTTGGCGGTGGAGGTAGGGCCACGATGGTGGGATCAGTGGGGGTGTCTGAACCCGAGAATAGTTGGTTGGTAGATGTTGCTAGTTGGGGTGGCGTCTTTGTCCGTGTGCTCGTCGAGTTGCGACGTTGTCTATGCTTGCTGCTGTGCCGGTTGTTGATGTTGTTGGCTGTGTGGGACCTCTAAGTTGCACAATGCTGTGTTATGACCTTGTCCTGGCTGTGGGAAGTATCGGCCCTCCTTGTAGGGTGCCGCCAGGTGCTGTTACATGATTGGCTGTGCAACTGTTGGCTGTTGCTGTTGATGCTGCTGTTGTTGATGTCGCTGCACGTCGCTGTTTTTGGGTGGTGGTGCTCGTGGATGCTCGCGGGGTGTCAAATTTGCACATGTTTGGGGGTGTTGTCCATGCTTCTTGCTTCTGTTGGGCGACATTTGGAGGTCTGGACATAACGGTATGATCAGTTGTCTCAAACAAGACAAAGCGCGAACACGGCTTCTAGCTCGGTTGATGCGTCTGTCGAGTTCTTCGTCCATGATTTTGGTCAGGTTGGGAACTGTCTCACGTTGGTTGTAGATTGGCTGTGCAATTGTTGTTGGTTGTTGCTGCTGTTTCTACTGCTGCTGTTCGCAGTTTGTTGGGTGGCGGTGCCGTGGATGCTCGCGGGGTGTCAAATTTGCGCATGTTTGGGATGTTGTCCATGCTGCTTCTGTTGGGCGACATTTGGAGGTCTGGGCATAACGGTGTGATCAGTGTGTCTCAAACAAAACAATCAAAACAACATGCGAACACGGTGTCTAGCTTGGTTGATGGGCTTGTCGAGTTCTTCGTCCGTGATTTTGCCCATGTTGGGAAATGCCTCACCTTGGTTGTAGGTTGCCTGTGCAACAACTGTCGTGGTTGATGTGGTGGCTGCTACTGCTGCTGTTCGCTGTTTGTGGGGTGCTCGTGGATGCTCGCGGATGCTGAAAGCTTGCTGCTGGTATTAGGATGTTGGTCAGTTGGCGGTGGTGCGGCTGCGATGGTGGGATCAGTGGGGTTGCCGCTGAACCCGAGAGTGGTTGTTGGTTGCTCGCTGTTGCTAGCTGGGGATGGTGCATTTGTGGAGTGTTGGTCGTTTTGGGTCGTTGTCTATGCTTGCTTGCTGCTGTGTCGGTTGTTGTTGATGTTGGCTGTGTTGGCGGCGTGGTGACATGATGTTTTATATGAATGTGCTCTGGGGTTGCAAATCAATGCCCTGTTATGCTTCTCACGTTGGTCGTAGGTTGGTTGGTTGTGCAACTGTGTCAACACAGCCAAAAGCACCAGACTCTACAGCTGGTCGAAGAACTCCAAACAACCGCACGGATGACACCCTCACTCTCAACTCGGACAAACATGCATGGACAATATCTCCTAGCATCCAGCATCACAGTCATGACACTGCCCGAGCACCGCGACACAAACGCATGGAAAACAGCATCAGCAACAACGGCACAAACACATGACGTCTGCAGAAACAGCCACAAACGACACCTCTAACGCCTCCTGCTCAATAATATGACAAAACACTGTGCAAGCACAGGCAACATTGCACTGGCGAAGTTGAAGAACTGGGTGACATGTGTAGTCTTCGTTTTTGTTTTTTGTGTGTATGTGTGTGTGTGCTTGTGCGTGTCTGTGTGTGTTGATTTTGGTGTTGTGCGCGGTGGAGTCGGCCAAGTGTGATTTATTGGTGTTGTGGTGCTCGTGATGCTGCTGTCATGTGGAAAATTTGAGTTCGACCCCCGAAACCACGAACAAACCCACCGGGCCCAGCGGTGCCTGCCAAAGCATGACCAAGACACTCTCGAGAGGTATGCCAAGCTCACTCACCGTGAAGCCTCGCTCATCCTCGCTGGTTCTGGGTCGTGTGTCCGGCCTCTCGGCGCTCTCGATCATGGACGGGCCATGGAAGCCAAACCAGAGGGCTCTCCCAGAAGGGTCGGCCATGGAATTGCTTCCCCAAAGGGCGCTGCCAAGAAAGAGGTCCACACTAGCCGTCCCCAGGTCGCTGGAAGGCACTCCAACACGGTCAACCGCGAGGCACCCCCCACCCGATCTTCCCGCATCCGGTCGTCAGAACCGCGATGGAACCGCACACAGGGCCAGCTAAAATGCTGCCTTTCGTGCCAGCCGCAGAAAGATCAGATGGCAAACGATGAGCATCCCTGGACACCACCTTCCGGCTATCGAGCAACCGAACACCAACCAACCACCACGGTGTTGTGATTTTTCGCTTGTTGGTGTGAGTGTTTGTGAATGTGTGGTGAGATGGCCGTGCTGCGTCCGTTCGTGCCAAGCAGATTGTCATCAAGAACTGGCACTCGGAATCCAAACTAGAACCCAATTCCACACCCTACGCCCCACGTTTGAACCCCAGGACCTCTTCGGTCCAAGCAACCTGTCCATGTAGCCTCACTTTCCGAAGCGGACTCGCCATAGGACCTGAAACCTTCAGCCAGTGGATGCTGCCAGAGGGCCTGTGCGAACGAACTCCCTTGGCCTCTATGAGCCTCCCGAGAAGCCTAAAGACACAGATATGAAACTCTCTGTTCTTGTCTGAGTCAGACATGATCTCAAATCTGTTCCACATCACGACGCCTGGAGTTGCATCATCTGTCCTCTAGCTGTTCCGAAACTGTCGGGGTACGGTGCGATGTGGCAGTCTCATTGCGCTGTGTTGCCTTCCGCCAGTCAGTCACACCCGGCTTAACGACGAAAATCACTTGATATCACTTGACTCCCTGCCTTCCCCCACGCCTCCAGCATCTAGGACAACTGTGTAATGTCCCGGCACGTTCTGTTGCAGCAAGATTTGGAGACACTAGATAATGAAACTTCCGAACCCGGCAAGAGAACAAAGCAGGCCATGGCCACATTCCACACGGAAACCTATCACTTCGGGTTCCGCTTCATCCTGATGCTTCATGCGGTGCAAAACATAACTACTGCATTCATCGGCAATCTGCAACGTGGGGATCCACCGCTCAGTTTTTCCTGCTTGCGAGTGTGCATGCAACCAAAATCAAAGCTGCAAAACAGCTCGTTCCATATCATTACCTTTGAGCAGCAGCACCTTTGCGGGAATACGAGACCTCTGTCCGGGCCTCCTACAAAATGTTGCCTTTGGCCTTTGCTCAAAGATGACTGAAACAGTCTGCGGCTGTGGCAAAAGGAAGTGCCTCCGAGCAGCTGAGATAGCGGATCAACATGTGCACACACAGTCTCGACATGTTACTTACAATGCTATGTCCAGCACCACCCTGTGCTCCTGCTTGCAACGCGCACGACCAGCAGATCTATTGTACAAGCCGGTCACTGTGCTGAGCCCAGGTCACTTGGTAAGAGCCTCAGCCATCTCATCACTCCAGGTGCAGGGAGAGAGAGAGAGAGAGAGAGAGAGAGAGAGAGAGAGAGAGCGAGAGACAACAAAGACACGTGCTGGAAGTTGCCTTGATGCTGGCGCCGCAGCAAAGTGGAAACAAACTATTTGGGAACCTGGCAGCGACACATTCTGACTGGCTCCTGGGAATCCACGGGTGTCGCTGCTCGCGAAATGAGTCAACATGATTCCAACGAGCTGAGAGTACTGTTCAATATTGTTCAAGACACAGGCACCAACAACACGTCACCTAGTCACAACGTGAGCTTGCACACCAGCCTGCTCCATGTCCTGGCAGAGTCACAGAGAAACCGGACAGCAGAAGCACAATCGTGCCAGCGGCTAGCAATGAAACACATCAACAGGTTGCTTGCAATCTTCCGACCAAAATAATAGCGATGCTCATGGAAGTCCTTTATGTGTGTGATTGATTTCTGAAATCATCTGTCCGGCCTGGAAACGTCACCGGTAGTAGCACCCGCAACACCGAACCGTCGCTTTTGACTGCATCACTTCCGTCCAAGACCCCAACAGTCGCTTGTCATGGTGGGTTTGATGACGTGAGTTTGGATACAGTAGCCTTTGAAGGCTAGTTCAATCATGCTTGTCGCTGCCTTGCAGACGACATCCTGTGAGTACTTCGCGCTGACAGATGTGCAGAACGCATCAAACCAAGCCACCAAACCACCGAATATCGCATCTACATGGCTTGTTTCTAGGGCCTGTGGATGTGGTGCAACCAACTCTCAAGACAGCTCTTTTAGCAATTGTATATATCCTGCAGGGCTATTGCAGGCCAACAGAGCCTCTTCAAGATGGACACCTTCCAAATCACGAAAGAGGGAAGGTGTTCAGCTGTAAAAAAGAGACCCGTGCGTTGAGCAGACGCCAAGTTGCAACACCAATTGATGCCGCTGCGATTTGGATTGAGTTTCTGATGCCTTCAAACTTGCGGGTTGCCCTGAGTAATTGCAAGAGGAATGCATTCTCGAAAGTAACCGGCATCAACTCGCCCCTGGACGAGGCTCAAGATGCCTCTTCCAGGGGGTACGGAGACGGCATGCTGAAGGCTGTACAGCTCCGCTTGTAGCTCAAGTGAACAGCCACCCGGCCAGAGTTGCCTTTGCCGACTAAATACCGGGACAAAGGACGAACTGGGGGTCGCCAGCGGGCTCGACGCCATGCTTTCGGAAGTGTCTGCGCGCCAAGTTTCGTGCACAGGAGTAAGAGCCTGCCCCAAACAAAAACCATATGGATATGATGCATGCTAAGAGGGATCCCAGGAATAAAACGTGGGCGCACTGGCATGGTTCTTGAGCCCCGGGGCTTCGAGTCGACTCAATTTGTCCATCTTCACATGCCAGCTAGTGTTAATGCTTGGAGAATGCGAGCCTGCCACTTGTTCAGCATGATTTTCTGACCTTGTACCAGATAACGTCTGCTTCCCAAAGTACTTCGGCTGAAAGCAGCCAGGGTTCCGACAGCAAAGCAAAGCTTCTCGCCGCACTTCTCGGAAGTTCGGGTCTTGAGCTGCCATGAGCTGCATCACCTGTGCAACATGCGAGTTTGGCGCCTGTGCTCGAAACCCGAGTTCTGTGCCAGGCCTTCTCCTTCACCTGCAGCTGAGCCACCTGAGTACGCAGGAGCTCTTGAGCTTGCCAGACGTGCCAGTTTTACTTCAAATCTCTAACCTCCCATGTCAACTTCCGGTCCGGCCTTCTTTTTGCCCAGAGGGTGAAGAGTCACAAACTCTCCAAGATCATGACCTCTTTTGACAGAGATGCTGACATAGAGATAGTCATTTGCAATCGCGGGTCTCGCTCAGAGAGAGACTCCCAAAGTAAATGCTCGGCTTAAATTCAAACGCAAAACTATCGATGCTATCAGCCGCTTTCGCCATCCAACCCACAGACAGAAGCAAGAAGCTAACATTCACAAAATACCTCCAGCACGAAGCAACCGAGCACTGCGGTGCTCGGGACAGAACCAATCAATGTCTAGGAGGCGAGCATGCCACTGCCAGTGTAGTTGCATCGGTTGACGGGCTTTGCAGCAAGGATGCGAGCATTTTCAAAGCCTGGCATGCCATTCAATCAGTGGCTCGAACTCCGGGCAGCTTTCAACGACGGGGTAAGGCCGGATGGCGGCCTTTCCTAGCAAGAACTAGGCGGAGAGACCCGGAAGTCGTTCGATTCAAACCTCAAGTGTAACATAGAAACTCCCTATAACACTTCCTCACATGACAAGAACTTTGCCAAATTGCCGTGCTTCATCAGACGAGAGACTTCATGACATTCTCTGCCCAGAACTTGCTGGAATGAATGAAGCCTCAGAACAAACGTATGTCGTGGTTAATGAGATCGGAGTGGAAGGGATAGTTTTGCTTGGGCGCCCCATTGAAGCTTGCCGGTCTGCAACTCTCGCTCGTAGCGCTCATAATTACTCATCTCGCTGACCTGCGAAAGCGCGCATTTTGGAAGCCCCGTTGGCTTGGTGCCAGTGGCACCGCAAGTGTAGAGGTCGCTTAGGATTGGCCCACCCATTTCTATGCACAGTTCCATGCGCCTCTGAGCCAATCTGTATCGCCATCTCCTGTGCAACAACGGCAGGCGAGAGCCTTGTACTTTTGAGACGGAGCTGGCGACAACAAGCTGTCGCGATTTCGCTGTTGTTCTCTTGGACTCAATCTTGTCTTGCCGTGTCACCTTAATGTCATCGTAGAGTTCGGCGTCTCGCCATTTCTCGAACTCTAGCTGCTGCACTGCCTCGTTCACGCTGGATACGGTGGGAAGGGAACTAACTCCACTTGAGCCGTCCTCTAAAATTTCGTAGGGCACTGTGCCTCCAGAATGCCTTCCTCGACAATGTCCTCGCACATGCTCTTGTGACCTCAGAGCATGGCCAAGTAGCCTGTTCGGCTCACAGGGCGTGCTTTGTCTACTGAGCTCCAGGCCGAGGAAATTTTTCAGCACAGTCAAGCACAAGCGGACAACCTGTTTAAACGACATTCGAAAAGCGAAATGTGGTGAACACAGGGATCGCAACGCCTTCTCCACACGGCTGTACATTAAGGTCTCCTTCAACTTTTTGATCACGTACATCTCCTTCGGACAAATGTCACATATCAATTTCAACCATGGTTGCCCACTTGACGGCAAATAAATAGAAACCAAGACCAGGGCAACTCGTCCCGATCATTTTCCCGAATGGCTGAGACGGATGATCGGTGAAGGAAGCAGTGTACGTTCGGCTAGCCTCGATACTATCTCTGTGCATATTGATTGGGAGTAGCAATCCTTCCACTGCCGCCCTTTACTGGCCGGCCGAGCCAATCAATGTCCGAGTGAATCTGATGAGGCAAGCACGAGCCTCAATCTCAATTCAAACGAGATGAGGTTTTGATGAAGCTTGCGCGGCATGGTGGAGGCATCACACTGATGATTGTACTGGCGTGCGCGGCATGGTGGAGGCATCACACTGATGATTGTACTGGCGACACAGGCCTTCATCTCGCTGGTAATTTGCGGATCGAAAGACCTGCAACAAACATCAGCAAACATCGAACGGCCGCACCGGTTGGAGGCGGCCACAGAACTAAACTGTCGGTCAAGCAGCAACGCCCAGATTGCGAAGATGCACCTCAAGGTCCAAGCTTCCCCATTCCCACAGCCAACTGCTCGACATCAAGTCGAGGATGCAGTGCATCCGAACGAAGCGATCTTGCTGGGAAACTTCTAGGTGCCCGATCGAAAATGAGAAACACATCGAGTCCCGTGCTGAGGCAACGAAGCCCTGCTTCATCGGAAACCAAAAAAATCTAAGTCAGACGTGTACTCACGGTCGTGAGCGCCCAACTGAGCTAAGCTTGACAGATGCCGGGAAAAACCGCTTGTGGGAGAAAAGCCCTGAATCCCGAACAGGGCGGTAGAGTACAGGAGGCGCGGACGAGACACATCGAGTATCATCACACGTAGATGCATGCAGATCAATGGCGACTGCCAGAAGACGATCCTGGAAAGAGCACACCCTGCTCCCGTCAACATTCGGATCTTTGCTGCCTGTTGGTTCTGCTGTGTCACCTGGACTCGACCCCCAATGATCCACGACGCTGTCTCTTTGGCTGGACGTCGCTCGACATGTGCCACAGAGCTCTTGTTGCGGCCACAGAGCTTGTAGAGATGCGGCGATGGTGAAGACTTGGGCTGAATCCTGCATTCAGGGAGCGAAAGCTGCTTCGCAGCTTCGGCACATGTGATATGATAATCTTCCACAGGCATTGCTCGTTTCCCTAAGTAAGGCCTGCAAAGTCAAATCTTGGTGCGAGCGGCAAAGGAGCGAGCTATGATCGGTTTGGTTTCGGACATGTTCGGACCGAGCGCAGTGGAATGCAACTGTCGGCAGAGCTTAGGATTCCGCAGGAAGATTCTAGGGTTGGGGAAAGAAACACCGACAAACTTCGTCATGTCACACCATGTCGAGAAACGAGATCTGAAGGCCGTTTTTGTGGTGCTACAGGTCGGGAGACCATTGGCCCAAGAA
The DNA here is from genome assembly GCA_905221615.1 of Symbiodinium sp. CCMP2592. NCBI lineage: Eukaryota > Dinophyceae > Suessiales > Symbiodiniaceae > Symbiodinium > Symbiodinium sp. CCMP2592. Next base: position 8,090 of record CAJNDT010006222.1, read on the forward strand.
AAGCCTTGACTGGGAACTCTGCAACTTGCAGGGTGCAAGTCTGAAGAGTCCTAGAAGCACTTGAGAAGGCCATGCTCCGAAATGTCACACAAAAAAACAGGGTGAGCAAGGCCTGAAGATGCGATCCGGAATTCCTCGCCATCGTGGGCTTGATGGTTTTCGGAATTGCATTTGCAGCAAATCACTGGCAGCATGACTCCTGCAGAGGACCAAACAAGCTTTCTGTAGACATCTCCCTTGAGCAGGTTTGTGATTGCCTGTCGGGAGGTGCTTACACGCACAAACGGCCTGCACACTCAAAATTGCAATCGTGGGCCATTCACACTGAGAAACGAGCCATGCCGCCTCCAGCTGACCTAGCTCTGAGCAATTCGTCTTCGAGGAGTCAAGGATCTCACCCAGAAACTCCTTGACACTCGCCTGCTGCGTGCGATTGTCATCTTGCTTAATCATGCCACCAGGCCCTCAACCATCCCGAACATGTCTCGCTGTGTATGCCCCCTTTTCAGCTCGATTAGATGTTGAGTCTTTGGCAAGTTAGCCCTCGTTCTCACAGGGCAAGCTGTTTTCCTCACCCACACACACACACATACGTCGCAAGGCCACCCAAACCGCGAGTTCGCTTGGTCAGGCGGCTCCCATTTTCGCAAACTGCTTTAGATCGCTGGCCGAAAGTAGTATACCACAGTTGGCTGCCAAGAAGCAACTGCTCTCTCGTGTGGAAAGACGGTCGTGTAAGGATTTTGGCTGATGAAGCTCCCAGCCTAGTCTGGTCCGGAATTCAGTCTTCTTAGTCTCGATCCTTTATATAACCACGGTCTGCTGCTTTCGGGCTATAACTACCGTCAGCTTGTGATATGTGCTTTCTTGAGTTCAAAGTCATGGACTCTTCCCCGTTGCCTTCAGACTGCTTTGTTTGTTTTAACGCCTTGTCGTTGCGAATCTTGGATTGTTGGGCTTTGCGATGGCTTCGCCGTTTATCGCTGCTTAAAGCGTAGTGCTCTTCATTCCAAGCACGTTCCGTGGGCCGGCCCGTGGTACTCATGCCTTATGGCTGAGAAAAGCTGCATGGCAACTACTTCGAACGTAGTTTGGTACTAGACGTGGGGCGCCTCACAAGCTTCCGTCTCGGCGTTTCAGATCAGCATCGGCAGTAATGGTCCTAGTCGTAACTGTAGTGGAGCTTCGTCGTAAAGAAGCCTTTGCATCTTGCCCGGGTCTCATGCCACGGTCTGTCTTCGTAGCAATTTTAGGGACAATTCCTGCTTACAGCTCCAGCGAGTATCAGCGAGTGCAGAGATAGGCCAGGGAAAGGTTGAAAGATGCATGTCACAGCACAATCAACGGGCTTGACAAGGGCAGGGGGACCTGCCTCTGTCGCTACATGCGGCACGTGACTCATCACAGCTGACAGCAGCCATGCGACCTTCGTCAGCTACACATTCACCAAACATGAATGCGGAGATCGCACGTCATCCATGGCACGGCAGCCTTGTCGGAAGTGTAGTTCTCCAGCCCCGGCCGCTGGAGCAGCGACAGAAGAGGCTTGTAGATCTGCGAAGTGCAATTGACAAGTTCTGTATCCGCAGAGGGCCGCAGCACTGTGTAACAGCTGCCAAAACCAAAAGAAGCACCTTTGTGCACGCCTTACAGTTTGAGCTACAAAACATCAAAGGACCAGTGACGTCTGACAACGAAGTAGTGGGGTCATGTGTGCGGCTCACTTATTATTCGAAAGTGCTTTCAGTGGATTCCTGTATATAGAGATTCAGAAACGAAACTGGTATGTCAACCCCTGTCAAAGACCTCGATCCGTTGCTTTGTTGCATCCTCGAAGATGGCATATCCTTAGCAATTTTGATGCTGGCAGTACAGCAGAGCGGCGAAGTCCCTTTAGTCACGAATTCTTTCAGCCAAGTGGCCGCTGCTGTCTTCTCTCAGCATGTCGTAGAATAGGGTCAAGAGCCACTGAATTGGCTTGTCTTCTCCTCAAGAGTGTCATTGCGACAAGTTGCTTGTTTGTTACAACAGCGACACTTTGCAAGCTCAATCTCATCGCCAAGATGCGAGAACCCATCAACGCCATGCATGCTTGGAGAACTTGTATATGGCCTGCCAAGCACGAAAGCTGATGGAAGAGTCCTTCCCGTGACCTAGCAGCATTGCTTGCAGGGTTGTGTGCCTTGGATCATGGATTTGTTCTTGATTGCCTCAGTCGGCAACCAGACCGCATCGCCCACGATGAGAGGTGTCATTGAATGATTCCTGGCTACCAAGTCTGTATCCTGCAATTGACAAATGACCGGCATTAAGGCAACTGAACCCGAATATGCTTGAGAGGTCATTGGCAGAAAGGGGACGCGATGTTCAGGTCAGGGTGCTCTTCATGTCATTGCCGCCACAACAGAACAAACGACAAGACTGCCACGCAGTACTTGGCCCAACGTCAATAAGCTCACTGCAGCTGCCCAATGTGACAACTCGAGTCTCCAAGACAGTTTAAACTAGTGCTTGGCACGAACCCATGATCGTAACGAAAGCAAGCTCCGCGATTCTTCCTGGTTTTTGATCACACCTAACAGCTGAGTGAAATCCGATGAGAGAAGTAAACGCCAAGTTCATATGTAGTAGGTAGAGAGCACAGAAGCCATGGGCCTAGCCGTAAGGCTCTACTCGAGCTATGGCTTGTACTTCAAACAAAACTGAGCACATTGGAACGAACGCCAACCAACCACTGATTAAAGAAGGGTAATTAATCTTTTGAAGGTTGGGGTTCAGAGTCAAACACTTACCTGGACCTAGCCCTTCAAAACGAATGCCGGCGGTTTTCATTGTCACTGCCACATTTCGAGGGCCGAGCTCAAGCCCTGGATGGGTGGGACCCCGCAGTCAAGGGTCAGGTGGCATTCATGGTGACAAAATATACACTAACACTTGAACAAAAACTAATATTCACTTAGATTATTCGCGTGCATGCATGTCGTACCAAACACACAAATAGAATCAGACGAATTTATCGACAAGACTATGCCATCAGAAAACTGGTGGGCACCACCCTACATGCAACCAAGTCCTGGCAATTGCACCAGAGCATCCAAGAGGCAGATCACAAAAAGCTTAGCAACATGCGCCCACCCCAGAAGGCGATGCGAATACCCACGAAACACACCAAGGATTTCATGAAGCACGTGGCAATTCCATGTCTACCAGAAGCTATGAAGTCGATGGAACCGATACGCACAAAGACAAGCCTGAATATCCACAGGTATGAAGTGTAATTGCCTCCTGCAACTTCTAGGCAAGCACATGCAGCACCACACCCAGAACGGGATCGGAAGAAGCAAAACTTGGCATCTAATTGGGGAGTGCACCAGTCTGAGGCACTGCTGAGGCGCAAACTGGCGCATCTGCTTCGATGAGCTTGAGTATGTGCGCTGAACTCTTGGTTGCCTCCCGAGCCGAAGCAGTGCACTGATAAATTAGTCAGGTGGGATGCTCGATGGGCAGGTACAACCGTGTTTCCAGACGGCACGTGACGAGTCAACGACACGGTTCCTCGTAGCTCTCCCACTCGGGCTTGAAGCTCAAAATGTTGTTGTGGATCTCCGCGGCCTTGGACAGGTCGACGCCTGCGGTGTCTGGCGACATTCGACAGGGGGATTGGGGGATGCAGCGTGTTTCAAAGCCTTGCCTCCATCAACTCTATACTTTTCAATGAGGCTCGCAGCCTCCGCCATGGCCTCGAAGCATCAGAAAGGAAACCCTGTCGTCTAAACTCGAACAAAGGCGCGAAAACACGACGGCAAGAGCCTGGAAGCAAAGCCCCCACTAGTCATCTCTCTCTCGCTCGCTTCCTTCCTTCCGTTGGGGCAGAGTCCCTGCGCGGACCCGGGCCGAGGCCCCCCGTTCCCCCCTCAAAGGTGGAATAGGGCATTGGGTCAAGAAGGTAGTGGGTTCAGCTGGTAGAATCCAACCCACAAGCATCCCCAAACAACCAACCCTGTACATTCACTGCCCTCTATGGCTAAATCCTTGGACCCTCGACGGACGTGACTCCCTTGCTGAATCCTACGGCTGGTAGTCATCCCCTTGTTCAAACAGACACATGTAGAAACACAACAAATGAATGCTTGGTTCACAGTACGCTCTCTTCTTCTGCAGGGCATAAGGGGCGGGTCAAGCCTCCCGGCCTCATGGGCCCCCATGTGTTATGGGGCTTTCGGCGGGCGTGAAAAAACATCGAGTCCCCCAGTTTGTGCAACAAGATGTATTGGACTATATAATTACTGGGTTCATCGATGATGGGCTTGACACATGCACGATCCTTTGAGAAATGGGTCTTCACTTCCCACAAGTATCTCACGTAATGCAAACAGTCTATTAAGAAAAAACAGAAAAGGTCCCCAGTTCGCACTTGTACGGATCATTCAGCTGGAAGCCCAAGGGGACGACCAGGAAAAACATGCCAAATTACTTCGTGGTCGGAGAGGGCGGGCGGAGCGAAATCCAATTAGTGGCATGGTCCACAGAGGTGCGCGTATATTACATCCCCCGAAGGGGTGATTTAAAAAATTTCGGCAGGCGGGTTGGTATAGATGTCAGCCTCATGGAGGCCTTTTTTGAAAAAAACATTTGCAATGCAATTAAATCAGCAGTAACACGGAGAGGGTCTGCAACTACGTAGCGGCTTCACTGATCGAAATGACAGGAGCTGCAGCAAAGACTTGCATCATAATTAGAACAGATCGTGACGACAGTCTGCGTGCTCAGTACTGGCAGGGGCTCAGCAAAGCTCAGAACACCACATATGCGGTATGATATAAAGGATGAGACGTCGTAAAAAACAGTTCATCGCCAGCTCTGCGCCAAAGCAAGCCGAACACTGCATGATCACGACAATGGCCCTAAAGTGCTGGAACACTTCAAGTTCGTCCCACAAGGATAGCTTCCTGATCTCACTCGGCTCGGACACGTCGAACTTTTTCGCAGTGGGGGTATCCCGACACAGCACTTTCAAGTCCGTCGCAGTGACGAGGAAGAGGACTGCAAGAACTATTATGGAAACTCGCCAGACGGGGTCTGCTGCGATGCCAGACATAACCATGGAATTGGCAAGTATAAGAATCATGAAGATCTGCGCGACACCACCTCCCAAACTTTCCCATCCAGCTGCTGCGGCCTTCGCAGTTCCAAGCACAATCGGCACGATGATTATGACGGAACACCAGAACTGGTTGATCAAGAAAGTGCATCCGGCGCAACCGATGAAGAAGCGAATCAGTGCATACTTCCAGGGAGCGGGGGCAGTCATGCCATTGCCTTTCGGTTCCAGGTACCTACCGCGATTTTAGATTTACGTCGTAAGGGGGCAAGGATCGGGGCGCACGGCACCACTCCCCCCGCTTGAGACTCCGGGGTCGCGGTCTATGGAGAAGACGTCGTAGGCACCTTGAGCCTCTCTCTCTCTTTCTTTCGCCAGGGTTATGGTGCAGGGGGGTTACCCTCTACACCGCGCGCGACTGCGCCCCCGACTGTTGTGGGGCCAGTTGATTAGATGCAAGACCCACGACTCGGGACGTGCGGTAAATCACGAGCATCCGTCGGCAACTGGAATCGGGAAAGTTGCAAAGGGTCGGAAGAGCATACATAAAGGAGATGCCGCATGGAGAAGACAAGTATTCCAGTAAGGGGTTCTTCCCCATTGCCTGTGGGTTCGCTGGTTCTGCATGAGGCCAACATGAAAAGATCCTAACAAACGATCCTGAGAACCAGGTCATTGTTGGTTGGCTCATGCTAACCGGACGTGGCAAAGTGATATTTCTGCTCTCTCTTAGTCTGGCTTCACAAGGGCAGCAACACTCAGCAATACGAGGAACAGACCAACCATAGGGAATCACAGGACGCCAGGCAGTTGGGAGAGAGCTGTTTCAAATCTGAGGCCATACTGTTACTTCCCAGAAAAGCGTCAGAAATGCGTGAGAGCCGCTAATTAGCTTACAAAGTCGGACCCCGTTGGTGCGGGGGAGGGTATCTTCGAGGAAACTGGAGGCTCCGGCGGCCCGTCAAAAGTGTATTTCACAGAACATTGAGGCAAGGGGCAAGCACTGCAAGCCCACCCCTGGTAGCAAAGGTTAAAAACCCTGCAAGTATGCGGTGTTGACATCGAGTGGAGAGATACACATGCAAGCGGCCCTGAAAAAGATCTGCAAATAAAAAGTGCTCTTGCATCGGCGCTCAAAGACAGGTTCGCAGCCTAGCAAGCACAGCGAACTTCTCTGAAGACTGCCTGTGGAATGAGGTCTTTCAACTAGAGCTGGGGATTTTCCCCGCAGTAATAGCGCTCACTTGTTGCCTTTCGTCTTGCCCCAGTACTTCCACTCTCTCTTCGTGCCTTTATCTGGATGCCACTCTTGTCGTCGCCGCTGTTGGCGGCGCAGGTCTCGGTAGTCGGTTTTCGTCGCAGCTCTGTAGGCCTTCCACTTGGCCTCATCCGTGGGGTAACTGTCCAGGTCATAGGGAACGTTCCCCTGGTCATCTCGCTGTTCCAACAGTTGTTGAAGCCGTCGGTGCTGGGGAAGGGTAAGCGACGGCGGTTGTCCCGTAGGCGAAGCCGGTGCACTGGAGGCATGGTTGCTGATCACGTGCATGGCCGGGTTCCCCCCTCTGCATCGTCTCGGCCAGGTAGCGGATCATCTGCTTGAGCTGCTTGCTCTGATTTTGGCGCGTAGTCGTCTTCGAAGACGTCAATGACGGGGTGTAGTCCACGTTGTAGTGGAGGCTTCTCACAGTCTCCCGATTGCTGCGGCCGGTCGCCGTACTGGGGCGCAACAGACATGTAGGAGGGCACGTGGTCGGTGCCGAGGTCGTCCGTCTCGTTCACGGCAAAATCTTCTGGGCCTGGTTGCGCACCTGTAGCTGTACCTGTGGCAGTGCTCGCATTGGACCATCTCGGCTCGGCGTGGTTCTGCTTGGGAGTCGTAGTGGTGGGGAGTAGCACCTCCACGTTGCGTACATGGGTAGTCGCTGTAGTGAGTGTTCTGGAGGCTGGGGACGTTGCGGCGCTGAGACAGCAAGTGCGGCACCGGCTTTTTGCGGGGTAATTCCCCAAAAGGCTGATGTGCCCGAAGAGGCCGAAAACGATGTCGCTGTGGTAGTAGTACTGACTGGCATCATCGGGCCTTCCCCCGTCCTGGGCCGTGGGGTCCATGACTGTGCTTCTGGCTCTGTCAGAAAGTCGCTGTGGTGGCGTTGGTGGCACAAGCGCCGCTGGCGGGCTTGCCAAAATGCACGGACTGGGCTTCTCGACGACGATGACTGGACCTCCTGGGGCTCTCGAGTTATTGCATCTGCGTCAGGTCCGAGGATATCACGGAGGGATGCCGCAAGGGGTCATCTGCAGCCAAGTCACTGCAGATAGTAGTGCCAGGCAGCGCGAGGTCGCCCCGGTGAGGAAGAGCCGTTCCTCTTCTTGCGCTTCTTGCTTTTCAGACCTTTGGCATTCTCCGGCTTGCCTTTCAGTGGAGAGGCTTCGCGCTTGGACCCACGATCCTTCCATCGTTCTGCGATCCTTGGAGGAGTCCTTGGAGTGGGGGGGGGAGGGGGTGGAGGTGCCGAGGAACTGGAAGCAGCTTTGGCTCGAAGTGCTTCGTCACGGGCTAGCTCTATCTCTTTCTCCAACAAGCATTGCCTGGCATGGGCTGCGCTCTTGACGGTGGTACCAAAATATATGCAGTTGTCCGCCTCGGGGACATGCTTAGCATGACACTTCGTCCCAAACAGGCATCTTCGGCACAACAGGTTACCAGTGTCGGGGTTGCCCAGCGTGCGTAGAGCTCGTCGGAGTAGTAGTGGAAGCGGGGGCGTCCCCCTGAGCTGCGAGAGCTTCCTGAACAGCTTTGTCAATTTGGCGCTGGCGGAGGTAGGCTTGTGCCTGCCTGGGTTCGGTACTTTCACACCCTGCCAAGATGCAGTTAGCAGCATCTCGGCGGTGCCCTCCGTGGTGTGAAGGACCATCACGGCAGCGGAGGCAAACGATGCCCGTCGGAGGGGGTTGGCCCCCCGCTGTCCCCCGACTGCTTTTACCGGAAGAACCCATCATAGGCAAAGAATTTATCCTCGGTGTCCCTGCCAATATCACGATCACGACGTTGGGGATGTCCCCGTTCGAAGAAGCTCTTGCGGAGAATCGTGTCAGTGAGGTACCCGCTGAGTAGGTTCGCCGAAGGCCTTCAGGAAGTTGTTGATAATCGGCAGAAGGAAGAGGCTGTAGGGAGCAGCGGTCACCGTGCGGGTCCGAAGACACCGATCTCGAAGGAGACGGCCTGGAAGGTGAACAGCGCACAGATCTTGTTCACAAACTCCCGCAATGCGTCAGAAGAGTGAAAGAAATCAGGCGGAGAGAAGAGGGCAAAAAGGTTGTCCTGTGGGGCGCTCAGAAGAACTCTCTCTCTCTCTCTCTCTCTCTCTCTCTCTCTCTCTCTCTCTCTCTCTCTCTCTCTCTCTCTCTCTCTCTCTCTCTCTCTCTCTCTCTCTCTCTCTCTCTCTCTCTCTCTCTCTCTCTCTCTCTTTCTTTCGCCAGGGTTGTGGTGACGGGGTTTCCGCCCTCACCGCGCGCACGTGCGCCCCCGACTGTTGCGGGTGCCAAAGGGGCTGAAGGCATACAAAGACAACCAGGTGCCTCTGCAAAGAGAGATTGCAGGACTCTATCTCAGCCACTATGCGATCTCAGAACATACCAGCGCTGAGTGAATTACAAGACCTCAAATAGGAGGCCAGATCTCGAGGAATTTGGAGGCTCCAGCGGCCCGTCAGGATTAGCATACAAAGTATGGTACAAAGGTTTGACCCCTAACTCGGAACAGCATGAATGGAGAGAAAGTTCAGCATGGATCCCAGCTGAGTCCCAAGGAAAGAGACAAAACTTCTTGCATGTCAGCACTCAGCGGTGGGGCAGGCCACTTAAGCTAGACCAGCAGTGGAGAATGACAGAATCGCATACAGAAACTCATTACGAGGACATCCCTTTTTGCTAGCAGCAGCCTGACGTGCAGGGGCTTCGCCCCAAAATCTACCAGAGGGCGGCATCATGTCAGGGCTTATCGTCTTCTCTTGCTGGCTTGTTTCCATCCACGTTCTCGCTTCGTGCCCACATCTGGCTGCCATTGCCCTTTGCTTCGTTGTTCTCGCCGATGATCTCGGTACTCTTGTTTGCTTGCAGCGCGATAAGCCTGCCACTTCTCCTGGTCCGTGGCGAAGTCGTCCAAGTTGTAGGGTGCGCGGCCATGCTCATCACGTTGCTGCAACAACTGTTGAAGCCTTCTCTTCTGCGATGCTGTAAGCGAGGATGGTCTCCCCGTCGGTGAGGCAGGAGCAAAGTTCTCCTGTGGCGCGGATACCTCTCCATCGTTCCTGTCCCAAGCGGGGACATCCCCGTGCTCTGTGTAGTCGGGTGCAGCCGGTGCAGTGTTGTCCTCAGGAGCGAGGGCTTGCAGCTCGGCGCCATCCTCGAAGATGTCGATGGGCGGGTGAAGATTGAGGTGAGAGGCTGAGGTCACAGGCGACTCGGCTTGGAGCTCACCCTGTGAAGACGGTGGGTTCTCAACTTGGGTCTCTTGGTAGTCCAGCATGGTCAGATTCGCAGTCTCATCCTGGTCCTCGATGTAGGCTGGGGCCATTGGTGTAGCTTGCGGTACGGCACGGGCGGCACCAGCCTGGTGCGGGGAGATTCCCCGAAAAGCTCCCTTGGCGGCTTGGTTGTCACCCTTCGCTGTGCTCGAGGTCATGCTTTGTGGTATATCCCCTTCCGTCTTCACGGCGGAGTCCACCGGGGTTCTCGATGTAGTTGCGGAGGTCACTGGCTGCACGGGGTCTGTTCTCCAGCGTGAGCCGCAGGAGGCGCTCTCCTTCTTTGGTTGTGGCGCGGCACTTGTTCACGTGGTCCTGGTAGTTTTCGAAGTCCTTCCATTCATGCTCTTTCAACGGTCGTTTTTTCCCTCACAAAGTACCTGCCTTGGTTGAGGTCATACCGGACGTCACGGTCGCTCCATTTCTGTTGCGGCTCAGGGGCCTCCGGGAAACGAAGTCTGAGCCCCAGGTTGTTGAAGGTCGGTGGTGGTCGTACCGGTAGTGCGAGGTTCTCGTCTTCCTCACCTCCTGCTGGGGTTTCCCCCTGCGTAGCCGTGGTCTCGGTCTTGGGCTTGCGGCTACCAGCTGGCCTAGAGGAGGAGGCAGAGGCCGTCATGGAGGCTTCCCCCCTTTTCGTCATGTGCCGCTTAGCCCTCCAGCAATTTGGACGTAGGCGTGGATATAATTCACAGTCTCCCTGATAGTCACGATCTTGTAGTAGTCCCGGTCCCTCTCCCACAGATGGCGGCACGCGCGGGTTAGGGAAGAGAAAGGGCCACTTAAGCCTGCGGCTCTCTCTCTCTCTCTCTCTCTCTCTCTCTCTCTCTCTCTCTCTCTCTCTCTCTCTCTCTCTCTCTCTCTCTTTCTTTCGCCAGGGCTAGGGTGTAGGGGTTTTACCCGCCTACACCGCGCGCGTGTGCGCCCCCGACTGTTGCGGAGGAGAAATTATGGCTGTTCACCAACCACGGCTCTGGTCCGTCAAAAAAAGACTCGAGCTCATCACTCGGCAACTGCATTCCAAACAGGAAAAGAAGATTCAGAGCAAGCGCTGTTGAATTAGCCGCAGTAGGAGGCGGCTTTAGCGGTGTTTGGAGGCTCCGGCGGCCCGTCTAGATTACTGCACCTTAACGGCACAAAAGAGGTGTATGCACAGTGCGGAGAGAAAAGCCTTACGTGGAATCCAGTCAAGGCAAAAGGGTTTCCCCTAAAACAACTTGCAGAAAGGTCTATACCATGCACGCGCTGAGCTCAAAGCATGTTTTGTCAAACATGTGGGGGTGCCCCATATTGCTGGCACCGAAGTCAAAAGGTAAGGCAGGTAAGGTTACAAAAGGCTATGCCGTTTCAGCCACACTCACTCATTGCGCCCTCGTCAAAGATGTCCCGGAAAGGCTCCAGAAGTGCTTCACTGACCTCGCTGTTGTTTTTCCGGGCCTTTTTTGTTTTTTTTTCTTTTTGTCCTTCTTCTTCTTCTTCTTCTCCCGCTTTGGGGCCCTTTCCCCAGCATCCATGATGGTGAAGTTTGCGATCACGCCGTACCTGCCCAAGTCACGGACTCTGAGTTCTTCACGTCCCTCGCCCAGCACGGTGGTACTAGTGGATCGGCTTGGCCACGATATCCAGGGAGCCGTTGGAGGGGTTGAACGTCCCTTTCTGCACAGAAGCTCACAACTCTCAGTCACTCCTTTCAAAAACTCAATACTGCTCTGCATCACACAGCACCACACTCTGTACACTGAGGGCCTGACCACATGTTTACTCCAGTCAAGTCGCACTGTGCTGTTCACCCCCTATCCCACCAAGGCAATCCCCCCTAGTCACTGTCGTATGTTCTCGAGCTAGCGGCATACCTACGGCGACTTTGTGGTGGGCTCCCCACCCACGGCGGCTCCCCCTGGTGTACATGGCGTCATACGCCTCCTCTTGCTCTTGGAGCTCATGTGCCTCCGCCAGCCCGAGCGCGGTCGGCTCGCCGCTCAGCCGTTCTTCAGGCCCCTCTGGAAAGCTGTCCAGGTCCCTTTCAGCCGACGAGGGCACGTCGATCTCCGCCATGTCCCCCCTGAGGTTCCAGAAGGCAGGTGTTGCCACGACGGCATTGGCCTTGCCCATTTGCCTCGCTCGGAATGACGTTCCGAGCGATCTCGGTTCGGCCTCCGAAGCCTTCAGGAGGAGGTCTAGGTTTCTGCGCCTGCTCTTTCCCCTTCCCCTTCTTGCCTTTCTGCCTTGGATTGAACAGCCTTCCGTGATGTAGCAGCTCGCACGGGAGTCGGAGTGCTCGCCGCATTCCCCGACTCAGTCTTGCCCTTCTCTGAAGTTGTCTTGTCATGCTGCTTGCCGATTCCGACTGCTTCTGCCTTGCGTTTGCGCTCCGTCGTGCCACTGCCGTTGCTGTTCGATGCGCCCTTCGGCCCCGGACCTGCGGTGTCAGCGGATGCTCTGGCAGAAGACCTGGCATCACCTTGCTCGTCACCCGCGGAGTTCGATGCTGGTTTCTCCGGCTGGCCACATGCAACCAGTGCCTTCAAACTCGGGTCTTCCACTTCCTGACCAGATGGACGGAGGAGAATGACACATGTAGCAGCTAGAACCGGCTACACGTAATTGGCGAAGCCCCCAAAATGCGACCAAGTTACTTGAAAAGTGGGCTTTTTCGCAGTCCCAGCCACAAGATCGGCCAACGGAGGGTCGTTCTTGATTAGCTCAGCCTCCTGATGCTACAAGGGGAAATCTAGGCGGGCAAGACATTGATTAGCAGCTGATTGGCATTAGCCAGACTAAATGTCATGTGTCTGCCAAGGAATCGGCCTTGTCAACCGCCAGCTCCGATGCCACCAGCTGCGCAGGGGGAGCTTTGCCAACAACATCTTTGAGTGCAGCACCATGGGCACCTTCTGGGAAGAAAGAGTTGGGTTCCGACAATGTTTCGCCACTTTCAATCAACCTTCTTGCCAAAAAAGCTGTTTCCAAGGCCTGGCGTGACCGGAGAGCCCTTGAGATTCGCACGACCACGAGTGGTCCATTCCCACGCCCCGGGTTTTACATACAAGCTTCGTGGTAAGCTTTGCAACTGCACTGAAGTTTGTAGCTAATCGTCGAGTATTGCTTCACCGGTTCGCCACTGCAGCGCCGAATGCCACAAGAACCGGGTGCTTCAGGCGCGGACATGGCTGCAAGCTCTTGACCAGAATCTTAAATTCTAGATCCTAGCTCGAACCAATACCAACTTGGGCAAGGTCATGTAGCATTCGCCATGCAACAGCCCTTTGCAGAATCAGCTTTCCAACTCACTGGTTGGTGCCGGCTTACGCACACCATGATTGTAAAATAGACTTGCTACGCAACCTTTTACACTGAAGCGGCAACGTTCCCGACCCACTCCCAAACTCGTCCGGCCTGCATGTGGCCACATCTGCGCCCGGGTACAGGACTTCCGCTTGCTTCCTTTGTCGGGATTCCTGGAAGAAGACCTGAACCCTGGAAGACTACACGGGGGAATAACTATATCATTCTTTGTCTCCTGCGACGGACGTATTCTTCTAACACAGCGGCCTACGTATTCAGACCTTCCGCGCCCTTCCGCGGAGCAACCCCTTCCGCAGCCCTTCCGCGTCCTTCCGCGCGCACAGTCCCAGAGCGATTTTCAGATCGAGTGAAAGTTTTATGTCCAGCTGTAATCTTCCGTAAAGCAGCGGGCAAAAAAAACGCTGCTCACGTGGCGAAGTTCCCACAGTAGCGTCCCCTTCGTAAACCAATCTCTGTCTCCCCTCCACTTCGGAGAATTCTGTGTTGTCTCGATGCTTTTGGCGGCCTCACAAGGGATTTGTGACCTGCCTGATGCCCAGGGGGTCTGGCTGATTGGCAACTCTGGAGGCATGTCGCGAGGCGTGGGCCCGCGACCGATGCTGAGAAGCCACACGTTGATGTGACCTTCCACCTTTTTCGCATCCCCCACGGCCTCTGCTGCTGTGGATGTGCCTGGTGCTCTGCGTCTGCGTGGGTCCTGCGGTGGTGGGCTTCCCCGCTTCTGCCTGCTGCGGCGCCTTGCTGTGGCCGTTGGGTTGGCTGCGGCTGTTGCTGCGAGCCCAACCGCGGCGGTGGCTGTGTGCTGCTGCTTCCTGTCCCCCCTATGGTTTGTGGTGATGTACGGGGCTCAAGGTGCTTGTTGAGCAGCTGGGCGAAGCGTGCCATGTCTCTTGCGTGCTGTTCTGGATTGCTGGGCATCAGCCCTGCTGGTCGGTTGCTTGCGCTCGCGCCTCTCGGATGGCTGCCTCCCATGCTCTTTCGTCGTCGTTCTCTGAGAGGTTGACCCACCATCCGACTTGGCGCCAGGTCTTCCCCCGGGGCTTGCGCATGCCCTTGATCTCAAAAACTGTTTGCACTGCTGCTTTGTACCGTTTCCCGCACGTGCTCCCCCCTCCTTCGTGCTTGCGGCCGCCCCCTGTGTGCACACCCCCTTCATGCCAGTTGTAGCTGTGTGGGTCGTCGTTGTCAGCTGTGTGTGGCTGTGGCACCCAGGCCGGGTCCACTGCGCAGGCGACTGGTGTTGCCATGTCTGCGGCGGGCCGTGGCGGGGGCTTGCTTCTGCTGCGCTGGGCTGCTGCGTGTCCCACGTTGGCGGCGGGTCTGTGGCTGCTGGTTGTCGCAGGTGGCAACCGGCGTTGGCGGCGGGCAATCGGGCGGTCTCTGCGTGCTGCTGTGCCACGGCAGCTGTTGGCTGGTGGTTGAGCCCGGATTCCTGTGGGTGGCTGTGCTGGCCATTGGTGGAGGGTGTAGCCTCCCCCAGTGTGTGGGTGTGGATGGTGGGACGGCATCGTGTCCCGTGCTTGCTGCTAATCCTGTTGGAGCGGGTCGAGGTCGGACTGGTCGGGGTGCCAGGGGTCCGTGTCAGGTCATAGGGGGGGGGTGGCCGAAGCAATCTTGCCGTGAAGTGCTGTCGCTGCTCGTTGTTGGTGCCGTTTTTGGGGGGGGCACTGGCTGCGAGTGGCTATGTGGCACATACGGTGGCTGCGGCTGACGAGGTTTCGACTTGGCGTCATGGTGGCTGTAGAGCCCCTACGAGGGTGAGCTGACTGCGGCAACGGTGATATGCAACGTCTTTGCTTTGCACACCTGGCTGGTGCCGCAATGGTCGTGATAAGCTCATCTGCTGCGATTCAACTTGACTGCAAGTGCACTGTGTCACTCTTTTCCTTCTTTCTGCTTTTTCCTTTGTCGCTGTGTTGGGGGGTTTGGTGTTGTGTGACTGCTGCGAGGCCCCCGTTCAGCTCGTATGGCACTCTGTCTCAACCCCCGGGACACTCAGGCTGTCCCACGGCTCTCTGATTTGAGGCCCTCTTCTGTCTCGTGGCCCGGCCTTGAACCACTCACGGCTTGAGCCAAAATCTCTCTCTCTCTCTCTCTCTCTCTCTCTCTCTCTCTCTCTCTCTCTCTCTCTCTCTCTTCTTCAACACAGCCTCTCTCGCTCCCTCTCTCTTGCTTGCTTGATTTGCTTGCTTGCTCAGCGTGTGAGGTTCTCTGCTTTCTTTCCCCAGGCTTGAGGGCGTGCTCCCACGGGAGCAGCCCGTCGGTTGGCGGGGCGCACGGTTTCACGTGCGACAACAAGATCGGGCACTCCACAGTGAGCCGTATATCGTCACACATGAACCCCTGCAAACCTGGTCGACGCCCCGTACTTTACTGTGACTTGGCTCACCCTGGTGACTGGCTGATGCACCAGGGTTGGGCTCTCTCCCTCTTCTTCCGCCGGGCATGAGGGGCTGTTAAGACCCCTCGGCCACTAGGGCCCCCCCATATTTTGTGGGGACTTTGGAGGAGTGTGAAAGTGTGTTGTAGTTGATTTTTCTCTCTCTCTTTCTCTCTAGCTCGCTCTCCTTCCTCTTCACCACAGGGGTGGCACACTGGGGAAACACTGTGCCACTTCAGCAACCGGATGTCAACTCACCCCCCCGGATCTACTGTAGCAAACTCCGCCTGCCTGGCTATGCTCGTGACCCTCCCAAACCGGCCGGCTTCCGGCTGACATGCTTCCAACTAGTAACGCTTAGCAGGCTTAGCAATCTCCCCGTAGGTGGAAGTTCCATGCGCCCTGTTGGTCGTTGCCTAACGGACCTTCCCACAGGTTGTCTTTCCCGTCTTGCCAGCCCAGCACAACCAGGCTCCGGGCTGCACCGAAACTCCACCCTTCAAGCAGAACCCTGATTGTCTCGAGTCTCTCCCTCTCCGTTTCCTCTTCGAGTCACTCCCTGCCTTGGCCAGCCCGTGCCAGACACTCCGGCGGAACACGATAACGCTATGATCCGAAGGGCCCGGCATTCGTGCAGGCTGTGAGAACGAGTCTGTAAACCTAATGTTCTCCCTGTCCTGAATCCACTGTACAGTTGTGAAGGGAGCCCATGCTCTATCGGCCCTGAAGGAGTTATTGCGAAAGAAAGTACGTCCAGGCATCCTTTCGAAGATCCAGATTCTCTAGCGGCTCCGCTGGACTGGCAGCAGCGATTCTGGATTTGGGTGACCCTTTTACCATGGATTCTCATAGCTTCTTTTCCTCCTGCCTCCATGTCGCATGTGTGCTTGTCTCGTGGACCGACGGAGCTTTTTCAGAGACTACAATTACTAGCATCACTCACCTCACCCCTCGGCGGGTTTCCGCATGTCGTTGGGTTAGGTGTTGTTCTGCCTCGTCCAGGATCAAACAGCCGTGCTTGCAGCTGCTCCCCATGCACGTGCTGCCGTGAAGAAGACGTGAGAGGCAACAGCTCGCTTCGGGCTGGGGGAAACGACGGGAAGTGCAATGAAATGCTGCGAGAGCCAAACCCAAAGACTTCACACTTCGCTTGCCCGAATCTTGGCTTTGGTGTCAGCCTCTGCTCGGAGGTGTGTCCAAGGGCATGTCTCCAGACGATCAAGCCGGTACTTCCCATGTCTCTCGGAATGCTTCAGTATCTCCCAAATGGGTGGGGATACCACCACCACCAAACGCTGAATTTCCCCAAGAGACGACAGATCCATCTGCTAGCAACGCTGCAAACGCCCGCTGGGAGGCTTCAACTTGCAGAACATCTTTCAATTGGTGCTGGACTCTGCTACTGTCACCACCGTGTTCTGGGTTGCCCCAAGTCACGACGGACCCATCGGCGCAAACCGCTGCGAATGCATAGCGTGAAGCTCTGATCTGGCGAACTTCATGGAGTGATGCTTGTACCTCGGATGAATCAGCACCTGCCTCGGCATCACCCCAAGTCACAACCGATCCGTCGCCCAGAACGGCGGCAAAAGCACCACCAGAAGCCTCAAGCTGCTGCACGTTCTTCAACTGATGTTGGACTGCCCGGCTGTCGCCTCCATGAACCCGATCACCCCAGGTCACCACAGATCCATCTGCCAGAACTGCCGCAAAAGCATCGTTTGTCGCTTGGATGGTCTGCACAGCCGTCAACTGTGGCTGGACCAAGTCTGCTGATCCCCCATGATTCGGGGAGCCCCAGGTCACAACGGAACCTTCTGTCGTGATGGCAGCGAAGGCACCTCCAGAAGCTCGAATCTCTCGGATGTTCTGAAGCAGGTGTTGGGCATGCGTGCTATCACCGCCGAGATCAGCATTTCCCCAGGTGACAACTGAACCAGCTGTGAGTAGTGCTGCAAAAGCTCCGTTTGAGGCGGTGATCTCACGAACCCCTTTCAGATGGTCCTTCACTGAAGAGCTGTCCCCACCCACCTCAGGGTATCCCCACGTCACAACAGACCCATCTACCAGAATGGCAGCAAAGGCACAAAAGCATGCCGCGATCTTGACTACACTGAGCAGTTGCGTTTGCACTCGAGCAGTGCTTCCGCCGAAAAAGGCATGTCCCCAAGTTTCCACCGACCCATCAGAAAGAATTGCAGCAAATGCTCCGTGAGATGCTTGAATGTCCTTCACATCATGCAGCTGCACGCTGCTGCTGTCACCTCCGAAACTTGGATGGCCCCAAGTCACTACAGAGCCATCGCGCCGGAGAAGTGCGAACGCCCTCGATCGGCAAGACGAAACGATGCGGTCACTGCAAATGACAGCTGTCAACGTCTCCCCATCTTGCACACCAGCTTCTTCCACTGTGCTGGCTCGAGACAAAACCTTCCCTGATGATGCGACAAGCTGGCCCACTGTTTGTCCCAACTCCTCCTCTGCCGAATTTCTGAGATCACCGATTGAAGCATCAGGTGAGGCGTCAACCACGACTTGTTGTCCACTGAGTAAAGCCACCTTCACAGATATGGACATTTCTTCATGCTACGACGAGCAAGGATGGTGCAAACGTGGCGCATGCATCAAGCGTCCCACGATCACCAGTGGAGAACATCATCTATATTGTGTGGAGATGCGGAAAACCCTGAGAGACGGTAGCACCAAATTGTATGTCTGCGGGGGAGACGCACTTCAGCTGGCAGCCTATGCTCCTTCTTTCGTCACGTCGTTCATCTTATCCTCGCGATTACTTGGGGGACTATTTCATTTGCAACATATTTCCGCTAATATCGAGTTCACACAACATACAGTGTCAGCAGCTGCTCTTGCACCAGTTACTTCCTGACCAATTTCCCTGTTAGCTGTGAAGCAAGTCCGTTTTCCCCTGCTTGAGCCATGAGAAGGCAGCAGCGTCTTCAGACCGCACAACTGATCTCGAAACAAGGTTCTGCTCCAGCACTATGCGAGCTACTAGTGATTTTCCTTTCGCGAAGTTTATGAAACTTCGCTTCGACGGAGAGCCTTTGTCTCAGTCGTCGCCTTCTTCGCCTTCTTGGATTTCCTCCATAAGTGGTGCCTGCACAAAAAACTGAATGCAAAAGCAATGGCCTCACCTCATTCCAGAAGAGCGCAGCTGATCAGGCCGCTGCGATGGCAGAGCACCAAAAATTAAGACCGCGGGACTACGAGCGCAATGCCAAGGCTGGGCAGTTGGACTTCGAAGGCGGCCTGCTTGGATCCGGAGCGCTCCCTGGGCATGCGTCTCTTCATCGTTTCCATCCTATAGAGTGTATCCTAGATTTATTACATGTACCCCAGGCATCGCTTCATCGATCCCTCCAACACCGGGAAGTCAGCCTCTCGACCCAAAGAAAATCAGTCTTCGATGCCCCGCCTTCAATCAGAAGAGCACTGGCAATCGCATAAACTTCCGTCAACAACTTGACAAACGGTACCATTTCGTTCACGAAGTCACTGAGTACTCAGGAGCTGCATTCCAACAGCAAATTCATCACCGGTCCTCGAAGACTCTTCTTCAAACAACAGCATGGTGCTATCTGTAACAACAAGCTTCTAGCTAACGACGTGCTAGCCAAAATCTACCAGAGGGGCAGTGCCCCTTTTGGGTCGTAGCGCGAATCTGCGTGGCCGGGCACACGGTGCGCACTTCTGCCCCCCCCCCCCCCCCCCTCTCCAAAAAAAAAAAAACACCGCCCGGAAGGAGGGACGGGTGCCCATCCATAGTCTCAAAACGGAACGTCGCAAGTTATAGGAAGGTTGCGAGCGTGGAAATTCGAAAAAATACACGCATAAAGCCAAGGTGGCCTTCATCCATAACATCGCCGGGCAGTTACTGCAAAAGGTTCGGCCGCCAATGGCATCCTCGCCTCATTTTGGGGCATGGACTCTGGCCGGGTGTGAGTGTTCGAGTTCTTTACCGCGTCCGGACGCCATCTCTAAAGACGACGAGCGTCCACGCCCGAGTCGACGATGTCATGGAGGTCCTCCACGAAACGGCCATCAGGGACATCGACTTTGACTGTCACGTGGCGCCTGACCTTTCCGAGCCGAACACCCTACACGGCCTGGTGCTGGGCCTCCAACACGGCCGGCGGCCAGCAGTTTATGAGCAGGCGATGATTCGAAGTCGTCCAGGAAATGGCCAAACAGGAGGACGAGGATGGCCGGAATGGCGGTTTCACCCTCCACGAAATTGGCACTGAAATAATGGCCCTCCGTCTGACCACGACGTTGTGGAAATTGTGGGTCGACGTGGGGTGGCGCCCCATCACCGGCCGCATCGCCCGGAGCGGCGTTCTCCTCCGCGCCCGGCGCGGGCAAATCTTCCGGCGAGAACATAATCGGCGCGGATCGTCGGTGTAGTACAACCCGGACGCGGCGGCGAGGTCGGCGAACTCGGAATCGAAGGCGGAAGGCGAAAAGTCGGAGGAAGCTAGCGCGGGAGAATTGGCGATCGTGGAGCTGGTTCCTATACTCATAAATCCGTTGCACCTTGAATAATCCACGTAATGATTAAGATACCCCGGCAAATTCGTGCAGTCAGGCTGACCTGGCCTCAGGAAAATTGGTGCAGTCAGGCTGGCTTGGTTTGAAGAAAGTTGAGATCTGACTCAACGAACCTGGGCTCAAACAGCTATCCATCCGGGAACATCTCCGTCGCAAAATTTCCTGGGTCGGGACCTCGTCTGGGCCGCCTTGCAGGCCAACTCCTAAAAGCGACAGTTAGGGTCTGGGGCCAGGCAAGTCGCTAGAGGGTCGGCAGCAGGTCGGTTGGTCGGTACTTAATCGGGCACCACGTTTGCAGACCCTACTTGTCGTTTTGGCCCCGACCTGGTACCGATGATCCGATCCCGACCGGTACCGACCCGCTACTGACCCGCCACGACCAGAAAAAATCAGCCTCAGCCAGAAGCCCAAACCCCATTGCAACCTCACAGCCCAGCCCCCAGCCCAGCCCCTGCAGCTTGCCCCACTGCCAGGCCCCAATTTATGTACATTTGGTTTAGAATCCTAAAGATATCTTATAAGCATTGCAGGGATTATTCAAGTTACATCACAAGTGGCTTGATAAATTGCCCGTCTCGTGCTGTGGCTCTAAATTGATGCAGACACAGCGCCTATGCCCGTCGCTGTCTGCTCGCCCCATGAACTCCTCGTAGTTGCCAGGGCCCTGGACATTCCGAATGGAAGTCAACAGAGAATCTGGTGATTGCTGGCATGCTGCCTTGCTTGTGGACCTCGTCGTTTGCGGCTAGTCACTCCAACCGGCCGTGATCACTGTCCCAGGCTCTTCGCGGTTTTGAGACCGACATTTGTCTATCAATGGATACCGTGGCCTAGGCTGAAGGTTGCTTAGGGGTGAAGGTTGCTTGCTGCCTCAACAAGCTAAGGTGCATGCTCGCCTCGGGTTTCGTGTCAATGCACTTGACAGGAGAGTTTGGTCTTGCAGACACTTTTGCATTTTTCCGAAAAGACAGTGTGAGTTAGTTAGCCTGGTCACTCAGTAGGCACTGCCAGAAACAGATCGACCAGTGCTGTCGATTAGCTCAAACGTGCGATAAAGTCCTACGCACACCCGCACACAGGCCGGAAGGCGAGTGCAGCCAAAGTGAATGGCAGCAGTGGAACATGGCAACAACCATGTCGCGGAAACTGGTGACATCATACAGCCATCAAGCTGATGGAACTTCAACGGAAGAAGCCACGAAGGCCATCAACAAACAGTGGTGGGCAGGAGAGGGATCATGTTGTTTGGCTGGGGAACCGCAGAAATATGACCCACCATCACACTCTTGCAATTGCTGCTCTTCTTCGCATGCTGGTGCCTCACCTAGCAGATCGACAGGATTATTGATCACTGTCAAGACAGTCAAACCCTCCCTTCGCAAGCAAATGTGCAACGTGCCTTCGAAGAGTCCTTGCCACAGTGACATGGCCAACCAGTAAACAAGCGTGCCAGAACCGAAGCGGTCCAACTTCCGCGCACACTGTCCGTTCTGAATCAGCTTTTGCCAAATGGCGCGGGTGACCAGGGTCGATTGCGCAAGCTGTGTAGCCACGAACATGGCATACGTCTCGAGGACCTGATGCAAGCCGAGTCTGTCGCTGCATTCACGATGTAACCATGCAACAACGAGCATAAACATTGATAACTTGATCTTGCACGAAAGCACGTGCCGGGACTGCTCGACATTCTGCCCCGGAAGGCCTGTACATCCTCTTCGTCGAACTTGCCAATCTCGTCATCGAACTCTTTCTTATTGATCCTCAAGATCTTCTTTGGGGTGCGAATCAGTGGACTTCGACAGGGCTTAAACTGGCAGGTTAGGATCCGATTCATGGTTCTTCCTCTCCGATTTCTTTGCGGAAGCCCTCAAAGGCCAGTGGATGCTTTTCCTCCTCGTTGCGCTGCTAGCTTTCCTCGACGTTCTGCAATTTGTTCGTCGTGTTCGCTCTCTCCGCTGCATGCCTCCCTGCAACAAATGGTGTTTGGTGAGTGCCCTTATTTCTCAATGTGCCGACATGGCTCGCAACTCTTATAAGCGACAGGTTTGCTTCGAATTCCGCACTGAGAGAGCACGATACCTGCAACCTGACTGTTACCTCACCGTGCCGGATTGTCTTGCACTCTAGCGCCATTCAAGAGTGGTGCGGAGATGTGAAAAGTACGGACAAAGCTGCTGCGACAGCGCGGAAGAGGTCGGTGCATACGGTAGCAGGGACACTCAAGTCTGTGTCGTTTGCAACACACACACACATCTACGGGCCGAATTCATCTTCATCTTTCAGCCATTCATCAAGCTGTGAGTGGGCCACGATAGTTCGGCGCCAAAGTGTGGAGGACTGAAAGCAGCAGGACAACTGACAACTCGTTGCACATCCTGTATTGGATTTCAAACACTTCCTAGTTAGCCCCAGCTGCACATCTCCCTGAGGACACTCAAGCATTCTGAAAATTTCTGAACAGTCGTCATGCGTCAAACGGCGTCAGCAAAGGGATGCTCAAGGCTCCAACCCTCTCAAGTGCGCCCGTGTCTCACAAGCCCTCGGAACCTCCCTGAGATCCACATTCTTCACACGCGACAACATGTCTCAATATGACTCATTTCCAGACGAGATTCATCTGAATGACTGCACAAGCTTTGTCTTTCGCCGCCGGCCTTTTCACCGGCACAGCAATGATGCTATGTGTTCGGTAGCCTCAACTGTCAGAGCAAAGGACTTCAGGCAGCCACATTGGATGAAACGTGGGGAACTAAGTCACACACCACTTCGCTGATCAAACTCTGGGTCGAAACGAGCATCCTCATACCTGCGGATTTTGCAGAGGATCGGGTTGGAACGGTTCTTCACTGCTCTGTACTCATGAACCTTTCACCTCCAATCCGAAGGACGCCAAGCGAAGAAAGGAGAAGTCTTCAACAAACGCAACATTTGCCGGAAGCGAAACTACCAACGAGCCGAAAAGAGGCAAGCTGCGCGTCGTCAATCACGATGAGCTTGTTCTCTGTTGCGCATTCGCCCGCTATCCCAACTGTTTTTGGAATCCTGATCAAGGCGAATTCGGGATGCAAATACTCTGACACTGCAAGCCCTCGGAGGTAGTGGCAACGGCAGCAGTAGCATTGAGATCAGGTGAAACTGGGAAACAGCCAAGACTCCGAATCTCTTGTGCAGAGTCCGTGGTGTGGGAGATCAACTCGCTTGCCCTCGACAGGGATGTGACTTGCCGGGGGAAATGGACGATTAAGCGGCTCGGTAGACAACTTCAATGGGTATTGCCGGTTCTTTGAGAACCCGTCCCTGCAGCCTAACCCGTTGCGATCCGACAGGATCACCATTAAAACCGTGCTATGCTCAAACCTGGCGAGAACCGATATTCTGATCGGCCTGTCATCCACAAGGAAAACTGTGCACCGGTCGGCATGCACCAGCGTCGAGGCATGGGTTGCAACCTCAAGACACTGAGTTTAGTGAAAGTCAATTCCCCCTCAGAGGAACCCTTCCATCCTTTCTGAAAACAGAGCTTATCCACTGCTGCCAGCACACACAAACAACGGTTCTACTAACCACTTACTGCAAGGTAGCACACGTAAGCAAGTAGCGCTCGAACTTCTGAGCTTCTGGCTGAGAAGATCAAGGATTGTGCACCCAAGCCTGCTCATGCACGAAGTGTTGAATCGAGCTGTGTAGTGTGCAGGGTTTTCCTCACCTTGCGTCAGAGACTGCAGCATTTGCAGCAATGCCTCGTGCTTCCGAGAGCGGCAGCAGTCAGGATTTTGCTTATGAAATGAGTCACCTGCTCTCGTGGAGGGTTTTGCTACTTTGATGCCTTCTGCAGCTGTGGCACATTTGCACGCTCGCTGGTGACAATGGCAGCTCTGTAAAACTCTGCATTGTGCAAGGCAACAGAGACCTGCAATGACACGGCGTTGTGCAAGAATCTGGAGAATGTCAGTCTTGCAGGCATGCAGGTTGCCTGATCTGCCAAGTTCCCCAAGAGAATCTCGTCAACCTGGCCAAAGCCTTTGCCTTGCAAAGCTGCGCGGAATCTTAGTGCTGAAGCCTGTGGGCACAAGTAGAGCATCGCTACAGTCGCAGCCTCCATCTCCAAGCTTGTTGATAGCTTCAATGACTCCCAGGCAGGAGCCATCGAAATCCACGATCGGAATTGCCAGAAGGTTGCGCGTCACGTATCTGGACGCAAGTTGTGGAAGGTCATGGAACGGCAGACGAATTAAATCTGGCTTTCGGTAGAACTTTCTGCATTCAAGACACCCGGTGGCAGCATCCTCGGAAATTGCAAGAAGTCAGAAGGTCGACGTGCTTGCAATGGATAGCCAAAGCAGCAAAAGACTGGTCGAAGCGGGCATCGCCGTAGCAGTCCTTCGCGGTTTCCACGAGTTCAGAGGTAGGTCCGAACGGTTCCCGGTGCGGCAAAGGCACTGCGATGTTCACTGACTGCCTTAGTACGAGTGCTGCGCACTCACGACTGCAAGGCTGTGGCTGCGAAATCCTTTGTTCAACTGCTAAACTGTAACATACCTTTTACTGTCAAGCCCTGTCAAGATGCCATTATGTGCGAGACTTAGCAAAACACAACAATGTTACGGCACCGCGATATTATCGAGTCCAAAACCTGATAGTCTGATGGTGCGGTATGGTGGCTTCGTGCGGAAAACGTTGCCGGAGATGCCCTGCCCGGGCCTGGGAGCAAACATGGTCTCAAGCGACCCAGACTGTCTCACCAAAACAACTGCAGTCGTCTGCGCTCCTCCCCGCTTCGAGCACATCTAATTTCCCCTCCCAAGCAAACTCATTCTGCCCTGACCTGAAGAGTTACTGAGTCTTATCACACCCTCTTCCGACTTGTAGGCAATGCTTGGGCTGTGTTGAGGCCCTGCCGGGTGGAAGCTCTCACGATTTACGAGAATCCGCCTTGCGTGGGTGACGTTTTCTTCCGAGCGGTTCTATTGTGGCCCACCACGGGAGGGCAGTCTATGTGTACTTCCCACCAGCTGGCATTCAAAACCAGCTCTTGCACATGCTGTGTAAATATGACTCGACTAAGGACTGCGGTCGCCACACCTGGACGCGAGACACGCAGATGAACGGACCCTGTCATCTTGACTCAGACGATCTGCTTGGAAAGCTAGACAAGCCGGCCTCACCCGAATTGGATGCTCCAAGTTCGAGGCGTTCAGCACGAGCCTGATGTGGCATGTGTGCCAAGTCATGAGCTGTCTGCAACCTTTGAGTCGAGGTGGTCAAGTCGCATCTCGATGCGCTTGTCGTAGACGAAGAGTGAGATGCGGTCGCAATTCAACAGCTTCAGACTCTCGCTGATGATCACCTGACGGCAGGCATCGGCTGCCCCCTGGCATGCGCCATGCTGTGGCAGAACCTGTTCCATCAGCTGTTAGGCCAGAGCACTCGAATCGTTTCCTTGGGAACAATCTCGGCAGTGATCCTGAATCGGACTGAGGTGCACGTTGCTTCTCGCAGGAGCACGAAGCGCTGCATCGATCACTCCCCTCACACTGACGAAAACCACCCTGCAGTCGCCAGCAGCTTCACACCCAGGCACTTCTTGGTCGCTTCAAAAAGCTGGCGCAAGGCATAGCCTGGTACCTTCGGATGAGGCCACGTAGTCTAAACTTCGTGATTGCTATGGCTATGGCACTGTTATGGCTATGGGTGCGTCCGCCTTCGAGGTGGTCTCCACCAGATGCGCCTGGAGAACCAGGGCTCCGGAGATCTCTGGAGCATGGAGATGGCCGGCTACCCTTGTACAGAGGATCCAAAAACGGGACCCAAATTTAGAGAACTGCAAGAATGCACTGGCAACGGCAAAGGTCCTTTTGCTGCTCACTTGAGCCAGTCGCGTCGGTCGGCTAACGTCAAGGGCTGAAGGCTTCTGCAGTCATGTGCACTGTACGTGTGTCAGACCTGTCTCTGACCGCCAATTTCACACTCCTACTTTTTCTTTGACGTTAGCCCGTTTGGGGCAAGTTTCTCGAAGCTAACTGCCAGAGTTCCATGCACCATCACGGTCTCCAGCTGGCTGCTCTTCATCCACTTGGTAAGACCATCTGCCAGCATCGTGAGGGTGTCAATCCACAACACCTTGGTGCTGCTTTCTGGCGGTGGAGCATCCGTCAGCAGAGGATCTCCAACAGCTTCGCCCGGCTTCCGCCATACGATTTGTCGCATGGCGCTGAGGTCGATGGCCAGTCTCTTGTCAGCCACCGTATGCAGGCCGGGTTGGAGCAAGTGCTGCTCCAAGGACTTGCAGTCCGTGAACATGTAGATCGGCATGTGGTCCATTGCGGTCACCAATTCGCCCGTGGTGGCCATCCCTTTTGTCCCAGCAAGGACGGTACGTAGGTGCTCCGCTTCTTCGTATCCAGTGATCAGGCTGAGGGCCTCCGCCTGCAAGGTGCTTCGACACACTCGTTTCAAGACGTTCGAGTGGTATTCGATCACATGGATGTTCCCCTTTCCCGTCTCACTGAGGCTCTTGGGTCCAATGGCAAGGATCCTTCCGGATTGGGACCGATTTCCCATCGGCTCTCCAGATCCCGAAACCTCATAGTCCGCGGCGTGGGATGCGTCGGTGATGCTGTAGATCGCCATGTCGTTCTCTCCGAAGATCTCGTACTTGTAGAAGAGGCCTCGGTCCGGGGTCCGTTTAACAAACCCTAAAAGGTTGTTGCAGATCACCAGGTCACCAACTGTGGCCTGCTTCATGATGGCCTGGAGGTAGTTGAGTTCGTAGGCGATGTCCATCCTGCACACGCGAACCATCCAGTTGAGGCTTCCAACCACGCTCCTCAGTTGTTCTCGCTCTTGCTCGGTAACAGTGCTGTCTCGTTGGCGGCGTCGGTTGTAGTCGAGGTAGATCGGTTTCACCTTCGCCGCATGGTGAGGGCATGTTACACGGATGCCCTCAGTCTCCTGAGAAATCACCCGTCCACAGTAGGTGAAGCTGCTCCCTGTTTCCAGGGTTCCAAATTTGAACTCTTCCGTGCTGGCCTCCATGATCTTGTCCATCTTCTCGGTGCCCGACCATAGTAGATCGTCGACATGTGCCACCATCATCCCTTGGACTCCATCTTCGTCACGTAGTACATAAGCGGCGTGTTCATGCGGTACAGGTTGTAGTCCAAGTTTCACGGATACATTGTTGAGACGCTTGAAGAAGCCTCTCGGAGCGTCTCTTGTTCCGTAGACTGGTTTCCGAGCTCGCAGCAACGATCCTTCAGGCACTCCGGGAAGCCCGCCAGGAGGAGGTCGTAGAAGCAGTACTCTTTCGAGCCGTTCTCCTTGTAGAAAGGACGCCGTGATATCTCCTCCACGTAGTCGATGTCGTCTGTTCGCCGTAAAGGACAGAAGTGCTCCAAGCATGGTAGTAGAGCAAGTAGGGGAATCGGTGCGCGCTGCCGCGCCGCTTTCCAGATCACCTCGCACAACGATCCGTGACTTGTAACGCGGATCCTCCCATGGCTGTGCCTTGTCAGTGTCCACCCAGCGAGTCGGCGTTATCTCCGCATCAGGATGTTGTTTCATGGCCTCCTTCACATTCTCCGGCAGAATCACGTCCACCGCGTCAAAGCCCTGCCAGTTTCCCCATTCCTTTGCGCGAGCCGCCAGGATCCCTTCTCGTTGAGTTCCGACGGATTTGCCGAAGTTGAGCTCCTTCATACGAGCTGCCGCACTCTTCTTGTTGGCTCGCCGTGCTAGGAAGCAGTGGAAGTTGTTGGGGACCTTCGGGCTGTCTCGAGCGGCCATGTTCGCTCTGGGTGGAGATCTTGATCGTGCACGTTGTGGAACTCCATCCAGGTTGTCAGGTGACCTCCAGAGCGCTCGCTGTAGAGGTAGTGCTGTACTGGGTAGTGCATCAGGTGGTCCACTTACGGTTCGGCTTGGCGGGACTTGTTCTTGTTCCGGCTCCAGGAGTGAACATGGGCTTGTCTCTAGGCTACTGTCTGGCACGTCTGGCATGTCGCCCAGAGACCCCGGTAGCTGTGGCCACTGTTGTGCATCCACACACCGCTTCTTGGTGTCCAGTTGTTGATGAAAATGCGTTCCATCGCACTTCCCTTCTGCCAGGCGGTTCTTGACCTCTCTGGAGGCGGTGAGCATGCCCGTGGGCTTCATGTGTGGAAGCTCGTTCTCACGGTCGTGGAGCCCAAACATGCACTGGTCAATCTTCACGCACTCCATGGGCTCCAGGGTGGCCTCGTCTCGCGGCTCCTTCTTGAAGAACTTCTGTGACTCGTTGCACTCCCACATTGCCGAGTTCCAAGGGTTCTCGATGATCACGTGCCGACCTTTTGCCAGTCGCTGTTCTGCCACCTCGTACATCCACTGCAGCACGGGACGCCACTTTTTTCGCGCAGCCATGATCTTCTCCTTGGTGGCCCCGGTGGCTATGTTTGTCCATGACGTCCAGGGCGTGCAGACCGGGGCAAAGGTGATCGCGTAGGGGTCATCCCGCTCGATGACCTTGTTCACCCTCTCACGGCCTTCTTTGGTGAGGAGGTCGTAGCCTGTATTCAGGTCAACAGGCGGCGACACGGGCATCGCCATCTCCTGGAACGCCATCTGGGTCAGGACGGCGGCTCCAGCGAAGATTTCCAGCAAGAAGGTCCGGCAGCCACGTGGTAGTTCATGATGTCGCCGGTTCTTCACCGTCTTCACCTGGTTCCACAGATGCCGGTCTCTCGACTTCACATTGTCCACGTTCTCTTTCACCCGCTGATGCTGCTGCTTCGTCATAACGTGCGCCTTTTCCATGTCCACAGTGTAGTAGGACACCTCTTCGTAGCTGGCAGTGGCATCCTCCGGCTCCTTTTGGTCCTCGTCTGGAGGTGGCTCGTGGTTCTCGTTGTGTGCCGCAGGGGTGATCCTCTTGTCATCTCGGTCGCCTGGCAGCAAGCGGATCCCAAGCAGGCCATCCTTGTACGCCAACTTGAGATCGTGGCCTAGCGTCTGAGAGTGGACCACTTCGCCTGCCACGTCTATTATCAGCCCCAAAGCTCGTTGTGCTTGCATCGAGATGAGGAGGGGCGCGTCAGACCCGACGAGCTCAGTACTCGTGAGAGCCCCTTGCGCCAGGCCGCCGTTGACAAGCTCCAGGATGAGCGGCAGCCTTCTCGTTCCGGCGGTCTCGATGTGTCCGCCGATTCCACGAATGCGCGTTCCCGCGCTCGCGTCCACATCCGGCATCTCCTGTCCAGTCGCTTGCACGTAGCGAGCCAGCCATCGGTCCCCGTGGCAGGTCTGGTTGCACCCGGTGTCCAGGATCGCGATGAGGTCGTGCTCCTCGATGTGTTCGTGGTTCTCGAGGTCGGAGGTCGCCATGAGGGCCAGAGCGCCGGGTGCGCCCTCGTAACCCAGCCTCTCCTCGAAGTAGTGCTTGAGGGCCTTCATGCCGGAGGCACTGTTGGTGCCTATGTTGTTCAGAACCCATGTACGGTAGTCGCGGTCATTGAAGGCATCCTCATACTTGGCATGGTTGTAGCGTCCCATCTCGACCACCTTCAATCCACGGCATTGTAGATTTCTGTGCACATCTTGGCTTCCATATCTCATGGCAGCCGGTGAGGATCGCGGAGGGGTCGCAGTGGTCGAACGTGCCATAGCTGGTGTCGTTGGGGATGTGGCCGCTGATGCAGGTGGCCTCGTCAGTGACGTCGTGCTCCACGTGGTAGTAGTCGCTATCGCCAAATCCAGAGCCTCGTGGAGCCGCTGGGCCGGCACTTCGGCTCCGTCCTCGAGCTCCTGAATCCGCCTCATCACCAGCTCGTGGCACGTCTGCGTGATGCCCGCAATCCTCTCCTTGGGAACCGGGACAGAGTCGTCGAAGTAGCGCGTGTTCACTTGCTGATTCACAGGGCCAGCCGCTCCCACGCCACTGTGGATGTTCTCAACATTCACCGCAAATCGCTCTCGATGTCCACAGTCACGGCACGTACGGATTTTCATAGATCCGTTCGATCCTCTCCAGGTAGTCCAATGGTGAGGGCAGGTCGTGGTCGTTGTCACCGGTGTTGTGGCGGCTGGGCTTTGCGTGTCCCGGCGGGTCCTCGAAATCAGATAGCCGCAGTCTTTGCACTTCAGCTGGTAGACGAAGTTGTTGGAGCCTTGCGCAGTGGTGCGTAGGTGCTGGCATTCTCGTGGTTGTCGGTTCCGGATGCCTTCTCCTGGCGGTGGTGCTGGTGGTGGCGAGGTACTCGTAGTCGGAGAAGTCCGGTGGGGCACCGGTGCAGCTCGGTGCTCTTGGGCGGATTGCGGAACCTCGGAAGTCCTCACAGGCAGTGGGGGAACCTCGCTAGGAGGGTCCCGTTGAGCAGCTCTTTGTTCCGTGGTCACCAGGGCATTCTCAGAGTTCTGTAGAGCTTCTCGAAGTTCTCGCATCTCTGGGTCATCGTCGTCCAGCTCCATGGCAATCCATTGTCCGGGTGGATCATCATCGTTTCCACTCGGAATCAAACTCCAGTTATCCTCCACTCGCGCCGTAGAGGAGGAAGAGGAAGTAGCCGGCCTGTCGAGCAGGCTGCTCGGTGGTGGCACCGCTCTCATAGACGGAGCCACTGACCAGTCCTCATTCACGGCAGTGATGCGAGGCGGGTCGCTCCTGTAGGCAAGGCTGGCGGTAGGTTGGCTTGTTGCGGCCTCCATTATAAAAAATAAACCGTGCGCGGACGATCTCCCTTGGGTCGTCCTGATCCTCCGCGGTGCTGAGGGTTTCCAGGTCCAGAGGTCGTAGTGCTCGTTGAGGTCTTGCTGCCACCTTTGCGTCCCTTGCCCTTTGAGAGAGGGCACTCGTAGTCACCGCTCCAGTGACCCACAGCCCCGCACTTTTTGCATGTCGTGCGGGCTTTGAGCGCCCGAAGGCGCGCTCTCTTGTCGTCGAGGGAGATGGAGCCGGAGATCTCGAAGGGTGGTGCGCTGCCCTTGTTGAAGCCGCCATGTCCCTTGTGGGCTGCACCTTTTCTCGCGTAGTACGCTTCTTGCTCTGACTGGATGACTTCCGAAGCGAACTCGCACGCTTCAACGTCTTCCAGGTCCATGCCATTCTCCGTCAGGTAGGCAAGGTGTTCCTCAGCGTACGTCCCGATGTCATACTCGCTGAAGTAGCCCGTGCCCTCATACTCGTGGTTTCGGTAGTCCTCGATCGCACCCTCGGGGTCTTCAGAGGGGTAGGGCTCCTCGCTGTTCTCGTAGTAGGCGCCGGTGTCGTCGTCCTCGGCATAGAGCGCGCCGTAGAATCGGGGCTTTGGTCCTCGGTATCCCTTCGGCGACCCCTTCGGACTTCCCTTGAAGCTCGGTCGTTGGAAGCCTCGGAAGTCAGGTCGCTTGTAGGGGTTGAACGGGTAGTTGGCCTTGTTGTGGATGACCGGGTGCTGGTTGATGAATTCCTGGGCCACGCGATCAAACTCCATCTTCTCGCCGACCACAGTCCTTATCATCAACCTCTGGTTTTCATCCAGGCCGCTGTTCAACAGAAGCTGCTCGCTCAACACCAAGTCCGGCAGCTTAAGCTCCGAGGACAAGTCCGTCATGGCCCGGTACCATGTCTTGCGCCTCAGGATGTAGTTGGCCATGGACTCTGTCGGCTGACGGGCCAACAGTCCACCCTGTTGTGCTCCTGCCTCGTAGAGCTCTCGGGCCTGCTGCATCCTTCGGGGACGTAGGTCATGGCTGATCGCCTCGATCAGGTACTCCAGGCCGGTGTCCTTGTCCAGCTTGGCGAGATCAAGCTGCTGAGCGACCTTCAAGGCTTGTCCGCTCAGCCCTTCCACAAGTCGAAGTGCCAGCCTCCCGAGCTTCTTCTGCTCCTGCTCGGACAAGCCCTTCTCCTTCTGGGATAGCATGCGGACTCGAAAGATCCACTCGTTCAGTCGGGTGGCGTCACCGTTGAAGCGCGGCACGCCTTGGCGACCCTCGGTGGCACCTGTCCCAGGTTCGTCATCAGCGACGAACTGGGCAAACCTCAGGCTGTCCAGGAGGCTTCCAGAACCAGCCATTGCATACGGAAGGGGCCTCCAAAGGCTCCCGGAAGCGGTCGATCCGCTCCGCTACCAGTGCAAGAATGCACTGGCAACGGCAAAGGTCCTTTTGCTGCTCACTTGAGCCAGTCGCGTCGGTCGGCTAACGTCAAGGGCTGAAGGCTTCTGCACTCATGTGCACTGTACGTGTGTCAGACCTGTCTCTGACCGCCAATTTCACAAGAACTACCCATATGGCATGCTGCAACACGCCACTTCGTGCAAGTGTCAAAGATTTCGTGCTTTAGTAGTAATTAGGCACGAACGCAGCAAGGAATCGTCATGTGCAGTGAAGCTTCGCAGAATATCGACGACTCCATGCAGCACATGCACCCTTCAAAACGTTGAGCCTTACACTTAACGGCCTCCGCGAGACTCTGAGAATCAAACGCCCTACAGGATGGTTGAAGACGTGCCTTCACAGACTCGGGAAGCCTAGTTGAAATTACAATCCGCGGCAAACTTCCGGACTGACTTCGGCGACAGTCCTTGGCTCTGCGGACTGTCTTTCGCTCGCGGCATTCTCGGTTTTTAGCTTCGGAGCGGCAAGTTTGTTTGTTGATTCCTGCTGTCCAAGCATCATGCCCAAAACTGTGGTATTAGAACCCTCACGAATCCTTATGACTGTGTGGTGTGTCCTTGCAGCGGTTCTGCATCAAGGCCCTGCAGTCCTTAAGCAGGCTGTTGTTGATTTTCTAGAATTGCTTGAAGCCGTATTCAGCCGTATCAGTGGTTTTAGAATCTGATGACAACATGTTTTGCCGCGTGAATTGGGAGTCTGCTGCAGTCCCGTATCTTGGTAGCGGATGTTGCTTGCGCTGCGGATTTAGCATTTGGCTTATGCCACGGCGGCTGTGGATCTTACACAACGCCTTTGGGCATGCGATCTCGGCATTACATGCCCTGAGGCTGGACGTGAATCATGAAAGCGAACACCAACATACACCTGGCACCTTTTTGGGCGAGTGCTTTGACCGGATCGTGGCCGAAATAATTTTCGGAACGACAGGTTCCAGAACAACGAACCATGCAATGCTACTCTGCGTTCTTGGATATCGGCACCGTGAACAAATCCTGGGTATCTTGGTCTTGTTTGTTCGATCCTGCATACCATCGTCACAGGCTGCAGCTACATGACTGCCCGTTTGCCTTCGAAAATGTGATGTAGGGATTCTGTCTTTTCGGTCATGACTTTCAGAACATCCTTCGACCTCAATCTCTGCTCTCAAACTGCATATCGCGGTTGCGTTTTTCATCGAAGCGGCTCGATTGCACTAAGTTCTCCGAAGCGCTCGTCTGGGAGACAGTCGTTTCGCGTCGACAGCACTAGATTACCCAAGCTACAGTGTCTCGGCATGTGGTGCTGCCACACCGCCTGAACTTCCTTTTGAACTGCTTGGCTTCAAGCAGAGCGGTTAGGCAGCACCGGTGTGTTCGACAGCGGTATGTCTGCAAACAGGAATAGATAGCAATAGGAGCGCACCTCGTCACCAGCCAGCATCTCTAACCTGAAACGACTAAACGACGTCTTGGAGTAGGCAGCGGGTGATTGAACACGTGCCAGGTGGAGCAAATTGAGTACTGCTTCACTTGAGGTGCAAGCCGCAGCTGCTGTGCAAAGAACTCTTTGGGTTTCATGTCCTGATCACGCCGGGCCGTGTCAATCCGCTTCAGGCAGATGGCTTCTTGACGGATGTGTGATTTGAACCGACTCACTTGGCACCTTGGGTCGCTCGGAAAGGTACCGCGTGACTAAACCCTCGATGAGACCTTGGACGTCATGCTGTCGACCTCATTTGCACGAAGCATGCCATCCGCAAAGTTGCCAGCTGGAATGGCTGCCATCAGGTTGCAGTACTCATCCACAGCCTGCTGCTCTTTGGCTTCGATAATAGAGATATCGTCACTCTCCATTAGAATCCTCCAGTGGTGGCAGGACGACATGACATGAACGTGGATTTAGCAAGCAAGTCCTCCGCCAGGCAGTGGACGGCAGTCGCAGCAAAGTGCTATCTAGCGAACCACTGTGTACCGTAGCGACACGAGATACGCTTTGAACTATCGCTACTGCGCGATACGTCAGTGCCAGCCTGGACATGTCTGATCATAAGTTCGGGCTATGCTTATCCATACGAGATAAGCCTCCTGCAGTCTGGAGCCACGGGGACATCGCAGATAGTTCGGACATGTATAGACTGTGCAGGCCATTGGAGCTTTACACCTCGTGTCTTCCGAGGCGATGACATAGCATCGTCGCGCTCAAGAAAGAGCAGGACAAACAGCAGCAATACAGTAGCTTGCAAGAGACTCCTGGGAAGATGGAAAGCCAAGAGGCTGAAGCAGAAGGGCATAGAAGGTCCAAGGCATAGAGGTGCGAGCTTGGAGAGGTGCGTGGGCAAGAGATGAGCCTCCGTCTTATGCTTGCAAAGCCGTGTATGGCCATGCGTGACCGAGCCAAGGGCTACTTCAACTAGTTGCAAGAGTCTCTTTGCAAAGACATGTGTCGCGCCGCAAGGTGTTGCTTTAACTTTAACATGCTCATGGTGATTCTCATGCACAATGGGTAGTTGCCGTTGAGGTGGCCGTCAAAAATAATGCGGAAAGAGCCTTAGCGAGTCCGTGACGCAGCTTCCGCTTCTCTGCCTTTGACGGTGTGAGTGCCCTTTCCCAACTCGCGATCTTGGAAAGTGAGGGATAACAACTGATGCTGTACACGAGGCCATGCTACAGGCACGGGCCACATGTTGCCATCGAGGCTCAAATCTGCACATCCGGCCCTGCATCCAGAATGCTTGGCTGCAAGGCCCAGTAGTCCCACCTCAGAAGTTTGGCATCGATCCTGTGGAAGATATACTCCGTGTCTTCCACCACTGGGTTCGGTGTGAAGAACTCCACCAGAATGTCATACAGGACTGCCAACATAGCCAAGCGTGAGTGCTGAATCTCAGCCTCACCCATCCATGGCCGATTCTCTGGCAGGAAACTGCGGAGCAGAGTCGGTGGCTGCCAAGATTTCAACTTCAACGGGTCGAAGCCACTATCTCCGGGTTCGTTGCCATCCTTGCCTTCGCCACGAAAGAGCTCCACTGCACCGCCTATTGCCAACACAATGGCAGCAAAGACTTCCACGAATGTATCATTTTCTCCAAGCTGCGGAAGCATTTTTCCACCCGTTTCTGCGAGAAAGTCGACAGCATTGGAGTCAGAGCCGACGATGCTCTCATCAACAATCTCGGCCAGTGGCCAAGCAACTGCCGCGAACATTGCCAACCTGCCGTGCTTCAGCTCTGCCTCGCGATATTCAACGAACTTGCGCACGTCTGTGCAAAGCCCGAGAGGGTCAAAGCCCAAATCGCCAGGAACGTTCGCAGCAAAGGCTCGGTAGCCAGGCTCACGCAAGAACAAAAAGCGTGGCAGGCTGCGGGTCTCTGAATAACGAAGTCCAGCAGTTCCTTTCTGCGTCTCGATGCCTTCGAGATCTGCTTGCAAGATATTGTCTTCGTCAGAGTCCATGGACATCGTACTTTCCACTTCCCGAAGCCGTTCCTCAACATCCGCTTCTGGCTTGCTGCTCATGCCCGTGCGGCTGCGGGCCCTGCTCCACATCGATCTTTGTCCTCTGCGCACCAGCGCGATGGACACAGAGGATACCAAAGCGATGAGGAGACCACCTGCGTCGTTATCATGTATCTGTTGTCGCAAAGACGGAGAGCTGGACGAACGGACTGCGGCCCCCAACGAGGGGGACGTAGCTCCCTGCACAGGCACGGCAACGAATGCCATGACATGCAGCGACAATCAGTTTCTGATGAGATTTGCTGAGTTGTAGATCGGACTGGCATCCGGATTGGCTTGCTGCTAAGTGTCGGCCAGCCGCAGGCCGTGCACAGGTGGTTGTGCTGCTGCGTCAAAACATGCCGTATGCTGTCTCCGTATGCCTAGGATTCCACCTGGGCCAATTGGAGTCCACTAAATCGAATGGCGGATCAACGCTGGCTTCGTTTCTCTACCCGTCTCTCGCTCTCTTTGCTTTGCTTTGACTGGGGGTTAGCGGCGAGTAGTAGGAGCAGACCTCCTGGCCCGCCCACGCGCGCACTCTCTCTCTCTCTCTCTCTCTCTCTTCACCCGCTCTTCGCGGGGTGTCCGTGTTGCTTCCCCCCCCGGGAATTTTCCCCAAACAGGTACGGTTTGGGGTTCTCTCCTCAAGAAAAAAGGTGGGCCGCGGTGGCTGGATGGGTGGGCCGCGGCGACGGGCCTGGGCTCCCATTGGGCTCCCTTCATGTTTCCTTTTTGGGCTCCTGGGTTGGATGGTTGGGCCGCAGCCACTGGCTTGGGCTCCCAGGGTTGGACGGCTGGGCCGCGGATAAGGGCTCCCTGCTCCCTTCATGTTTCCTTTTTGGGCTCCTGGTTGGATGGCTGGGCCGCGGCAAAGGGCCTTTGGACTCCGTTCATGTTTCCTTTCTGGGCTCCTGGGTTGGACGGCTGGGCCGCACAAGGGCCTGGGCTCGCATTGGGTTCCCTTCATGTTTCCATTTTGGGCTCCTGGTTGGATGGTTGGGCCGCGGCAAAGGGCCTTTGGACTCCGTTCATGTTTCTTTTCTGGGCTCCTGGGTTGGACGGCTAGGCCGCACAAGGGCCTGGGCTCGCATTGGGTTCCCTTCATGTTTCCTTTTTGGGCTCCTGGTTGTATGGCTGGGCCGCAGCAAAGGGCCTTTGGACTCCGTTCATGTTTCTCCTTTCTGGGCTCCTGGGTTGGACGGCTGGGCCGCACAAGGGCCTGGGCTTGCATTGGGCTCCCTTCATGTTTCCATCTGGGTTGGACGGTTGGGCCGCGGCCAAAGGGCTGGGATCCCATCAAATTTTCTTCTGGGATTTTCTTCTGGGTTGGATGGCTGGGCCGCGGCAAAGGGCCTTTGGACTCCGCTCATGTTTCCTTTCTGGGCTCCTGGGTTGGACGGCTGGGCCGCACAAGGGCCTGGGCTCGCATTGGGTTCCCTTCATGTTTCCTTTTTGGGCTCCTGGTTGTATGGCTGGGCCGCGGCAAAGGGCCTTTGGACTCCGTTCATGTTTCCTTTCTGGGCTCCTGGGTTGGACGGCTGGGCCGCACAAGGGCCTGGGCTCGCATTGGGTTCCCTTCATGTTTCCTTTTTGGGCTCCTGGTTGTATGGCTGGGCCGCAGCAAAGGGCCTTTGGACTCCGTTCATGTTTCTCCTTTCTGGGCTCCTGGGTTGGACGGCTGGGCCG
Source organism: Symbiodinium sp. CCMP2592 (assembly GCA_905221615.1). NCBI lineage: Eukaryota > Dinophyceae > Suessiales > Symbiodiniaceae > Symbiodinium > Symbiodinium sp. CCMP2592. The sequence goes on from CAJNDT010006222.1 coordinate 45,260, forward strand.
CACAAGGGCCTGGGCTTCCACTGGGCTCCCTTCATGTTTCCTTTCTGGGCTCCTGGGTTGGACGGTTGGGCCGCATGAGTGGCCCCCCCAAACAAAACCTTTTCGTCACGGCATTCTTTTTTCCCAAACAAGAACGTGTCCTTCTCGTGCGGATGTCATCACTCCAACACGTTCCAACTTGAACCTGCAAGAAGGAGCATACTCGGTGCCACTATGAGTGCCCACCACAAACACAACTTTTTGGTCACGGCGTTCTTCTCAAAAAACAGAACGCTTCCTTCTCGTGCGGATGTCATCTCTACCCATTCTTCTTGTGCACAAAAATAGTCCATATGTCTAAACATTTGTTTCGCAGCGTCTGCTTTCAACACGTTCCAACTTGAACCTGCAAGAAGGAGCATACTCGGTGCAACTATGAGTGCCCACCACAAACAACACCTTTTGGTCACGGCGTTCTTGTTCCAGGAAAAGAACGCTTCCTTCTCGTGTGGATGTCATCATTACCCGTCCTTCTTTGGCACAAAATAGTCCACATGTCTAAACATTTGTTTCGCAGCGTCTGCTTGCGAAGCCAGATAGGGTTTCAACACGTTCCAACTTGAACCTGCAAGAAGGAGCATACTCGGTGCAACTATGACTGCCCACCGCAAACGAAACCTTTTGTTCACGGCGTTCTTCTTTCAAAAAAAAAGAACGCTTCCTTCTCATCACTACCCATTCTTCTTTTGCGCAAAAATAGTCCACATGTCTACGCATTTTTTCGCAGCATCTGCTTGTGAAGCCAGATTGGGTTCCAACACGTTCCAACTTGAACCTGCATGATTCGATGCATTCTGTTTGGGGGTCTACGCTGGTGTAATTCCCCGGTGGGCTCGGCTGCACTTGAACAAAGGCTCGAAGGTTCCCCACATGTTGGAAGGGGTAAGGGAGGACAAGGACTGCTTATACAATGTATGGTTCCCCCTGTAGGAGTGCATGGTCCCTCCCTCTCCCTCGGTATCTTGCTAGCTTGCTTGCTTGCTTGCAGGGTGTTAGGGGATTCGGGGTAAGACCCTTGCACCCCTGTGCATCCCTGCGCACGAGTGCTATGCCCAAGTCCATGTCAGCCTCCTGCCACAGTGCGGTCTGAGCCCCGACGGGTGAAAGCAGGAAAGGCAAGAGTTGGTTTAGTTCCGCCGTGGGCGTCTTTGACCGTTTGTCTGCGTCCCGAGGATGAAAAAATACAACTTTACAAAATTTAGAAGGTGTAGGCACTCACTTTTGCGATCGCCTCAGCTAGAACAAATCTCGGTGTTCATAAAGTCCTCCGCCCTGTCTTCACCGGTGTAGTACACGTAACCATGCTCCGTTCCCATTCGCTGCCCGACTCGTCGGTGCTCTCGCCATTCTGCGCGAGTTCGGCGGTTCCTCTCGATCCCAGCGCTTTCTGACACCTGGCTTGGTTCTCGCTCCCGGGCACGAGTTTGTCGCGGTGGTGTGCCAGTGGGCTCAGCTGGTCTCTCCGATCCCCGCTCCCGGTATTTTGCTGGTCTCAGATGGTCCCAGTCAGGGGTGTTTTTCTCGAGCGGATCGTCACAGGCTCCCGGCATCTTGTTCAAGGTGGAGATCTCGTGCGCATCGAAGGTCATCGCCTCCATCTGCGGGGCAAGCTGGGCGTGTAGTACTGCAGCGTCCCCGGGTCATCATGTTGCATTCATAGCCTCTGTGTGCCGAGGGCGACCCTTGGCGCTGTGTACTGGCAGGTGTACTGGTCTCGTAGGGCTCGGGTTCCAGGTGGGGCAGGGTCTTGTTCCGTGTTTTGACAATATTCCTGGTAATATGCACCGTTGGTGTGCTCTTCCTGGATCGTCACGTAGGGCTCGAGTTCTCCTGTCCTGTTGTTTTGCGCTCCCGTGCAAATGTCGGTCAGGACCGGTCAGGATGGGGATCTAGAGGAGACGTCCGCGAAGGACAGTTCTGTCCCCTCAGTTTGGGGTGGGGCGAAATGGTTTTGCTGCTCTGGTAGTTGTGCCCCGGTTGGGTCGTAAGGTAGCGGGCGGCGAGGTTTAGTGTACTGCTCCTGACTTCCGCACTGGTCTTTCTTGGTCCCTCTTGCAGGTACTCGTCCTTGTCGTCGTAAAAAGGCGAGGGCGTCCCCTCCTTTCCTCACATTGGACCGGTCGAAAAGGCGGGCAGAATCTCCGTCATCCTCGGTGACGAAATCGTAATGAAGACCGCCGTGTCGTCGCCCCGCTGCTGTGGCGGCACGTGGGAGCCTTGTTCTGCTGGAACCTGAGCTGAAGACGGTGTCGGACGGAAGGCCTCAAGCCACCACGCTGGGCAAACGTCCACCCGGGACCAGGAGAGCCCACTCTCTCCTAGCCTATGGGGCCGTTGCCGAGCGCACCCAGAAAAAGACGCGGCGGATGACTTGAACATGCCTGAACCAAATGGCTCTCTTTCTTTTCTTCTCCCAGGCTGAAGGGGCGAGTTAAGCCATCTCTCTCTTCTCTCTCCTCTCTCTTCTCCATCCACACAGCCAAAAAGGACAGCAGTCAGTACCCCTCCGCGCGTGTATTCGTCCTTGGTTGTCGGCTCTACTTTGCTTTGCCTTGCTTTGCTCGGGGTCTGAGCTGGGAGCAGTCCTCCCAGCCCGCGCCCTGGGCGCTACCCCATCCCTCATTTTACTACTCGGGTTGTTTCGCCCTTGCGGGCCAGTGAAATAGTTTGTGCCCCGTTCTTGACAAAGTAAAGTAAAGTAATTATGAGCAAACAGTCTCGGGTGCACAATCTCTGGAAAGAGGGCAGGTGGCCACCTCTCTGCTGACTCGGTGTCTTGAAGCAAGAAACTACCGCTCACGCGCAACGTTGAGGTTCGTGTGCGGTGTCTGTTTGAGACTACAGCCAGGCCCGAGGTACGGACAGGCTCTCTTCAGGGTATCACCTATCAGTGATATAGTGGCGTGGAAACAAAGATATTGAGGGATGCTTAGAGCATCTTTGAGCCTTTACTCCACGAGGGTGCGGGAAGTATCGGGAATTGCTCAACACTCGCCTCTAAGGCGCAGCTGCTTGGCTGCACCTTGAGCTGATCTAGCGGAGCTCCCAGTATAATTTTTTTGCATGCCGCTTTACTTGCAGAGAGGCGCGTCAAAGCGCACATGGAAGGCTGCTTTGATAATTGGTGACTTCTTTTGACATGGTCCTGGCTTGCCGGCGATGCCCTGGCGCACCCATGATTGAGTTGGGTTGTCATGACGGCTTTACTCAGCCACGTCTTGCGCCGCAGGATTCTCGACGTTTGCGTGCAAACGAAGCTGCACTCATGCGCGAGCTGTAGCATGCAGATCATGGTGATGACGCTGCTATGGCACCCCTCTCGCACTGTGACCCATTTTGGACTGTCGCAATTACTCACAAGAAGCATGAGTACCCACCAGACAGCAGGACTGAACACTGCTTTAAGCAGCTGCCCCGCACTTTGCCGTGAGCCCTTTGAGCTCCGGCTTCTCGGCTTCGAGTATGTACAGAGATTCGTGATGGTCTTATGCACTTGCTCAGCTCCCGTCGGCTTAAGCATAGCCTGCCTGGACAAAGCGAAGATTTGGCTTTGGAGGCTGATTGGACTGTCCTTACCGCCGCTTGCCCATGCTTGCCCTGCCTGCCGCCTCTCAGTCGTCGCCGGGGACGCGACGTCAGAGATTTTGTTCGTCGCGTCGGGACCTGCTCTGGAGCAGCTTGAAGCTTCGGAGATCTTCGGAGACTCCGTATTCCAGATCAGTGTTGAAAGAAATACCAGCCAGTCTTTGGCATCTTTTTGTGTTGTCTGCTCGCTACTCCGCTCTCTACGTTGAGTCGGGGGCCCTCCGTTCCCGCAGCCTGCCCGGCAGATCAGCACATGTTTTAAAGCTTTGTAAAGCTGCTATGATGCTCGTGCCGCGGCCTGTGTCTGCTGGCTTCCTTGTCGGTTCCGCGATGCCTGAAAGCATGGGTTACGTGTGGAGGAATCTCATGCAACAGCTGCCAGCGCTGCCTTTTTCGACCTGGAAGAGGTCGGAGACAACACGGCCAACGCAGCTGATATGTCGTGCTTCCTGGATCATGGTGCAGGCAAGATGTAGATGTGAAGTCTGAGGACCTCACCAGTCTTCTCAGTCTCTCAATGCGCTACTACTTGCAACATGAACGAATCCACCAGCGCAAGAGGCTTCTCGTTCCAGAGAGGTGCTTTATTTTGCCTCCGAGTTGTGGAACTCTTTGGGCGTGGCGCCGCCTGACCCTAGCACCCTAGCAGCAAGACGAAACGAAGATGATGAAGATGCTCAGCAGAAGCAAGCACATATATTTCGTCTGAGCCCACGATAGCTTGCCGGTTGCGTTGGCCACACCAGGCTGGCCTTTGAGGTGGCCTACGGGGGGGGGGGGGGGGGGGGGGGGGGGGGTTGGGTGGCCCATCTATTTTGCCTTCCTCGTGCCACTTTGGACCTGTTTTCTGCACTCTCAAGTTGATTCGATTGTGCTTTCTGATTGTGCTCTGCTTGTGCCCAACAGGCAACTTCTGCCAAACCCCCCACACTTGGCTGCTTTGCGACCTTGTGCTCCGCTCTCGCCTTTTCTAGGCGCAGGTGGCATGTTTCTGCTTTCTTTTGCGCTTTTCTAGTGCTGAATTTGCTTGGTGTGGCTGTCTTTCCCGGTTTCGCACGCTGATGATCCGACGGCATGTCTGTTATCTGATGCCGAGTTTGATCCGATTGCAGTTTCTTCTGGTTCTCGCGTCATACTGTAGCCACTCCACCTGGAGGAAGACTGATGCTTGGCAGCAGCACCAACGTTGCTGTGATTAGATTCGGCTAGGTGCAAGCTGAAAACGTGGACCACAGCGCAAACCATTATTGCGTTGATTTTAAAGACTACTTGGCGCACTTGCCACAACTCAAAAACTCTCCAAAACTTCCGTGTGCCATCCTGGCTTCGACAGAGGTCAGGATGAAGGAGGTGGGGGAGTTCAAGCTTGACCTGGATTCCCTTAAACGTTGCCGGTCGTTTCGCATTGGTTTCTGGGGCTTGGGCGTACAAACCTGCGAGCAGGCAACTTGAACAGCTTGCAAACGTCCCCGGACGTTGCATCCGGAATAACGAAAACGCAGAATCCGCGGTGAGCAACTGTGACCAAGCCCATGTTACAGCGCGCGCCCCTTCTGCAATCTTCTGCACTCAGTCATTTGCACCAGTTCAACTTGTCGTCTTGACAGAGGCCAGGTGAGAGATCGGCCGAGTTGCGCGTGATCTCGCTCTGGCAAGCTTCTGAAGTCTGTTGGGACGTCCACCAGCGCCGGCTCACCTGAAGCCGCAGCAGGTCCCCGCTGAGTCTGCCTCTTACATTCCGGGCTCTCCACTTCTGGAGGATGTCAGCTTTGTCTTCGCCTGCGGCTGTGACAGCTACGCAACTACAAAGGTTCACTAAGCTGTATGCAGCTTTCGACACGTCCAGTTGCACAGCCAGCGGTGCACAGAGTGAGAGCAGTTTTGAGTCTACGTTGCAAAGGCAAGCAGGCGCTTCTTTAGCATGGAAGGCACATCCATGACCTTGCTTGAATCGGGCACGATCCGTCGGCTGTTTGCCAGCGCAAACGAATCTCTGGATCTTGCTTGTGCTAACTTAGCCAGACTTAGCCGCTTGTCCAGCTGGTTGTTGCTGAGTTGGCATTCTGCAGTCTGGCAAACCATTTGGCCTTGTCTGCACGACTCCAGGACATGTACATTAAGCATGTGCTACACTCTGAGCCAATTCCACGGAATCTGCAGAGTTCTTCGTGATTCAATGTTGTTTCATCTAGACGAGATAGCAAAGAACAAGACCAGGAGCAAATGTCCATCTTTCGCGTGTTCATGTCGGAATTCCCGGTTGGGCACGGATTGGGTTGGCCAGTCGTTCTCACGGAAGCTTGCCAAACAGAACGTGCCATCAATTCTCGGGACTGGGAAGCAACGTGACTAGCGATGGTTACAAGGAAACGCGTGGTCTGATCAGTCTGGGCCTTTCGTGCCTTGCTCGCTACTTCGCCTACGACTCTTCCGCCGGCTGTGCGCTGGCCGTCACGAGCTCTGCAGCCTTCAATCTGGCCCAGCCAGCTTCGTGCTCATGCTCGTACTCTAGAAGGTCCTTGACTCAGCAGTGGAGGCCTCCGCCTTCACATAGGCATGCTCGACTCCTCTGTCCCACTGGGGATCAAGGCAACTTTCTGCAGCTGAGCCCTTCGAGCCGACTTCCGCGTGAGGGGCACAGCGACAACGTGTGCGAGCATCAATATCAGCGTTGAGAAACTTGCATACCCCGCTGCCCTGCCTTGAATCGTGAGCTCAGCCTTGGTCTTCACACTGGCTCTGCAGCTGCAACAGCATCAAGAAGCGCTGTAACGACCCTTATTGCCACTTATGTCACCGCAAGGCGAACTTTACCATCACCGTGCATGCCAGCACGGCAAAGGAAGCAGTGGGCCGAATGGGCTGCGTGGAGCCGCTACTTTGTGGGATGCGAGACTGCGATTAAGGACATGCTTGGGTTTCCGTGCCGGGCGGGAGTGAGATCAACCGCATTTTCTTTCGTGGACCTCGTGGTCCGAGCAGCCCCTGATAGAGAGAAGCAGTAGGTTGCTTGCAGCTACAGCTATTCCGAAAGTTACTGCTAGACCTACGAAACGTTAGCGGATCGCTGCTTGCTGTGTTGGCATTCTCAGATTTGGTCGCTTCTGCTCCTGTAGCCAGTCTCGGTACTCTTCCCCAATGTGTGCCGCTGCGATTGGAAATTCCCAGTTCTTTTGTTTGTCTTTCTGTAGTTGTGGCGATCGATGGCCGGCGATTTGCAAAGACACGGAATGGAACACACGTATTCACAAAAAGCACAGGATTGTTGCTTGATGCTGTCACGTTCTCCCACTTTCCGATATGCCTGAAACCAAGGTAAGTCAAGAACTTGAGCACTAATCTGCTGTTGAAGCCTAAGGCTGCATAAGACATGCCTACTTCTTGTCCTACCCGGCACGCGAACAAACGATCAAGGTACCACTAAGGTATGCCGAGACACAGGGACACATCAAGATCACGAGGAGGTCCGTCCAGGTCTGTTCCCAATAGGCTTTCGAGGCCCTGCATGAAGTCCGAGATGCTAATCTCCTGGCAATCTGCGGCAACAGAAGCGGATCCTACGTGCTTGGATGTACGACAGATGCTGATACACAGAGGCTTCTGGCACATGATCGAAATCCGGAGGATGACCCAGATCACCACATGAGGAGCAAGAACAGTTCAGGTTAATGGATCCAATTATCAATCCGGGGATTCCGGTACCTGGATCTTTTTGCAGTGTTCGCACACTTGCTGGCGCATGTAAGACTCTGCGGTCGCCGTCTGAATGTGCAGACGAAGCGGCTAGATCAAACCACGGTCATACACTGTTGCACGGTTATGGCTTGCTATGGGGGCCGGCAGGGGACTGCGAACTTGCGTCTTTGGTCTAAGAGAGAGAGGGCAGCATAAGGGGTAGCGGTGCGCCGCGGCCTAGTATTGCATGCTGAAAACCACAGGCATCTGAAGATCCTTGTAACATCTTGTAACTGACCGAAAGCGCACGAGTTGCGAATGTGCTGCCGCTGTGGCAACTGCTTTTGTAGCAATGCATGCTGCAATCATTGCCGCCGAATACTGTCAATATGAATCCACTGCAAAACCCAGCCTCGCCGCCACATAGAGATCATGCATGCACTAATTCCTTTGGGCGAACTCTTGTGACGCGGTGCAGTGATTGGAGATCCGAGATGACTTTCTCGTACTTCAGTTTGACAGACACGTGCGCACGGAGCTTCAAGCAATTGCTTTAGACCCGAGGGGGTGTTTTGCCCTTCCTCGATAATCTTCCAGAAAAGCAAAAGCAAGAATGGCAAGTGCAAAAACTCCCGAGCCTCTGCGTTGGCTGTGTTCATTTTCTTGAACACGACCTGGTTCAAAGAAAGCATCTTTAAGGCTCGTGCGAAGCTATGCGAAGCTGTGGAGCCTCTGCTTGATGTGGCTGGACGCCTAATAGTGAAAACGACCTGGCTGGGCCGTCTCCGAGAAGTGTTTCTTGTGCCACGCTGACTTGTGCTCAGGGAGATGCCCCGGCCTTTGAAACCAAGGTTTTCGCAGAGCTTGTCGAAACTCGTCTAAGCCTCGTTGTGCCAGCAGCTTTCCCCTCCCGAAAGACAAGAGCAGTTACAGTTAAAGGCACACGCTTTTCTCAATCATGCATTTCAGTTGTAACGATTGCCTGCGAACTGGCAAGCAGTCAACCAACGGGTACTAAATTACTAAATTCTGGGTTCTGCGATGAACACCTACCCGATCTGTAGTCAAAACCACTGAAAGCACAGCTGAAGGGAAGCTCCACCAGTACTTGAACAGATGTGTCCGAGAAGTCGATTGATATTCGACCGGTTGATGACTGAAAGAATCCAGATTTTCGGGCCATTGTCCGCCTTGGAGCATAGGCAGATCAAGCTCTCATGTCACATCGGCAGAAATTAGCGATGCAAGTCAGAACCTCCGTTGCGATGCTTCGACACCGAGGAATCGCACAAAATCGGAGTCTGTGATTGCTTTCGTCATGCAGGGATGCTTCGAATCTTCGAATTCTCCAAGTTACTCTTGCACTCGAGAGGCAGGCCATGAACAACGAAAGCTCAGCAGGTTTCATTGGCAGGAGCTCTTCATTTTACAGACCGTCCTGCAACTCAGAGGCAAGAAATCCTGCAGCTGAACAGCCTCTTTTCGCAGACTCACCCACACTTCAGAGGCAAGAACCTATCAGCTGGCAAACGCTGGCCTCAGGACGTACCTGCAAGTCCATTCAGCTTAGATGTACTTCGAATGGCTGCGGTCTGCCCTGATGCCAAGTTTGCCGACTAGGAGAGATGTACACTAAGTGTCCCGAACTATGCAGAAGGACACATGATCGACACACGACACTATTTCACGGCAGCTGTCCGACTGAGCACAGGCCACTGAACACGTGATCTTTCCATGACACACACCTCCGATAAGATGCGCGTGTAGACAAGGGAGACTTCGCGCAGAAGCTGCATCGGAGGCAGCTGATGAGTTGGACAGCTTCTCAGCGCTCCGTTCCTGGATGCACCAATCTCCCAAAACTTCCCCCCCCACCATGCCGAAAGCAGCGAATCCTGTGAAACGTTCAATCTACCGCCACCCATTAAAAACGCTGGACCTACCCACCCCCCCCCCGCCCCCCTTCCACCCAAATTTTTGCCATCACTGAATTCGCTGCTTTCGGGGCCTCGTCGGCCCATTGAAAGTCTGCTTTACTCCAGCCCCACTCCGCGAGATCTCGTGACATGCTCATGATACATGTCACCAGGCCGGCAACCGGCACAACAAGATCTTCTCATTGCTGATTGAGCTTCTGGAGGGGCTTTGCATGGCTTTGCATCGTTACTGCCTTGCCAGTAGAAGCCAGTAGATAAGTCGCATAAGCCGAGCGGATCGAACTCAGCACTGCGATGAACCTGGCATCAATAGAAACCTCCCAGTGCCGGCAACGCAAGTGCTGCTGCAGTTGATAAACCCCAACGCCAATGCAGCACAAGGGCTACGATTACCACGACGAACTCATGGACACCGCGAGGCTCGCACACACTCCTTTCCTCAACAGCAGCCAACAGAAGACAGCGAAAGCCTGAGGGCACCACTCATCTCCCCAGAGCGGTCCACGTCGGCCGCTATGAAAAGGTGCTGCAGGCAAAGCGAACGTGCATTAATGTGCTACGGCTGGACGTTTACAACCCGCACTACTTCGAAAACGGTGGGATTCCTATACTCAACTGCAAGCTTCGAGCAAGCCAAAGCCTTGCACCAGTGTCATGGTACGTTCTCGCCCTCTCGTTTCTCCTTCCTGCTTTCGAGTGCTTGGGAATATCCTGCATTGATACAGCAGACCCGAGCTCTGTCATACTCAGATTTGTGGCTGGACCTGCATCTCCTCTGATCACACGGTTTGTGATTGCGGTGGCAGTTCACGGGGTTGTGAGCAGCGCCATAAACCATCGGCCATGAAGATACCACGAAGACACCTACCATACCGTGGTGGTCGTGATGATGTGGCCGACAGTCGCCACCGAAGCAAATATGACAAGCGCAACCGCGTGCGGAAACATAGACTCAGACGGACAACAAGCAGAAGGACAAACGCACTTCGATTGCCAGAGTTGTGTAATGTGGAAGTACGTTGTTACCATCATGCTTTTGCTGCTCCTAAATCGGACACTGATCCTGAGTGGTGGCCGTGGAGCCATTTCTGTTGAAAACTTTCTCGACGTTCTAGCCGCAGCCTGACGCCACTCGGTTGAACTGGAGAGTATCGACCGATGCAGCAAACACCAGCAAACTCATCAAGGCATAAAAAAGCAGAGTACAGCGACAAAAGTGTCCGTTGTCGAGTCACGGTTTCGTTCGTCAGTGGATGGTCGAAGCCCCTTCATGATGTCAAAGTATATAAACGGATGTCACTGGTGGCCAAATTTCACTCCCACAGACATGCACCGGTCTGTGAACAGAGGGCAAACTCATTGCCATGCAGACACAATCGGAACCCTCAGCATGGAAACCCGCGCTTGGTCCATCAATCTCGGAATACTGTACATCCCCGACAGAACATGGTGTTTGACCGTCAAGAATGAGATGATGACATGCAGTGCGCTGGGAAACAGTAGTGCAGGAGAACAAAAGATATCTCGCAAAGTGTAACAAGAAAGACCACTCAAGGCACTAGTCTGCCATCCGAAACGTTCGATTGAAGTGATTCGTAGCAAGTACACGGTACCGATGATGCAACAGACTCGTCGATTGACCGAGGACGACGACCAGTGCATAGCGAACAAGTTGCATGAATTCGCCGGGAAGACTAGGATTGCAAGTGCAGAACAAAGCGTGTCGTCTAGTTGCGCGCGCACGCACGCGGACACGCACGCGCGCGCACACACACACACAGACACAAACGCACAGACCCCTCACGCAGGTGTCTTTCCGAGAAGGAAATCCACGACGCTTTTGGATGTGCGCCAACTGCACGGCACTGTTTGCAGAATTTCCAGCAGCAGGCAGAAGCCAAAACCAGAACAAGAATGCCGCACTCATCTAATTTTGATCAGAAAGCGCAGACAAACACACCACTCATCGTCTAGCACGACAGACCGGAGCCTTTAAACATGTCATGCAAACAAGAAATCAGCAACTCTGCCCTGCCAGCAGGCGACTGGCAAGAGCTGTTTTATTGAAGATTCCCCACCAGCTGCCTACTCATCTGACGTTGCCTCGCTCCCTGCATTTAACTCACTACATCACAACCACTGCCCGCATCTCCTCCAAGCGCCGGAAGTTGCGCAGCTCCGCTATCTCCCGGTATGCAACCTTTGAGTGGTGCTGTGTTCAGATTCAACTATCAATGCTGCTACATCCTGCTGGCGAGACTTTGCGAACGCCCGCCTCGAAGGGCTTGTGGAAGGCACCTGGACAAACTGAAGCGAAACTTGCGCAGCACCCTTGCTATTTGAGTGTTTCGAGCGTCTAATAGGGTATACCAATGCACCCTCCACAATGGTGTGCCCCTTCTATCCTTCTGTCGGATCCCTTGCCCGAGATGCCCGAGCTCGCCCTGGCCAGCTGCATTTTCCCATCCTGGCCTGCTTCCCAACATTTCTCAACTGCAGGGCTGTCGAAGCATGGAGAGCTTCAGCCGGAATGTTCTCAGGGACACGAGAGAAAACACTGCGCCAAGGACCCGCTCACAGTCTTCATCCCAAGATCGAGGACATCTTCAGTTGCCCTGAAGCCCGCGACCTCCCTCCCAACTGCGTGCCAAGGCGAGCAAAGACCAGTCGCAGCAGCTCTGCTGGGCTGTTGAGAGGGCCGGTGCTAAAAAACACAGTTCACTGGTATGCTGATAGCCGTTGGCAATCAACCGTAAGTTGGGCCCTTCTCTCGGCAAACTTCTGTCGCGAGTGAGTTTAGACTGTCCGAGCTTGATGGAAACTTTTCGTGTGCAACAACACGTTTAATTCCGCCCTGTTCTGCAACTTGAGTTTGCGCATGCTAGTCCGGCGTGGAATGCACCGACAAATCCACTGCTACTGTCAGTGATGCATCACTGTTCAACCGATGACCGTCATTGAAAGGTCCAAGGACTCGGATGCCCGAAAAAAACCACCGCAAAGTGAAGCAACTACTACTGCCGGAAACAACTGTGAAGGAAGGTGCTGACCCAAATGTGTGGAAGAATGCTGTTTGAGTGTGCTGCCGCCGGGTACTGTGCCCAGTGCCCGAAGCCTATTTTGAAACCTTAGGAGTAGCAGTAATTACTTGGCAACAGTAGCAGTAGCAGTGGTGGCAGTGGCAGTGGTAGTCGTAGGAGTAGTAGAAGCGGAAATAGATGCAGCAGTAGAAGCAGATCCGAGTAGTAGTAGCCGTAGTAGTGGTAGTGGTAGTGGTAGTGGTAGTGGTAGTGGTAGTGGTAGTAGTAGTAGTAGTAGTAGTAGTAGTAGTAGTAGTAGTAGTAGTAGTACTAGTAGCAGTAGTAGTAGTAGTAGTAGTAGTAGTAGTAGAAGTAGTAGTGGTAGTCGTGGTAGTGGTAGTAGTGGTAGTGGTAGTGGCAGTGGTAGCAGTAGCAGTAGTCGTACTGGTGGTGGTAGCTGTACTTTCGATATACTCCTTAGCCGGCACATGCTTATCCTCGGGCTCGCCAAACTTCAGGGCAAAAGCTTGCCGCAAAGCCATATAGCCGGTCTGCGGTATCGGTTTAGCCCATTCACGAAGTTGCTTAGCAGCTTCTAGCTCCGCGTGGCTTTGATTCTAGCCTGCGCGTCCTGCCACGCAACAACGAAGCCAGCCGCTAGCGCCCGGGTCGTGAGGCTGCTATCCACATCTATCGAAACGTCTTTAGGCAGCAACTGACGTATGTCGTCTTCGCTGGTCGCTGTGGGTGTCCTCGGATATGGAGAAGTAGACCGTTCTGGTCTCGGCTCTTTTGGGAGGCCTTCCCTTGCCAGCAGGAGTTGATGGCCGCGCTGCTCGTAAAGGATGATCCCTTGCTATCTCCGCTCCAGTGACCAACAGCCCACACTTTTTGCATGTCGTCCGTGCCTTCAAGGCTTGTAGCTTAGCCCGTTTCTCATCCAGTCAGAAACTGCCGGAGAGCTCAAAGTAGGGTCCGCGAAAACCGCTGTGGCCCTTGGTTCTCGCCTGCGTTCCTGCGTAGTATGCTTCCTCCTGGGACTGGACGATTTTGGCAGCATACAGGCGACTGGGTCCTTCACGTCAAGTCCGCCCTCTGTGAGGAAGGCAAGGTTCCGATCTCATACGGATCGCTTGGATCCGCTTCCTCTCGGCCCATTTAGGCATAGGCACTCTCATCCTGGTATATTCGGCATCGTCCGGATACGCGTCCTCCGGGTAGTCCTGGTCTTCGTACTCGGCGTTGTAGGCGTGGAATCGGGGCCTCCAAGAGAAGCCTGGTTTGTGGTAGCCGTTTCCTTTTTCATATCCAAGTCGCGGTCCAGGAGGATGCCCTCGATGGTCTCCATAATGTCGTCGATGGTGTCCAGGATGCTGTAGAGCTCGATCGTGGATGTGAGGGTGCCGGGCCACGAGTCCTCGGCCACATGTCACCGCCAATCGCCGCTCTAATCATGAGCTTCGGGTTGTGCGAAAGGCCAACGTTGTTCAGCAGCTGCTCCGAGAGGATGAGGTCCGGCAGCTTCAGTTCCTTGTCCAAGTCGATCATGGCGCGGTACCATGCCCGTCGCCTCAACACAAACGGTCCCATGGACTCGGCAGGTTGCCGAGCCCTCGGCCTTCTCCAGTTACGCCATGTCGAGGCCCTGAGCCATCTTGAGCGCCTGGCCAGAACAGCACTCAATCAGCCGCAAGGTCAGAGGTCCAAGCTTCTTCTGCTCGGTGTCCGTCAGGGACTTCTCTTTCCTAGAGCCACTCATTGAATCTGCTGGGATCTCCATTGTACGTTGCTACTCCGAAATGGCCCTCCGACACGGAGGCGCCTTGTCCTGTGGAATCTTCATCCGCCAGGAAGCGCTGAAAGTGAAGCCCATCCAGCAAGCTGCCAGAGGCCATCGCATTTGTAGGGGCACAAGGCTCGGAGCTTTCGGTGGCTCCGCTACAAATGCAAATGCACTGGAGCAAAGGCCCACGATGTTTTGCATGCTTGAATTGAGCCATAGCCAGATTCGGGTGCCAACGTCTGCCTTCATGGCTATGCATGTTGAAGACATGGTGCTGACATCTCAGAAATGCTGTTTCCACATCATGTTTTGGCTTCTTGCTTGTGCAACCGGTCTACAAATATCTGCAACCATGGATGACAATGGTCTCTGTTTCATCTGTGATGGGGTCTCCTCAGTCGTCTGGCCCCAGAACTCAAGAGACTGCGCTCGTTCGTCTGTAGACTGATTAGATCTGCTTATTCTTTAGTGGGGCTTCTGGGAATCAAATTAGCGTCGAAAACAACAGCTTTTCATCGATTAGCCGAGCCCGAGTCTCCCAAGGACTTGCCTGCCGGCATAAAATGTTGAAAGTGGTATTGCAACGGCCGGCGGCTTCACATCTTGTGCGGTGATGGGCAACTTCCTCAAGTACTTTGAGGTCGGCACGGCCGTTAGTCTTGACGTTCGCACGACTCCGCCGCGGGCGGCAGAGGTCCTTGCAAAATCGTTGAGTGCCAGCGGGCAAATGAGTTTTAGGTGTTCACGCAATTTCACGCGGGACTTCAGTGACAATCGATGTCCAATGCTGGCCGATGCGCACGCTGCTACAGAGGCTTCGTCTGACTTGTTCGCTTTGGGCGTGCCTCCAACCTCACCACGCCCTTCGGCGTCTGCACGGCCTTGTGTAGCGTTGCTCAGTTGACCACAGCACCATGGCAAGGAACATTTCAGGACTTGCAGCATCCACAAGCTCTAAGGTTCCTCTTGCAGCCAGGCCACCATGCCAGCTGCTGGCAAAGTTCCTGACGACCCTGCCCTCGTAAGCCTGCAAGCAAAAATCTGGCTGCATTTCTTGAACTCAGCCGACTGCGAGCCTTGCACTCCTCCAGGACTGTGCCGACTGCCCCAAAGCAGATGTTGACATTTTGCCAGGATCTGTCCAAACTGGCCAAACCCCATTGTGCTATGAGCCGAAACAGATCCAGCCCAGCTCTGTGCTCGGTCGAAGTGTCAGACACTCAGACCTTTCGGGAAAACTGGATGGTGCCTTCATGCGTTTTCTTCAAGCTTGGTGAGTGTGCGTGCGGAAACATTTCACACACTTGAACAACAAAGCGAAGTCACAAGGGCACGGCAAGCAAATGCTGCTCGGTATCTCACATGGCAGGCTAAACCAGGCGTCTTGGGGCCTCGGGTTCTGGCAGGGTCGAGGCGTTCCAAGGATTCGGGAGTAGTTGTAGGTGCGACGGCCCCAACATCCCAAGTGCATCCAGTCTGGCCTCGAGACTGTCGGCATCATGAGATGTGTCACCGAAGAAAGGGCTAGCAGAGCCTGTTTTCCATTCCGTGCTCCTTTGCTTTAGGGCTCTTGGGCAAAGATGATGGAGTCACTCCCTCCGTCTCCCTAGTCAAGCTCACTGTCGTCGTAGTCCGCACTGTCATCCTGGCCGCTTGTCGAAAGCCGCACCCTGTGCCCTGTGGCATTGGCAAACGTGGCAGAGCGTCGTCCTCCACCAGGCCGGTGCTGTTCGACCTGGAGAGAGATCAGACAGAAAGCAAGGCTCGAGAGTGGGTATCGCTCTGTCGGAAGCCAAGGAACTTCCTCACCATGACAACCTCACACAGGCAAAACTCATGCTCGCCGTGTAGCTGTGCAGGTTGCAGAGGAGCGGCTTTCTGAAGTCTTGACGGAGCACTGGTGACTCGGCTGTCATGCCTTCGACGGGACTTGGTAAGTCGCCATGCTTCCCTCGCCGATAGATGCTGCTCTGCAGCGATCAAAATTTCTACGTCTGGATCCTCAGAACCAATGGTACACATCAAGCTCCATCTGCCGCCATCTGGCTTTGCCCGGTGATTTTGCTTGGCACTTGTCACCTCTAATTTAACTAACTACATTTTTCGCGATCCAAAACCTGCAACTGTTTACACTAGACGTAGCCACGGAACGTGTGGCACCATGATAGCAAAAAAGATGCTTTGGAGACGAGCTAGAGAGAAGGTAATGCCAGCAGACTCTGCACTTCCGTGACCTCTGCGCCGGCTCCGTCTTGTCTTGCACCGCAGATGCCTCAAAGCTGCGATGATCAGCAGACATCAGTAGACAGTTGTCGACTTCTTTTTGTGACTCCCGCCGTGGCCGCTTCAACGCGCTGCAACTCGACCTTGGCCTTAGCAGACTGCCGCAGCAAATGCGGCGGTGTAAGTGGTGCAATGACCGTGGAGTGTTCCACGCCTCCGACGCAAGCTTTGCAGACATCTCGGAAGCCTGCACTCAACAGTTGCTCTGCTCGAAAATACAAGTCAAGGAAGAAATTGCTTGGCGGAGCAGCGCATTGACGGATTCCGGCAAGCAGAACAGTTTTTTCAAGACTAGGAACCCATTCTGGCGTGGACCAGAATCAAAGAAGAGGTCCGGAAGGCAAGTTTTATGACTTGACACGCACTTTGTCTCAATGCTGTACACTGTTGACAGTTGAGAATGGGAGCCATGTAAAAGCCCCAGAGAGACGGCTTGAGAACGGCAGTCCAAAGCAAATGCTACAGTAAGACTGAGACTCCGGCCTTCTTTGCCTCTGCGTGCTGGATCTCGGCTTTGTGCTGTGCCTGCATTGCTGCCTCAAGGCGTTGTGCAGCTGCTGAGGGTTCATGCAGTCACGCATGCATTTCGTTGGGCCACCTTCTCGATGGCGACAGCGTTTTGCAGAGCCTTTTCACTAGCTTCCTTTGCGGCCTTCGCGCCTCATCGCACGGACACAGTGCCGTCATTTGTGGGCTTGGAGGTTCTGTCCAGGTCGAGAGGCTGAAGCCAAGGACACCTTGAGTTTGTGCAGCAATCTCCTCGTGACATCGTTTGTACGTAGCATAGCCGTATTTCGCCGGCTAAGAAGAGAAAGATTTGCCACATCAGGCGGGGTCCTTAAGCTGCTGTTGCTGCTCGCGCACGACCTTGCAGGTTAAAAGAATTCTTCCCGTCAGCTGCTCTGAGCCACAACCGACTAACGCCCATGGATCTTAGGAGCCCACGCTTCCAGGATATTCATCCCCAGGGAATGACTGCAGGACATCCTCCCAGCAAGTATCGGCTTTGCATCTATCTGACAGACTTAGAGGACGGTGACAATCGCCGAGTGTTCGACCGAAATGCGAAGTCTGCACGACCATGGCCTTTCCTATCCTTTACGTGCCTGGCTCTGCGTTGCAAGAAGCTGCTGGGTTTCCAGACTCCTGTCACAAGGCAAGAATCTTTCGGAGCGCAGGCTACTCGACTCAAGCCACGATAAAGGTTATGATAATGATGCTGTGCAGTGCCACGCTATTGCTGACCTAGTTTCTGTCGGGCTCCTGCTTCTCGGGTTTGGTATGGCGGAAAACAGTTTGTGAGTGTCAGCACACACTTGGTAGCATGATAACCTTCGCTGCCTTGAGCAAGCTCTCCTCGAATTCTGACCATTCTCTGAATCGATGGTCCCTTGGCTTAAGAATAAAACTGTATGGGATCTATCGGCCAGACGCGTGCAGGGGTGGGTGCGGCGTGCAAGTTATTTACGAGTCGGTGATTGTGTGTCTGTGCCTGCCTGTCCTAAACCGGAAAACAACGTCAGCCGTTAGCCGTGGTGATGAGCTTTGGCAATCCCCAGCAGTCTTTTGCAGCAGCGTGATCTTGGCCTCGAGTGAGACTGTCAGATGCAAAACTGGGTCCCAGCTACCTCCAGAGCTGAGCCGCCAGCACGATCGACCTCTGATGTCTTCAGATCCTCTGCACCGGGAATGCCATTTGCATCCATGTGCAGTGTGACGGGACACGAGAATGGGCCTTCTGGATCTGGTCCAGTTCTGCTGCCGATGCCACTTCCTTTCAGCATGAAACGACTCGCACGAAATCGAGAGAGCGCGTGGGTGGTCGCTGCTCACTTGGTCTTGCTGTTGGGAACGGAGCATGCCTTTTTGAAGGGCTCCCACTGAACTGGGGCATCTCGCTCTTACCAAGCACACTCAGAATCTTGCATCGCTGCTCAGAGGAGTCAGCGGCGTGGGCGAGACGAGAGCAGGTCCCTCTTCATTTGCTTCACTCCTGTGAGGTTGATGCGGCACAAACATGTAAATTGCATGCCGAATGCCCTCAGACTGCACCTCCGCAGAGCCCGCTTCTGCAGACCATGCCCCGCACTTGTGGTGCAAAGGGCCTAGACGGGCTTGTCCAGATTTCTCCACTTCCGTGACACGTCGACCAGTCTTCAGGCACCAACGAGGAAACACAGCGCCAGCCGCCCCAGCCGCGCCATGGCCAGTGGCCGCTTCGTTTGATGCTCAATGGCCAACGGAACTCTCCAACGAACGCTGGAACTCTAGGCCACTCTACGCCCCGGTACGAGCTCCCGTGTGAGAAAAGCTTGGAGGAAAGGTCCAGTCCGGTGAGGTCTTCTACCTTGGAAGCGACAGGACAGCTATCCCGATCATTATCTGATAACCTGTGCAGGTGAACCGTGCCATGCGTGGAACTAGTAACTTGTGCTGTCCGTCATCAGCGTCTAGTCATGTCTAGTCCAAAGACCTCTGTCGTCGCATCGACGACCAGTTTGTATCGCTAACCTGGTACTCTGCAGGTCTGTAGGACATCGTGGAGTGGGCATCGGTGGGGAGTGAGTGGAATTTCCGGGGGATGAAGCTCTGGGTCAATCCTGCCAGTGCACTTTCTCATTGCATCTGCATCTGCTGTCTCCGGCATTCAGAGGTGCCCACAGAAGAGCCGTGGCTTCCTTCGTGGATAAACTGCTCAGTCAATTATATCCAGGCAACTTGCAACTCTGGCAAGAAGACCTGGTCGCCTTAGGCGGCATCACTTCAAACAAAAATCGTCTACGCGGGTCCGAATTGAACTCGAAGAGGAAGATGCCGGGTGCAGTACAACTCTCAAGATACCAATTCGCACTCACCCATTGCGCACCGCACGACCGTGCGTAGCTGGAAGATGCGGTTGAAAAGAAAGTATATATAAACGACATCGGCACACATGAGGTCATGTGCAGCACGAGGTCGTGAAGCATGCAAGCTCTGCCAAATCCAAAGGATGCGAGAGGTCTCACGATGCCGCGCCAACGGTCTGCAATGCAAGAACTGTCGGCTCGTGTCAATCGCGAGACTAGACAGCATTGCTTCTGGAAGCTGGGATGCTCTGTGGCGATTCTGTGATTGCCATGATATGCAGAAACGCAGTGACTAATCCGCCCGAGTCGCTGGGGCTGTCGCGATCTTGGCCTTCAGGGCTTCAAGCTCCTGGGACTGAGCCTGACAGATGCGGATCCTTCGCTTGAGCTTGGCATGGCTAGCGTTGAAAGTTGAAACCGCCTTGGTCTCTGGGCGAAACAAACCCCTTGTTGTCTTCCCCAACCCTCGCTTTACTGGCCGCTTCAGAGTCTAAGAAACAAAGGCGAGTAACGAGCAAGCGTTGCATGTGTCACGGTTTTGCAGTGATTTGGTCAGGGCTGGGGGTGCAAGCCGGGATGCTGAGCTCGTTGCTGCGGCAGAGCCCGTCGACAGCTCAAAAAATGCTACAAAGCGAACTTGGGCACCTCTGGCTCGGGAGTGTTACATTAGATTGGCAACACCGCCATTCCCTGGATTGGATTGGATCCGCATATTTGCATTTGGATCGATGGGTGTAAGGATGATCATATCAGTGAGAGACTGTTGTTGAAAATTCGTACGGTAGCAGAGCTCTGGTCGAAGGCCAAGGTCTGCGTTGCTAGACAGAATCGCACCAGCAGTGAGCATGACATTACTCACTAACTACTCGGCCACATATTCATGGAACACTGCCAGGCTAAAGACCAAAGACATCGGCGAACCGCGGCACGGCAGAAGCAGACGCAGCCATGGCTTTGGAGGATCTAAGACGGAGAAGCCGGTAAGCGTAGCGAGCCTGCAATCGCTCTTCTAGATCTCGGATCACCTCGGTCATTGTCGCGGATCGCAGGTGCGGATCATGGACCGGCTGGATGATTGCAGCTGGAGCACCTTCCGGAGCACCTGCGACTCAGCCTTGTCGCCGCAGCCATACAATCCACAAACGCTGAAGTCACCTGTTTAACTGACACTGTATATGCTCGCTGGCTGAGATTGCAAACTCCAGATTGACAGAGTTACCATGTTGTGCAGGAGTTCGAAGCTAAGTTGCTGCGAGCACTGCCGCTGCGTGCCTTGCGGGATTGCAATCTTTTCGCCAATCGCAAGCACCGGCAGTGCTGAGATCTGGACGGAACTAAATCGCCCGCTTCGCCGAGTCAAATCAGCCTGTCTGAAGTCTGTCCAGCCACCGTCGCTTGGAAGGAGACAAAGCAAAGATGTCTCGATGATGGGTCTTTCATGGCTTCAGCATGCTTCAGCATTGCTGAGAACAGTGCCTCCTGGACTCCTGAAGCCGTTGTCTGCAACCTGAACACATGACATGTCCCAAGACGGTCGTCCCAAGATGTCCGAGACACTTGCGAGACGAGGTGCGAAGCCACGCGCCCCCAGTCGGAGTAGATGTCCAAGGAATCGAGACTACCGTCGGAGAAACTGCTGGGGCTGGGGCTCACACTTCCTTGGCGACTTCGGAGGATTGTTGCCACACGGAGCTGAGGTATGCTGACGTCAGCCGAAGAGCTGGAGCCGGAACCGGGAACAGCTTGAGGAAGTTGAGGAAGTCCTCGAAGACGAAGAGAGTACAGTTCAATGAAGGAGCGGGGAGCGGGGAGAGTGAAGTGTACTGACATCTGCGCGTATCCGCTCTCTCATCCTTGGACTTCTCCCGGCAGGTGCGGCGTACTGATCAGGAACTCCTGGACCGAGAACTGTCCCTACACAACCATTAACTGACTCGTACTCCTGCGATCACTGCGAACCACCCATGAAATTCAAAGAGTGTATGGTCTCGTCATGTCCCGTCCCGCCTGTCCCGCCTTGCGGGCTTGGAGTCCGCGTGGTCGTGATTTCTGGGATGCCAAGGCCAGTTTCGGCACGTTAAAGGGTCGGACCGAACATGCGCCAGTTCGGGGAGTTAGCAATGGGTGATTCTCAGGAGGCGCCGGGAGAGGTGGAACTTCTGCATTGGAGCCAGGCCAACGCATGCGTCCTGCGTCCACGCGTGCAGATCCTGGTCCTCCATCTGACGAGTTCTTGGCGGCTCCGGCGCCCTCCGCCAATCTCGGTGCGGAAGCATTGCGAGCATGACAAGTGCTCTTTCCCCGCTCGGTTTGAGAGCCCTTGTCGCGATCTGCAAGGTTTGGTACGGAGTTCTCCTGTCGAAGTCCCCACGACACCGAGTCACCCTGCAAGGCCTTCCAATATGGAGATGCTATGAAGTCTTCTCGGTTGAGCCGTTGCATGCTGCACATCCTCGCTACTGCCGGGGATAACTCTTCGGATGCAGGAACTTCGACACAGTCCGTAAAATCAGCAACGACTTGAACTCGGCCGTGAACTGCAGTCTTCTCTTCCCTGCACGGTGCAGGCACGATGCAATCTCCCCTGTAAGCCATTTCACGCGAGGCGTTTGACGAAGACAATGTTTCCGGCCGTTCGGTATGCGTCGGGAAGCCCTTTCCAAATGGTTGTACGTCGCACGTGAAACCTGTGATCCCCAGATCGAAACCTGTCTCGGGGCGTCCCTGCGTCACCGAAGCTGTTAGATATTTCAAGCTGTCGGATACCTGCCCAATCATCTCGACATTCTCGACTCGGTCACTTCTGGAGGTTTGGCCAACTGTCCCCAAGTCTGAGCCTGCAGTGGCCGAAACGCATGCAGCCAGCGATGCCGATTCCGTGAACCCAGCTGCGATTGGGGCTCCATGCGAAGCTTCCTTCAAATTGTGCTGGCCTTCCTCTTCCCACTGGGTCTGTGTCGCGGCCTCAAACTTCAAGGAATTGCCTTAGAATCGCTCAAGCTGAGCACTACCGAGAGCCACAGCCATTGTTTTAGGCCCCAGCTTTGTGCTGGACGCAGAAGGCTCTGTTCTGCAGCCAGCCAGTTCTCTTGCTCGGACCTTTGCGCGGGCCAACGTCAAATGCAAGATAATGCAAGACAAGCCCTGGCTCTATACAACCAACCTGCTCCCCGTTCGCCCGTTCGCCCTAGCCGGTATGTCGATGTACTATCAAGTCCGAACCGTCGCCTCCTCATGCGGAACTCTACCCCGTCGGAGTGCGTGGTTTGCCCGAACTCCAGGCTACGGCTACGAACTAGTACGGAAAGAAGAGAATACAGAGCGTTCGCCCCACACCAGCGACGTCTGGCACAAAAGCTGGCAAACCAGGCCGGCGGGAAGGCAGTGGGCAAATCAGTAAGACTGGGCCGCGTCCGCGAGCGAGGGCACAGGCGTTGGAGCGCACTACATTCCCCTTTAGATTGATTGGGGAGCTTCGCTGTATAGAGTATGTCGGAAAAAACCTTCTGGGGTCGATCTCTCCAGCCAGTATCCCCCATCATGGCTTGAAGTGCTTCAAGAGCAATGCCTTCGGGCGCGCGGTTTGCCCCCGCGGCTGGCATGAGCTCATCCTCATCCTCCTCCGAGAAACGGTGCCAGCCTGCGCGTTTGCAGGCTCCTGAAAGGCTCGATTTACGCTGCACACGTGGAGCTCCATCGACATACGTGCGGCTTCGGACAAAATCCCAGGGAGTGCGGCAGCTGTCATCTGAAAAGGCCATCGCCCAGCCATGGCGTTGTTTTTCTTGCTTCCAAGGCCTCCCTGTCACCTCGCCAGGGACCTGTTGCTGTGGCTTTGGGGAGATCTGCCATACATCTTTTCGAGTAGAGTTTGTGCCGCTTGCGGACCGCCTTCCATGCTTGCCGAATGAAGCCCCCGGCGGAGAAATCTGCGGAAGGTCTCGCCGGAGGCGCTTGAGGTCACTACTCTGCATGAAGGATTGGCTTTGGTCGTGATCCGCACGAGGCCTCCCCGACAACGGGTGACTCAAGCTCAAAGTCTCGTAGGGCGG
The DNA here is from genome assembly GCA_905221615.1 of Symbiodinium sp. CCMP2592. Classification (NCBI taxonomy): domain Eukaryota; class Dinophyceae; order Suessiales; family Symbiodiniaceae; genus Symbiodinium; species Symbiodinium sp. CCMP2592. Next base: position 68,480 of record CAJNDT010006222.1, read on the forward strand.
CTTCCAGAGGTGCACATCACCCTGGGTCGTTCTTTCGATGGCATAGAACCTCTTTTCAATTTCATTCTTGGTGTCCTTGTTGCGCACACGTTGGCTCCCCGATCCAGCTGGCCTCTTAGGCTTCTTCCCCGGCACGGGAGTGTGACGCGAGGAACTAGCCAGGCACGCCCGCGCTTGAGTAGTCCGTATTGTCCCAAATGGACACGCCCCGTCAGTTTTGCACTTGGCTTGGTGAGGTGAAGTTGTCGTTGGGCGAGGCGGCATCTCGTTGTTGGGTGCAGGTGCAACATCCCCCATGTGGGTGCCTCGGGTTCATGCGATTGAAGTTCGGCCTGCTCCGAAAATACCTGGGCCTTGGGCTGAGGCCCTGCCGTCTGAGCTCTCACTTCGGTGCCCAGCTCCATGAACTGGGCTGAGCCCTCATCGCGGTTTCCAGTTGCCCATCGTTGTCCTACAAAATCGCCGCTTTGGTGCTTGCACATCCATCGGCCGCGGCCTGTGGGGTGGGTCTCCACCCTGGGAGTACGCATGAGCCCAGGCACTCCAGGAGACTTGGGTCAGGTTGAGTGGCTTGCACGGCGTTCCAGGCCGGTTTGCAAGCATCGAAGTCGATGTAGCCATGTAAAGTCCTCTTCGGTACATGCCCCTGATCGGCTGTGGCGGTTGTGAGGAGGGGCATGCCTGTGGTGGTGCTTGGGAAGAGGAGCTACTCGATTGGTTATTGCCCGCCTTGCTGAAATCCCCCACATGCGGGAAGCCTGTGTATCCTTGCTTTTGGGCATTGCCCATTTTTTTTTTTTGTGGAGCTGTCGCCAGCAGTACCGTTTGGGGAATTGCCAAGGAGGCACCCTCCTGTGTTGTGTTTCCTGTACAACGTCCGGATCTGGGACGGCATCAAGTGTCACCACCCGTGTCGACATCTGCAGGAGGTGCAAGGAGGGTCCGTCGGATTACGTGCCGAACCTGCAGGTTGGCTGCTGCCATACAAGGGCGAAGTGAAATTTGGGGGGTGGTCCCCCGGACTAATATCATCAGCGGTAACCACGCGAAGAAGGCAAGCAAGCAGCACTGCAGGAGGGCCGTCATGGACGCCCGGCAGGGGGCGGCAACTACACTCGTGCGTCACCAGCTGAGGCTGAAGCCGAAGCGGAGCAGGCCTCAACACGTCAAGTGGATGAGGGGGCTCCGGGGAGTGCATGACGCGGGGACAAGCACGCGGAACAATCTGCATGGCAGGTTCCGCAAGTGAGCTCATGCCGTGGAGAGCAGCCGAAAGGAGCTTGCCCCGCTTGTCCATTGTTCGGTCCGACTGCTGTTCTTACCGGCTTCCCATGGGCAGGGTAGTTAGTGTCTGCTGTGGGTTATGGGGGAACTGGGCTGCGAACCTTGCGGAGGCCGCGCTGCTCAAGCTGCGAAATCGCGTGAAAACTTGAATCTGGCTGTCTGATGCTGTCTGTATTTTTCTCTGGTCGCCTTTCGGCCGCAAGTCGTGCTAACCGGCTGGGCTTCGGCTTACTGTTTGCCCTCGCGCGCGACTTGGGCTGCGCACGCTTGGGCGCCAGGTTCCCCACAGCGCCTTGTTTACGTGTCTTGCAACATCTGAAGCGTGAGGGCCTCGCCCACTTGGCAAAGGCGTTTACGGGGGAGGTTGTTGGGGTTCGCCACCGCTGTTCTGGCGCTGAAATTGGGTTCCCCTCAAAGCCGGGGTTTCCCCCGTCGGCCAGTGAATCTGAGGGTGCCTCCATCGCTAAGATGCTGCAATTCTCAGAATCTCGTTCAGGTAGTCGGTCACGCACTCCCCCGAGGAGACAGGTTCCCATGAACCGCTCGCGGCTTGAGCCAAAATCGAAGGCCAGGAGGCGCTCGTATTTGGTGAAAAATGGCTGAAGAAGAAGGAGGGACTGCAATTGTAAGCATCAACGACCGTTTTACTCAAGCTAGTGTAAAGCCAAGCCAAGCCTTCTTTTCCGGGCTTTGTTTATGCTTGCTGCAAAGCTTCTGCGGAAACCAGCTGCAGCCAACACTTGGCAAGACTTGCAACAAGCGGACCAGCAAACGACACGACAGCTTGCTTAGCTGCTGACATCCATGGATGTTGTTGCCAGATAAAAAACGCCCGGCGACGAGTCTCCTCGACGGCGCGCACGAGAAGGCCTTCTCCGGCGCCTCCAAAGGATGAACATGCGCTTCGTCATGCTTCCTGATTCCTTGTCCGGAAAGATCTCCACAAGAGCGATGGCCTTCCATGAGCTTTGCAACGAAGCGGGGCGACAGCCTCGCCATGCTCCCAATGCGTTCTAGCTGACGAGAAGCACATTGCAAGTCTGTCCTCATTTTCTCAAGTTCTGCCACTCCCGGTGCCATGCCTTCAGCACGCACACGCAGACAACGCGACAGCGAAGTTGCTGAGGGAAAGATACGAAGCATTTCTAACAAGCAGCCGTTTCCCACCGTGGCCGAAGATCGTCGTCAAGCTAAACTGGACGCTGCTCCAGCCCAAAGCATTGAGAGAATGCGCATTGGTTGCTGTCGAGGTTGATGAGCGGTATGCAGCAATGACTCTCAGACTGTGTATGTTAGGCCACTTTAACGTTAAGGTGTGCGAAGACGCTTGTTGGTAGTCACGTGTCGCTGGAATGGTGCCTTAAACACACTTGTGTCTTCTGTGCGAATCTGCTTGAAGGGCATGTGTGGCTTGCATCCCTCGAATTCCCTAGACACTTATGCGACATTCCGTGCAGGAAGCAAGCCCCTTGCCAAGTATCTCCAAGTAGATGCGTCGTCTTGAATGCACGGCTTTTTCACTGCTTGCAGCGCACGCCTCTTCATCCAGCCTGCTGTCCAGGTCGCGAGGAAGAGGCACGCTAAGGTCAAACAGTTTACAAACACTTCCAGTCCACCCTTGAAACTGTACTGTGCGCGTCAGCGTGCATCACTGCAAGCCGCGTTGCCTGTACACCATGTGTGGCATGCAATGCGTACCTGCGGGAACTCTCGCAACAGGTGCCAACTTTTGGCACACTGCAGACACGGAGGTACTGAAAAGACCTGGTCAAGCAAACTACAAGGCATGCAACATTCAAGAGGTTTCTCATGGTTTCCAGAGGTCTCTATGTAGTTTCTACCAGGTATTTGTGCAGGCATCGCCTGTACACGTCGTGAGGATACCTCGAGATCTTGCTTTGGTCTTGAGGTATCCGCTAGCGAAAGCTCACAGCTACTCAGCCCGTTGGATCCTCGATTATGCTATGCACTAGTCTGTGGAGAATGGTAAAAACACCTTGCACGTAAAGCTGCAGGGCTCTGCGGAGTCTAGGGCGACAAATCCTTTAGATTTGGGGAGCAGTCAAGTCGAAGCACTGGCTGTTCACTCGGTTCGGATTTGATGAGTTTTCTATGGGCATAGAACTCGATGTCTGCGGGGATTTCTCTTCGGCATGTCGCGAGCTGTCATCTTTGAGGAATAGTCGGATCATCGTTTTGCTGCCAGCCAAACGATCTCCAGCTTCGTCCGGCCCTGGAACTTTCATCTGCTGCCCAGTGGCCAGGCTCCAGAAGAGCTTTGAATCGTGGCAGCTGCATTGAAGGTGCGTAGATCAAATGGCAGTAGCTGACACGGGATGCTGTTCATACACATCCACGTCGTGCACCTGCAGCGAGTGCACAGGCCCCGCTCCGCTTAGCCTTTCATTGCACCTTGCTGAGGCCCACCTGCCCCATTTGCGACACAGATCAGCATACTCAGGACATTTCTCCAGATCCACTTCTGCAGCGGAGCAGAGGGGCCCAGAGAAAGTCAGACCAGACACTTTCATGGCCTGAAGGCAGTGGTGCATCTCACTACGACACAGTTTGAGAAGCAAATGACCTCCACTCTCCGCTTCATGAACTAGCTGTTGCAAGCGGCGGCGTCTCGAGGGCAGAAGCCGTTCAACATGATTTGCCAGGCCCACGAATGCAGAATCTGCGAACCGTGACCCAGTATGGTTTGCTCTGGCCTAAGACGCAACGCTGGAACGCCAATGACGGCGTGTACCAGATGCATCTGCAGATACCTTGAATGATCTTCATGCAGCCGGGCCACATACCCGCACCAAACTTGTAAAAGTCCTCCATTCACGTGGTGATGCGCAAACACATCAAACGCTTGACGAATTGATAGGACTGGGTTTCTAGATGTTTCTCGTGATTCCAATGTACCATTGATTTCTTGGGTTTGGGATCGGGTGTGGGCTCTAGGGTTTCCTTCGCTTCGTCTCTTGGGATTTGGGCTGAGGGTTTTGGGACCACGGCAAACTGAAGGCATGCGGGATGCGCACAGGAGAACACTGCTGGAGGTCGGGTTGGCCTTTCGGTTTGGGTTCGTGGTTTTGAGCTGGAGACCAGCTGAGTCCCGAGACTTCTCGTGGCATTCAGAAGCTGGTTGACACAAATGCAAGCTATACGTAGAATTAAGCATGCTCCGATGGCAAGCGGCGAACATTCGCAGCCGTGTAGGCCCATCCAAATCTGTCATCCTCTGCCGTACAAGCTCCTCGCCATCGCGAACATGCATAATCGCGTCGTCAGCTGCAAGGCGAGTATCTGTTTTGCACTGGGCTCGCGTGTCAAGGTGCATCAAAGCGCGCGAAGGATGCACCAAGACCACCGCCGGCAGCACTCCTCAGTCAGTTGACAGGCAGACTACAAACTGTCTGTCCTTGAATGTTCTTGCTTTGATCCACTTGCGCACTTAGTCAGAAGTGCTTGCAGGCTCTGTGCTGTCGCAGGACCTGGAGCAAGGTCTTGGCAACAATGATTCGAAATCAGCCGAGCAGCCACGACTTCGTACCAACGACACAACCGTGCCGTCGAGCTCGAGCACTGCAGAAAGGTTTCAACCTCAGTCAGCCAGACGTTCACCAGCAGGACTGGCACCACATGCCGGCGGAATTCAGATCACTCAAGTTTTCGGTTTCGACGGCTTGATCCTATGATTACTGGGCTGCAACTTCTTCGCAGGGATAACCTCTTCTTGCGCTCTTCAGCAGAGTTCAATGGAGGCTGTCGGATTTCAGGTCACTTGTAGGTTCGGGATGGAAAAGGTGAAGCAGTTTAGCTCTGGAATTCTTGGCTTGGTCTTCTGCGCCATCCCTGTGCTTGAAAAGCTGTGCAGACCTCTGGAGCACTCTGTCTTGACGTGCCCCAGTGATGCCGGCCTCTCTAGAGCTGACTGCATCTCGGAGTTGAAGCTTCTCGCCGCGTCGTCTTCGCTGCACTCGAGCAGGTCCTACTCCCGAATGTCGACAAAGCCGAATGCAAAGAAGCACTGTCCAAACATTGTCCAAACGGAAGTCCTGTCGTGGGCATTCGTGCGTCTTGATGTAGTTGCAAATAGTGTACCAGGCTGACACCTAGTGGCACTAGGCAGCAGTCTCCGGGCGAACTTCACAAAGGCGAGATGGAAGACTTCAGCAAACTGCTGCCCCGGAGACGAACTTCCCTGCGGTTCGTACGAAGCACGAGACTGGATTGGACCATTTAGAAGGAGAAAGGGTACACAACGCACTCCAGCAACCCCGAAATCTCGCCTGGACGACCATTGCGACGTCTGCATCTTTCCAGTGCTGATCAGCCTCGACTAAATCGATAATCAGGGGAGTTGTGTCCTGAGCCACAGAGTGAGCAAGCATGAACTCATGCGAACACACATGATCGAAAAGGCTTCTGCAGCCTGCTCAGGTCGGTACCCAGAACCACCAGCAAAAGATGGTAATGCGCAACACCTCGGAGGTTAGCCCCAGCGCAGCGGAGCAAAGCCAAAATCTGGACTTTTTTCGTGGGCTGGTGTCACGAATTCTGCTACCGAGTTCAAGCTTTGTCACTCCGAGTTGACAGTGGCAACGGCCTACGCCCTGAAGGTCGACGAAGATTTCATTACAGCATGTCAAGCCGCACCCGTCTCTATGCGCCAACGATGCTCCCGTGACACAAGCATCCTTCCGACATCGTGAGTGACGAGCAAGCGCGTACTTGCAGGCTACAGGTCAGACCGAATCTACAGTAGGTCGGAGAAAATACTGCTGATCTGGGGCCATTGCACTTTATTTAGGGCTGGCGGGATTATGGAGTTAGCTGAGTTTCGGAGTTCGGGATGGGGGTTGAAAAACAAGCGAGGCCACGCTACTCACTGCAACACGGATTGCTTACGATTCGTGGTCGTGCGAAGAGGTACCGCGTCATGGGCTCAGAGGTGACTGAGCATGCCTTTGCTGCCATGTTTTGTTTCTGCTGCGTTGAAGGATCCACCTGCAGCAGCTCAAGCAGCTCTTCTTCATCAGCTCCATCTGTTCTACGGACTGGGCCTAGCTCACGTAGGGTCCGAGGCGGTGTTTTGACTTCTGCGTAAGGTCTTTTGGGGAGGCATGGATATGTTCGCTTGGATTCGACCGATGCGTCCTGCATCACCCGAATTGCGATGCTAATTTGAGCCCCATGCACGGTTTACGGTGCTACAGTGCCGGAATCGCAGACGGATATGAGGAAGCTTGGAAGACCCCTTTGCCGCCGAAGAGCGTCCGGAGCGTGCTCTGACAAGCCCGCCCAATGCTTCAAGACATGCTGCTTGCAGTTGTCGGCAGCCGCCATGATGCCATGCCTGGCGGGATCGTCTGGCTCTGTGGCACCGGTCGCATGCTGATCGTGAGATATGCCGAGATGCTTGACTTCTTCACACGGATTTCCGACAGATGGTAACGCACTGTATTCCAGAATCTGCCCGTCTTGAATGAAAACATCGATGACCTGAGCTCATATTTAGAGGCACGCAAGTGTTTATGGAAGCAGGCAGCATGCAATTAAGCAAAGTAGACCGGAATATGCTGAAAGTACAGGGTTGGCAGAACACCCATCCGAGACCCTGCATGACCCTGGAAACCCTTACCTTGACCACACACAACGTGAGTGAACTGCACTACTTATTTGCATCCAGTTTCTGGATTGATTTCAACCGTGCCGGTTCGTGTACTGGGCTGCATTCCGACGGCTGGTGCGCTGCTTGACAATTGAGAAGGGCGAATGTAAGCTCTCGCGGAGTTGCCTTGTCGCAAAATCTCAGGAAGTGTTTTCGTGCGTTGCACGCGACATGCTCACTCGTTTCGGCTTCCAGTGTTTGCATCGGTACCCAAGCGAAGGCGCGGGCTGAGGTAAGCACACTGGAAATCATCCAAGAGAAAAACCTAATCTCTACATATCTCAGCGTTACCCCGAGCAAAGCACCATCGCTTTCATTATCCGGGTGATTGCTCCACAGGTGAACGGCTCAGGTTGGCCGATTTAGCTAGGTGGCCGCTCGACCACCAAACCTTCCAGAGCGGATGCGGTTCGTAGATGGTGCAGTCAGCCTCGGGCCACGCTCCAAAACAGCAAGGCGTGAACACTGACTGAAGTCCGACATCCTTTCGAGCGCAGGTCTCTGCTTCATGGTGACAAACAGAGAGCCAGACATCATGAGCAGCGTGTGGAACATCAGCAAGCCATTTGATGCTCCCTGCCCATGGAAATCTTTGCAAACAGAGTGCTGAGGGCTTGAAGCCATTCCATGCCAACAGTGTAAAGTCCCGTCGCCTGCAACACCACCCAGCTACCCGACCTGAGAATGCAAAGCGATCTCGCTGCTTAGCAGTCTTGGCATGCCTTAGCAAGCACGCAGCATCGCTCAGCGCTGAAGCACTGATTGGAGGCTAGCTGCAAACAGGTAGTTGTAGCCCGGGCATCCCACACCTCGTAACGGCAGCCTGACGGCAGGTGTCAAATGCAGCGGGCCACAAGGACACGGACAGCGCCTGCATCCAGCACCCAATGACTGTTCCAGGCCAGATGCCCCTCAACCTGCGCCAGCGCCCATCCGAACCCTATATGGCCCTATGGAACAACTCAAGCTTCTCGAGAAAGTGCCTGTGGCACAGCACCATCGTTGCAGATTGGACGATCAAAAATCGGAAGCTCCCTGAGCTGCGGCACGAGGTACTTGAGGCACGAATCGCTACTCGAAGCTCAGTCTGCAGTTCTTCAGCCTTCTGAGGCAATCTGAGGCACTTTGCTGGTGTTCCGTCATCGCCATGTGTGGTGCTGGCGTTCGGAATGAATGTGGTTGTGGTGTCTGCGGCCGAAATGGCTGTAGAAGTGAAAGTTGCAATGGTGGTAGTGGTGGCTGTGGTGGCATTGGTGGATGTGGTAGTGGTAGTAGTGGTAGTAGTGGTCGTACTGGTGGTAGTGCTGGCAGTGGCCGATGCGGTGGATGTGGTGGTGGTAGTGGCCTTGGTGATGGCGGTGGTCGCATCAAGGCTTGTGGTGGTGGTGCTTCCGCTGACGAGCACCGTAGTCGAGGTGACGGTTGGAAGCGATTCTGAGAAGAACCACTTCTGATTGCTGCCTCCATGGCACCACCACATGTATACCTCTCGTGACATCAGGTGAAACATCGCGAAGTGAACATGCACCACCACTGTCCTCTCTCAGCACACATGCAATGGTCGGAAAGCACAACAGCTTGTGCCGATCAGGCCACGTTTTGAGTGTTGTAGTTGTAGTCCTTAGCGTAGCCACAGGCTACAGGGTTGCCACCTGAAAAGCCACCTTTCTTGCAGCCGAGGTGCCATGCATTTATCATCCCACATGGTACGGAGACTTTCCCCTTGGAAGTACCTTTGTTGATGTTCAGGTCTGAGAACAGCTTCACGATGACGGCTACAGTATGGCCATAGTTCCTTCAACTCAGCACCCAAGCTCCGGCCAGGAACCACTTCTGGTTGTCGTGCTCGTGGCAAGCATACCTCGATCCGTACAAAATCGAGATTGGGACGACTCTTGCACAACGTCCTTTCTCCCGCCAAAAGAAAGCACAAGCAATCGCTGCCAGGCAGCATGTGCACGTTGCCGTTGAAATGGTCATAATCAAGGCACTTGTCGCTGGCCTCTGCGCACGGACTCCTTTCTGTTGAAGAACTCGAAGGACATGTGGCTTAGGGCACCGCTGTGACTCACGGGTCATCAATTGAGTGCGCGGCGAGGGACTTTATGTGAGAACCTTCGAAGTAGAACATCCTCACCAACACAGGCATCGTTTCCCGGTGAACTGAACTTGAGTAATCTCAGAACGGGCAGGTCTATTGCATCCAAGGACTGCCGATCAAGCGCCTGACAAACACTCATATACCTGAGGTCAATTTGCGTCTGCACCAGTCTGAGTTCATCCCGCAAACTACTGTCATTCAGCACTGACAAAGGCTGCAATTTGCTGTCAGGTAGCACGTTCCCATTCTCCTCGACATTGAGGCATCGCTGATCGTATCTTGTCTGCAAATGCTGCACCTCGCCTTGAACCGATCGTTTGCATCGCGAAGAACACAACAAGGCGTCTGAGGCCGAGGGTCTTGCGGCCCGTCTGAGTGCCGAAATCTGACATGCGCCAGCCCTGCAACAGGACTTGCATCAAGCCCGTTGCAGTTTCCCCGTGCGTTGGACGTGCATACAACTGCTTTTGAGCTTGAACTCCCTTTCACAGGACGTACAGGACAGTCGGGCAAGTTTAGCCGGGATCCACGTCTGTACTGCCACGAAGTAGGTAGCCCTGTTCACGCTTTGATGCTCAAGCTCCTCTCCTTTTTTGTTGATGTGGCAGTACAGGGTGCATGGAAAAAAGGTGCAGGGAAACGCTGCATGTGGGCACAAATCCCGCGATCGAGGATGGACGTGCTCAAACCCGTCCTGAACTTCCTGGGCCAGCCTCACAGACACGCAAGCCCCAGACCCAAGGCGAAAAGCCAGGACTCGAAACAAAGCAAGACACGAAACGATCAGAAGCAAATAACCCTGAAAACCCCAACCCGCGACAAGACCCAGCGAGCAAACCCGAGAGCGAATGCAACGTGGAAGACCGACAGGTGCCAAATTCATCAGCAAAACATCAATAATTATACATAATATACATCATTCAAAGCATGGTACGAACAGACGGCAGAGGACAGCTAGCTTGCTTACGGTTTGGCCGGGGGCCGCGTAGCACGAGCGATGGCAGGTGTCGCAGCACTGCGCGTGCATGCTCACGCTGGAAAGCCACGATGAGAGCCTGGCCGTCTCGCCAATGCGTGCCGCAACTAGAAAGCCAGCGGTGCGCCAGGAAACAGTCCCCAGCTGCCACACATGCTCCGGCAACAAGCAGGATAAATTGAAGTCCAGCTGCGGGCCGGAGACCCGTCAGCTGCCGAGACGGAAGCCAGCCCTGCTCGCAGGCCCCTGGTCACGGCATTACGGGACGACCTCGGCGACGGGACCTCGACAGGACGACCTCGGCACAAGGATGTCGCAGGACGTTAGTTAGCAAACGAAGATTGGCAACGAAACATAGAAAACTAGACGAAGGTTGTAGATTTTCTAGATTTCGCGGGCACGCTTGTGGGAATCTGGAAGATTGGACCTCGGTAACCGGACCTCGGCGAGAAAACCTCGGTTGTGAAGGGGAATCAGAGACTTGAATAGCTCTTCAGCAAAACAGAGTCGGATGGTTTTCAATGAAAAAGAGCGCTGAATGGGTTGTTTTGGGTGTAGAGTCGCGCGCGAGGCTTTTTGGGATATGACAGAAGGGGTCCCATGTGAAGGGCCTTCAATGCGAGACGCCAGAACCAGGTCGTCAGAGGGCACCTCATTCCATGGCATGGATACTCTGAAAGCCGCGGTCAGTTACTGCCACTTCCACGCCACATGGTGCAGCGCATGCTTCGGTAGGACAAGCCGGATCCGACACACGCCACCAATCAGTGAGAAGACCATGCCAGATCATGCCAGCGAGAGAATTGAAAGACTTCCAAAAAATCAGAGTTGACAGGAATGCAGGAATGCTGGCAAACCACTGTTCTACCGAAGCTTTCAAAGGTCTTCTCGGGATGATGCAGCATTTCCCACTCGCTCAGTTGTGGAGAGGACTGATGCCTATTATGATGCCTGCTACGTGCTGCATTAGTGGACAAGGCTTGCATGAAAGGGTCAGATTTCATCCACCTCCCAACGCTCGTGCCCAGCTCTCCGCCCGCCTCTCATCCCACCCGCAGATGGACCACAGATCAATCTATGGAATGACTGGTTTCGCACAAGCTGTCAGGAACTCACGTGTCAAAAATGTCAGAGGAAGCTCGGCAGTGGCGCTTCCTGCCTCCCTAACTTACCCCTAGCAATGCGTCACAGTCAGAAGCCTCCCGCGTGGCAAGGTTCTGCTTGCTCGAGTGAAGCACACCGGCCTCACAAACGACAGGTTTAGGATGCCAAACAAAGGCTGCAAGGTGTGACCACTGCATCTGCAGTCTGCGATTCAAGATCTTGCTCCAAAAGCCTGCTGAAGTAGAACGAGTGGAATCGGAGGAGCTTTGTCCTTGCGTTATTTCTCAGCTGGACCGAGAAGATCAGTCGAGTTCCCGCTTCAACCCGTTTCAGGTAGCTACTCTGCCTTCAGTGTGTCCATCGACTTTGCCAGGTATGCCTGTGAGACATGGGATGACTCGCCTTGCTTGCAGACATCGCTCTTTGTTTGGCCTGGGTGAGGACAGGGTAACAGAGCAGAGGCCATGTATGCCGGAGTCGTGCAAGAGCCATCAGCAAAAGACTGCAGAGCTTCTACAAAGTGTCGCCTTGCATGATTCAAGCGTATTCCAGCTTACGTGTGCAATGCTTCGATTGTCGTAGGTCTGGAAGACTTCGTCATGCATGTGATGTTGAACCACTGCTTGCCATGGTTGAACCCATGGCCTTTGGCCCAAACCCTAAGGCCATTCGGGAACACAGGCAAGGCTCCAGAATAGATACAGCAGTTCTGGTAGACGAAAAGACGGGAGGCTTGATTGCATTTCTGAAGGATCCAGGAGGGTTGAATACTTAGTGTCAAGATTCAATTTGGGGGTCCACTTTTCCCCGTGCGCCTCACACCGGACGAGAGGCTGCTGGCCTGCATGGTACGAATTTGTATCACCAAAAAGGGGCAGATCTAGCAACTGGAGACTGGAGGTAACAAAGAAGAGTCTTTTGGGTTTCCCATCACGTTACGCTTGTCTCCATCCCCAGAAATGCCCGCATAAGTTCCAAAATCTCCGGAGTTGCCGCCGCAGGATGTCTCAGACTTTGACGAGGTGCCACATTCAAAACCTTGTATCACGCGTGGGATTCAATGGGGCACCGTCACATCGAGTCGCGTCAGCTTGCAGAGGCTTCCGACAGAGAGGCGGAGCGCTAGGCTAGTTGTGGCCATTCCTGCACCGTGCTATCGCAATTCGTGCTGAGGGCGGAAGGGCCCAACTAGCTGTCGGCCTCCAAACATTAAAGATTGCCAGAAAGAGCCAGCCGCTATGCGAACTCGCACCAATTCTTGGTGAGCCGCAGGAAGCCCGGCAATAAACACTTTCTGGGGTAGGTGACACTCCCAATCACACTTTGAACCGCACTCCAGAGGTGCATCTGACAACTTGACTATGAACAGATCCATCTACTGTGAAATTCCCACCCATATTAACGACATCGGGGCACCATGCGCAGTCAGGTTTCTGATCTGCACGGACAAGTCTGCGCGACCATGCATCGGTGGCCGTGCAGCATGTTGTGCCTGTCCCCCGACACTCATCCCTAAATACACGCTCTCGAATCCTGTGTCTGTAGACTGCCAATTGCAAGGAGGGCAGCAAGCAGCTTCACCAATGTTGACCAACGTCTAGGCTTGCAGCAAGTCCTATATGCTATGAGTTCGCAAAAGGGGTGCAACTCAGAAAAGTTGCGCTGTGCACCTGCACAGCGGCCGAGCTGCATGTAATCTAATCGGTACTGCCCTGGCCGTCCCAAGCTTGGCGCAACCTTCCTGAGACTCTGGCGTCATCTCGCTGCCTTCGCCTGCTCACAGAGCTCTACCCAAGCGCTCGCACGTCTTCTTAGGTCCCAACTCGAAATTGAGCATGTGCCTTAGGCGATGGGCACGGAGAATTGGCAGGACTCTCCACATTCAAGGTACCTGCAGCCTTAGCAATGATGAGTATTCAAGCCCGCAAAACATCTTGACCCATCTGCAGGTTAGATTTGTGTTCTGTGGCGTTTTTTCCTGCAGTCAAGCAAGCTTGCATGTCGCGATGTTGCGCTGCCCATAACTGCTGCAAGTTGCGACGAGAGCTGGAGAGGAGACGCCACGAGAAAGACCGGGCAGCGCCACGTCCTTCTTCGCGGGTGCCTGGCCGGGCCCCAGGCCCGGGCCCCAAGTCGGATGTGCATCGGGCGGCGTTACAGCGGCCTTCTGCTTGTCGAGCTTTGGCCTGAGCGCTCCCCGACGCCGGGCTCTGATGGCTTCCGGACTCATGTCTTCCAATTGTCTAAGTGTGGCAAACTTGTAGCATCTTGTAGCGCCAGGCTGCCATGCCCTTGGTCGTTGAATCGAGTCTCGGACGTTTTGGGCACGCGCAGCGAACCGGGCATTACGGGACCGTCCTGGTTGTAGCGAACCTCTGGGCAGGTAGCTTGAATCCCAACCGGACCGAAGCCGTTGGTGCTCTAAGCCGTCAGCGAAAGCAGGAGCCGTGGCTCTCTGAGCCTCCTTGTGCCACAGGCCGAGTCAGACGAGTGGCACAAGAACTTTGATTGTACACTCACACCCAGCTCGGGCGTCCTTGCGTACCTCCTTGCCCCCGTGGGTGGTGTACCAGTCCTCGAGCAAAGCCACATGACAAGAAGCTGGGAAGCTGGTGCGTCTGTGACAAAAGTTGGCTCGAAAGAGGGCGAGAATCAAAGATCTTGTCGAGGTGGTTGCACCGCGCCTAAGAAGTCCGGTTGAATGCCGACGAAGAAGGTCAGATGTCTTCAAGCTTGCATCGGCAGGTTTCGCGTATGTACTGACTGGAGACCAGTCAGGAGGTCGTTTCTAAGTTGTGGGCTTGGTGCGCGAAGTCCTGACGTCTTTGCAGCATCACAGCTTGCTTGCACATGAGACCACTCGCATCGCTCCCTGAGGCGTTCGTCACCATCCAACTCCATGTTCAACATCAGGCGCCTCCAAACAGCTGCTGCCACTGCTGCAGCTCTCTTCGCTCTGGTTGTTGCCCGGAGGGAGCCAACGAGGCTCCAACCGGAGCGAGTTGTCCATCTTATTGCGCCACTGCAGGCGCGTCTCGGTTTGACTCCTGTGTAGGTCTTACGGTACAGAGTGCAACGAGTGCAGCAATTTGCGTGTCTCCTCACTGCAAGACCAGGCGAAACAGGCGACTTGGAAGGCGAAGCCTCAACTCTGCGTATGCACGCTGTTGATGCGCTGCTCGCTGCTGCTGACTGTTGACATGTGACACTTGTCAATCTTCGGCGCAACAACCGGACTTCCGCCTACTATTATCGAAAAATATAGAACCCTCGTGAAGTTGCGCAGTAGTGGTGCAGTAGTCGTAACTTAGTAGACTACCGGCTTGCGGCTGCGCGTTTGCTTTGAAGAGGCCTTTTTGTTGAAATCCTTTTCGACGGCAGCAGAGCTTTCCTTTTCATCGTTCATTGATTCCTGGAAACCCAGAGCCGCATCGCCAAAATGAGTCCTCTTTCTCTTTCCTCATTGGTTTAGTAGGGATTCGTTCATTTTCAGGGACGATGGCATAAAATGGGGGGGCTGTTGTTGGGGTTGTTTACGCCTTAGTAGGGTGTCAATACAACTCAACCTCAGACAAATCTGCACACCGAGCCCGAAGCGGTCCCGTCTAGTATAGCCTTGTCGGGCAATCAGCTTTGAACATTATGTAGGGTTATGAAAAACCAGACAGTGTCAGCATCGAGCATCTCTGATCAGGGTGTTGGGAACCCATCCGCCCGGCAGTGCTTCTAAGGACCATTGCAACTCCAAAAGCCTTCAAGCCTGTCAGCAACTCGAAACCCTGGATGTTGCAGATTTCAAGCTGAACAACTGTTCAAAATCCATTGTGGAGGGTATTATCGACGATGCAGACTCGACCGGACTCAGCAACACCGCAACGATCTCTTCGATTCAGCATGTTGTGGCGAAGCCGAACGCCCTCAAAGTCATTCCCTACTCAGGACTCCACTGGCCGGGGATTAATCTCAAAGTTTGAAGATGTCGGAAGTTTGAGCATGCATCTCCGGCAGCTCGGAGCCTTGTTAAATCGGACTATGATCAATCGACGCAGCTCATCGCACCTCTTTGCGCAGGGCAATGTAGTTCACCGGACAGACGTCGGAGAGATGTCTTTTGAGTTTTGAAAGCGACTGGGCAACTACATTGATCGGCTCCTTCCTCCGGAGCATCTTGGCCATTTCGAACTTTTAGCAAGGAATCATCTGCCACGTGGTCGCCGGTCTGAACTTTGCGAGGGGACGGAGAAAAGTCTGCCCTTGTCTGTCTGTTCACTTGAAGCTCACAACCCTTGTGCGCAAGGATGCAGAGCCCCCTGGATAGCTCTAGGTTTAACGAATCTTTGGTCCTGGCCGGGAAGCGACCGAGACATGTATGTGTAAATATGTGTATGGCTATATTTTTCATCTTGTGCATGTATATATATATATGTATACACTCACACACTAACGAACATACACACTGAATACAGACAAATATCATGTACACCAGCATTTGGAATGAGTGACCTATAATGACCTATCCTGATTCGCATTACTGGGAGTGGGCTGTTGTGAGGGCAGATGCTTTGTTACGAACTAGATCGCTTGTCAAAGCTGATGGGCAGAAAGCAATAGCATTCACTAATACCCCGAAGTAATGTACGTGTTCACGGTCAGGTTCAACCTGTGCATAGTCATCATGAAAATCTACACAGGGCCCTTGTCTACAGGGCCCCTCGTCGGAGCCTCGAGGACCTGGTCATCCGGAATGCTTCTGGAAAATAATGCTGGAATAGCGGGGGATCGCAGAGGTTTGATCTAGGCTTAGCGGTCAAGGCACCTAAGAGACAAGGCAGACCTACGGAACGGGAGCGAGCCCCACAAAACAAAACAAGGCCCAAACATACTCCAAATAAGGCCCGCCTGAAACTGTTAGCAGCGATTCAATTGCCAATTGGTCCGAGACTCATGCATTGGCATTGAGAACACAGCAACGAAAGGGCTCCGGTTGCATTGGCATCAAGAACATGAAAATGAAAAAAACAAACACATAAACAAGCCCGTTTCGGGGTCAAACATGATTTGCTGCTTATTCCTGCTTCTCCAAAAAAGCCCGTCAGAAAGCAGTGTTCGAACCCGATAAGGAACAGTCCGGCTGGGGCCCGGTATACGCCCTGAGCAGCACCTCATGAAGTCAGACGTCAACAGGTACTGCTATATTGACTGGTTACTTATTCAGGGTTCTTCCCACAGAAACCAACCGTAAATACCCCCAGTGCGGGCCACGCAAACTCGACATGTCCCTCATCGTGGATCCGTACATTTTACCCCTGCAAGAATTTTTCCATCTGGCCACCCAACACCAGAACACAATGCATCATCTGCTTCCGCATGCAATGCTTGAATTTTTGAGAGCATTCAAGCACTGACTCAGGTTAATTACTTCGAAATGTGCTCAGGATTCGAAGTATGACTTTATATATCAGACCAAAAGATTGGATGTCGACAAATTAAGTGACTTCAACAAACAACGTCAACCCGGGAACCCAAAAACCATCCACAAAGCAAATCTCGCGAGCAATGACCCGAGCGTTGTTTGTTCAATTGTAGCGGCATTGTAGCGTAGTTCAACGGCCCTTATCGCGACCCACCCGGTAAAACTCTGCCCTGGCTTGCGTCGCAGCCCGTATTCGCGACTTCCATGCGCCGGTGGAACCCTCCGCATGCCGTGCTGCACACCGTATATCCCCGATGGAACACACCGCGCTGCGCCCTGTCTGTCGCACACCACTGGCTGGAACACGTTCAGCACCCCGTATCGCGACCCGCCCTCGCTGGAACACGCCCTGTATCGCGACCTCCCCGGTAAACATGCCGCACCGCACCCCGTCTCGCGACCCGCCCACAGGAAGAATCACACGGATACATCTGGCGCTCTTCCACGTAAGTAAGCCATGTATCAATTGTTTATAAACAAGGCTTGGTGAACCACGGACCGCAAAAAAATGCTTCCCAGAAGCAGAAGCACCTTAAACACTGGCTCTCAAACAAGGTCGTGGTCTGAGTCACAGAATCACCAAAGCCGACACGTTGAGAAAGTCGCGGGCGTGTGGGGCTTGCTTCAGGCTTCATTGGATAATGGGACCTTGAGGTTGGTGTTGGTGTGGGATTGGGCGTTGGGTCTTTCTGCGTTTGCTTTGTGGAGGTGAGGGAGTCGGGGGAGTGGAGGGAAGTGGTTGCTTGAT
The DNA here is from genome assembly GCA_905221615.1 of Symbiodinium sp. CCMP2592. Lineage (NCBI taxonomy): Eukaryota > Dinophyceae > Suessiales > Symbiodiniaceae > Symbiodinium > Symbiodinium sp. CCMP2592. The sequence continues at coordinate 85,834 of CAJNDT010006222.1, forward strand.
GTTGGGAGACCCCTCGACCATCCTCGACCCCCCCTCCCCCCTAGTGTTGGTATGTGCTGATGTTGTGTTCGCGTTTCTGACAACGACAGAACAAGCAATGCTTTTACCAGCCGCAGGCACAAGCAACAACACACATACACATATTGGGTTCAACGCACACAGGAAAGAATTGTCGTGAGAGCTCATACCGCGAAACATTACTCTTAAGCGTACAACAATCTCTTGAGCGTATAAGACTATGCGGCACATAATGCCCGTCTACTGGGCCCTCACAAGTGTCCTCCCTGTACCTCGTATAGCCCTGACACGTGCCAAACTCGCAATTGCTACCTTGCCTTGCTGCAAGTTTCCTGACTCCAACGCCAACACAGGACAGCTCAGAATTCGACCTCGCCAGAATCACCTGTAGCGCAGCCACGAAGAGTTTCGAGTGTGTAACATCATGATGTACACTCTCCTGTCGTGGATCTCAAATGTCAAAGAAGGTAAGCGGCCCGATGGTCTCAGAGACCACGTCTCTGCTGCAGGCAGCTGATAGGCCGTGACATTCGCGCGTACGAAACCTGATTGTCTTCCAACCATGCCACAGTGACTCTGGTAGCTCGGAGGAAGCTTCTTGTCGCTTCCCACGGCTGGCACATCAGCCTCGCTGCGTGACAAGGTTCACGCATGTTCACGTCAGTGACGTGCAGTGAGCCATCTTCAAAGCTGAGGTTGTCGACCACCTCTGTAGCAATGGAGTGCAGCATGCGATTGACCTCCTCGCAACCTGAGTTCGCAAAAACTACGTCGCAGTTTACTCACTGGGACTCAGCAACTTATGCCTGATGTATCTGTTTCCGGTGTCAACTTGATTCGCTGTTTCAGTGCAGGCCTGTCAGCACTAACCTCTTGTGAGGTCTGAAATGGTTTCTATTCTATGGTCCTGCCTTGCGCAGGGGGATGATTTTCAGGAGAACAAAGTGAGGTCGTGCTGTGTGCGCATGTTCTGATGTCATGTTTCGAAAAAAGCCACAACCCGTGTATCATCCAGATCCCGAATAGACCACGCTCTTTATGCCTCTGGACCCGGAGCGGGACCGTCGGCTTTGCCTCTGCATCTGGCTCTTTGAACGACATGCATGTTCAGGACTCAATTCCACAAAGAGCGTTCCTGGATCTCCATGGTCGCCATGCAACAAAGCAGCATGACACAATAGAGACCCAGCAGTGGCATCTCAGAAACTCAGATTCGAACCGTCTGTCCGAAGTGTTTGTTCTGTCATCGGTCGTACCACGGGTTCTGCAGTCAAGCTGGGGCTTGGTGTGTCAAGCTCGAAATCAGCACTGCCGTGGCACATGCTTTCGCCGCTCGTGCGTGGTGCAGCCCCGACAAAGGCAGTGGCCTGGCTTGAGGCCCTGCGCTTGAAGCACCTTCTCCTGGAGAGCTTTTCCAGGACGTGCTGTCAGCAAACACTTCCATGCCACAAAAATAGGCACAGAGGTAAAGGCAGCGATCGAAATGCTAGACAGGCAGTGCTTGTGGCATGCAGTCCTCCATTTCTTTTGCCTCCCGTGCTTTGGATTCCGCCTCATATGTCCTTCACAGCAAAATGCCAAAGACTTCAAGAGAGCGCGCAGCTGCGCAGTTCAGAATCAAGGAACCAGAGCCTAGAGAACGGGGCAGGGTAAAGAGCTTTTTGTCCACAGCTTCGGATAGCAGACTGTTGGATGTCAATCGTGCCGGCCGCGATGATTTCGCAGCCTCGATGGCATGTGATGCTTGCGGCTTCTTCGATCTCGTACCAAAAACTGCAGGCATCCCCTTTGTGAGGGTCATGCCCGTCCCAAAGCTCCAGGACCAGGGCTTGGCGCTGACCCATGACTGGGCTGACCTTGCCATGCCGCCGACGAATCAGGACAACTTGTCGATGTTCCTGCTTACATGAAGACTGACCTGTTGCTGTGCCATGTACAGAGATGGCAAACTTAGTACACTGGGTGTCATTCTACACTGCAGCGGCGCTCAGACGGCAATCGGGTCCGGGACGTTGTGACGCTTCTCGGAGACGAACAGGACCTGTGCGCTGATAACCACAGCACAGATTTTGTAGCTTCCCCCAGACTCATCGTTGCATGTGTAACTTGAGCACGCTCTGCCGTTCTATTGAGGGCTTGGCTGCGTCTCCAATGTCCAGGCAGTGTTCCACTCGAGAATCTTCCAGAAACGTATTGAAGATACCGCCTTCAAAGCTGCTTCGCCTGCCAAAGCACAGCAGCTCAACAGGGGCTGCAAGCAGTGGTGGGTGCTTTGGAAAGTGGCGGCGGCAGAGGAGATGCAGAGACCGATCCGAGCATCCCCCATTGCGTCCAGTGCCTTGAAAGGAGGACGGAAATTGTCAACAGGGAGCCATCATCCTCGGCTACGTGGGTGCAATCTAGCATCGAATCTTTGATATTGTGGGCGCGGAAAGCGGCGATTATATTCGGGCCCATCTTAGGGAGGAAGGATTACTTGATGCGCGTTTGCTTGCTTATGCGTGTGTGTGAGACCCGAGACCACGCGGGATGTTTGGAAGAACAAGCAGGCGGTTCGGCTCTTTGATGACTACCGGACCCAACCAAGCTATGCATCGGAGAGGGAAGCCGGGGTGTGTGAGAATTTGCCTGCAAGTGATGGCACCTGATGATTTCAAGTGGCATCAGGTGGAAGGTCTCAAGGAAGTGTTGGCATGAGTTGGTATGGCACCTGATCTGGCATCGCATGCGGTTCAGCCGTCGCTTTGCAAAGTCTCGCTGGGTGTGCGTTCTGTCAACGGCCGACCCCGTAGCCGCTCTGCCAGTGGCAGCGATACCTGAGGGAGTCCGCCTGTTGGCAACTCACTCGCCAGATGTTGGCATCTGTTGGCAGGTGACGATATGAAGAGAAGGCTTTGCAAACATGTATAAATTTCATGTCTGGTGCAGTGTTCTAAAGAACTGTGACCACCAAGCGCTTCCAGAGATGACGACAGCGCATGTGTTACCAAGCAGCCCCGTTGATTGAAGAGATTTCGGAGGAATCTCCCGCACCACTGCCCCGACCGAGCAGTGCTTTTCTTCTGTGGATTCCCAAGGCAGAACGTGAAGCATCACCTGTTTCAGCAGTTTCCGTGCACTGAGCTGTGAGGCGGAGTTATGCAAACAGACCTTCCAGTGTTCCGGCGAAAGCTGTGGTGAGCATGAAGCAGCCTTCTTGTAGCGTTACTGTGAATCCTATGGTGATTGCGAAACCGTCTGCCTCAGTGTCAAGGACTCCTTCCTAGCCCTCGACACCTCCAAATGGTACCTGGCAACCAGCAAGGTCACGTCCACCAGAGTCACCTGTGCAGTTTCCTGGATCCCGATAGTCGGTCAATCCAGAATCCCTGTCGGTACCTCCTCCTCCTCCTCCTCCTCCGCCGTGTCCTTTTCCTCCTGTCTGTTCCAGTTCATGCAGGTGATCAACAACCTTTGCAAGCTCTGAAAAAGCAGCTGAGAATATGCTCAACGAAAGCAAAGTGAATAGGCTATGAGCTTTTGAAGCAAGATGCCCAAGAAAACAACTTTCCACGGCTGTGCACCTTGCCAGATGTTCAGGCTCTGTGTTACGGCCGTCGGGTTGCTTGGCTGTCTGAACAGTGCTGACGTCGCGCAATGTGTCAGTTTCTTTTGGCAGTTTCTACAGCGACCTGCCGACTCCGCCATTTCGATGTTGCGTCGAATGCTTTGCTGCCGTTTTGCGCTGGTTACTGTTCAATTTCCGTAAGAGCAAGTCTTCACTGAGCCTGGTCATCCATGGGTACGCAAGGTCAGAGTCGTTTGGCAGCAACACAAACGAGCCTTTCCGGACCTGCTCTCGCACCAGCGGCCACTGGGAATGAACACTATCGTTGGATCCACGGATGCAGCTTGCTGATTCATCTACTGATTTCCACGTCAAGAAGGATTCTCAGACATGTAGCGGAAGCGTTTGGCTTTTTTTGTTGGTGTTCTGATGCCTGGATGCCTGTGTACTACACATATCTACACATCGTAAAATGGAGCATGCTGATTTGCAGAGAGAAACGTGGGAGCTGACGGATTGCGAGCTGCTGAAGGGCTGGGTCTTTTGAAAAAAATGAAGGCATGGGCCACAGGGCGCAGCATCGTGTCGTACTGCTGCACATCTGTTTCTGTGACACCAAAGGCAACGGCAATACTTGTCGATGCAATTGTACCAAACACCTTCGCAATGGGCTTGGTCTTCGCCACAACATTTAGCTGCAGAGAAGCCTACCTTCGCTTATGTCTCACCTGGACCCAATGCGACCAATACGAGGTGTCCAATGACGACTTGTTGGGGAAAACCAAGTTCCTTCTACCACAGAGAATTCATGATTTGCGCGACATCGCGATTCAAACATCGCGATTCAACGGTCGAGTACTCACTATCGGCCGATGTCAACAGTCTGCGAAAAGAAAAGAATCAATAGAGACCTTTCACAGATGACGATGATTTTGTAGTCGATGCTCACGATGCTAATCATGACCATAAGCACCATAATGGCAACAACGAAGATACGGATGAAAACTGAACACTGATGACAAAAGCTTATTTACTTATATGGTTTGTACGAACTGAAGTCTAAAATGATGCCTGGGTAAACCCCAAACAATGAAAGAGCACCTAGCATTGCAAGAACCACTCCAGGAGCACCTGGTGGGAACACGATTGACACTCCAGAACATCGATCACTCCTACTACAGCTCTCTCACGCACAACAAAGATCTGCGTGCTTGTTCGTGTCTGTGTGTGTGTTGCCGCATGTCAACTGCACATACATTCCAGCAGACACTCCTGATTGGAACTGGGTTGTCCAAGCTCAAACCGCGGCAAGGGCATGTTGCCAGGATTCCCGATGTTCAGGATCCATCACAGAACCACCATCCTCGTAGGCGTGGTACCTCGGACTGCTGGCTGAGCAACCAAGTGCGGTGGGTCTCGCCAGGCAAAGACAGGAGTTCAGCCATTTACAAAACGGCAGGCCACTCCATGCTTCGAAGGGTGACAGCACGTCGCCCCAGCAACCCCCAGCCTTGGCAGAATGGTGAAAGGACCATTGTTACTAGTACAATAATTACAAAAAACGTATACAGTCACTAGATAGCCGGGGTTTGTGGGGCGACCTCAATAAGCCCGTGTCAAGGACTCGTTGTAGAATCATCAAAACGACCCTGGCTGTGGAGGACCGAGAAAGCCGAAAGCCATAAACTGTTGTCTAGGCCCAGCGCCATGCACATGACACGAAGACTGGGGCCTTCAACCCACCCGCGATTGAGGAGAGACCAGGCCGCAAGAGACCAGACGTCGGAGTCAGAGCAAGGAGCTCAAGCAGCTAAGACGGGCTAAGCCGGCTAAGCTCAGGACGGCAGGAATCTTCCGCCCTGCGCCAGCAACACAGAAACTCGCAGACCTGGGCCTGGGGTGGCGTGGCCTCATGCGCGCGGTAATTGTCTCCTCCAACACTTGCAGGAAGGCGCGCTCCTCGTTGCTCAGTTGTGCAGTCACCTGCAGCCCACATCGAGTTGGACAAGGGGTTGGTTGTTCTTCTTACACTGCTATGTGCTTGGCTTGAAAAGCAAGCAACAACAAGTGCGGATCAAAAAGGGCCCAGGTTTCTCTGCTAAGCGAAAGTCAAGGCGCAACGGCGCCAATGGCCATAAAGGAAAGGGAGGTTACGCGCTCAGAGTGCAAACTTTCACGCTCGTAACATTTTCTTTTGGCTCACCGAGCTCTCTGGGCCATTCGGACATCTGCAACAAAAGGTTGCTGTCCAGCTTCGTCAACCCGTCGGCGTGCATCAGCCGCGTGGGTACCCCGTGAACGTCCTTAGGATTGACGGTTTCTTGCACCGACCGTATGTTCACCAAAGAGCGCTTATCGCTCACGCTCGGGTTTTCGGCCACCATACAGTCATAAAGACTCTTACAGTAGCAGCCTTAGCAGCATCCACCACATGTGTGCGGTTGAGCTTGCAAGCGACCTGGTATGCGGGCGCGCCGTAGATCACCTCACACACCGCCTGTCTGCGCCCTCATCCGCTGCCGAAACCTCTCCCACCAACGTGCTTCTGCAAACCGGGGTGGTCCGGCCCGACTTCCAGTCGATCGCCTCGATCTCGGAGGTCTGGGGCGTTGTCAGTAGCACCCGGACCCCGTACTGAGACTTCAGCCCTGCGTTGGCCCACGACGAGCCGGCGTAGGTCACGAGAAGGGAGGCCGCGTTCACCGGAATGGCGTGGCAGCTCAAGCCGTCTCCTTTTGTGGCTTTCAGGTAGTCGACCGTCTCGTAGAGTCTGGCGGAGGTCCGTAAAGAAATTTGCAGCTTCCTTGGTCGAAAGGCTCGCTATCGGTGACACCTCCGGCCTCGTCTGCGAAGGCAGCCACGCCACTGCAAGGAACCTGACACGCTTCTGAACTCCTTCCACTCCTCCGGAGCGGACATGCCCCCGATGAAGGCCTCCTGGGTCACCTTATAAATGAACTTGCTCCCGCGCTCGACTTTGGAGATTTCCGTGCCGCGAAACGTTCAAGGAGCGCCGGGCTCGACACTGTAGTAACCGAGCCCCACACGAAAACGTCACGCAGGATGCCCTCATCGAAGTCCTGGTGAAAAGTGCACAAGAAATCATCCACGTGACATCATAGCGCCCGGAGACGGCCCCGTTCGTCAGCAAATTAATAAAGGCACTTGTCAAACCCATGTTGCGTAAACCTTTCTGCGTCAGATGCTTGCGGACCTTCTTGTTCCAAAACCTCGGTGCGCCCGGGAGGCCGAAGCAGTTTCCCACAACCTCGTAGCCGGCGGCTAACCATCAGGGGGTCCTTGGGCCGCTCTTCATGGTTCCTTTCGCCCTGCCAGGAAGCCGACTTAAGGCGTCTGACTTCGGCGTTGGCTCCGGCCACCACCTCGAATGAGTCGGGCTGTCCCTGGACAATTGGAACGTGTCCGCACCACTCCGCACTTGGCGCGGATCTCGCCCAAGCCTTTCTTTTCGTCGCGGTAGGCGGCACGGCTGCGAAGGATTCTTCGGGACATCTTCATCTTCTTGTCGGCGAACACTTGCCGCGCTTCTCTGCTGGTCAAAGGCCGGACGCCGCCCCATCTCATCCAGTCATCCAGTTGTCTTGTTCATCACGAACAGCGTCCAAATACTTCTCGAGGTTCTGCTTCGGCAGCTTCATCAGCTCGGCCCACGGTATCTCTCGGTCCAGCTGCTTCAGCTCCTGGCGCCGTGGCATATAGCTCGGGTCCTCGTTGGCCGGTGCTGCCGACGGGGAAGAACTTCCTCCGCATCCTTTAAAACCCGAATGTCATCCTGGCTGGGGCACGAGGATTCCCATCTGCAAGCTGTCCGTAACTGCGATCTTGATGGTTGTTGTGTTGATCTGCAGCCAGGCTCTTCCCGCCCGGGTCGAAATGACGAACGTGTGCTGGTGCGAGTGCCCAGACCATTGCCAAAAAACGACGGGTTGTCTTGGCTGCTGGCCGTGTGTTCGGCCAAGGCCCTAGGCTTTCAAGGCATCGGCCCTGAGGATCTCCTGTCGTAGCGCTTGTTGTCGGGGCGAAATCATCAGGCTCATTGCATCGCGTAGCAAGGTCGCACCGACACTTCAAAGGCATGCCCAGCGGCCGGTACCACATCTCGAGGATGGCCTTCAGAAGGGTGTTCATGTCAAGGACGAGTTCTGCTCGAGGGGCATGCCCCATGTTCACGTGGAGCCACGCGGCGGCCACGCGAGTGATGCCTGAAGTTTGGCGTCAACCTTGCCTTCAAACCAATCTCGGCGTCGCCGTTGGCCGTTCACCCCAGGCGGAATATCTTCCCGCCAACTAGTCTCGAGCAGGTCGGTCACGCATGCCCTCGCCCTCGTCTTGGCCTTGCTTGCCGTAGAAGAAGATGGTAACGCTCGCCGCATTAATCTTTAAACTGATAAACCTTTGCTTTGGAAAACTCGCCTTACCCTGGTCCTCGGCCTCGAGCTCAAAGTCTCCGTTATTTAACCTGAGGGCCGTGCCACGTTGCACGTAGGGAGACTCCTGCAGCAAGTGGCGTGCTTGCGGCGGTCAGGCAGCCTGCACCTTGCTGAGCTCAGCTCGCAAAAGGCCTGTTGTGGAGTTGTGGGTGTTCACGAAGCGGGCCTCAGGTTCGGGCTCGCCTCGCCCACCTCGTGCACCTCGATCGCAAAGCGGCTGAAGAAACCTTTGCCTCTTGCAAGACTCCCTGGAGAACGACATCTGTAAAACCATCTCGCCCAGCACTGCCAGCACTTGAAGGGGCTGGGCTTGCGTCCTTGCAGAACACCTTTTGATCCGAGCCCGAACTCGGAGACAGAGACCGAGCTAACGCGACGAATTGGTGATCCAGCTGGCGCTCCCGGCCAAAGGATGGCCGGCCTGCGCTTCCCAGACATGGGCTGCCATTGCTCTGTTCTGAGCACACCTGGTGTGAGCAGGCTTGCAGACACTGACGGTAGCGGATGGCATCCAGCGGCGAAGAACCCTGGCAGCACGACGCACAGCGGCTGAAGCCGGCGAACCACCTTCATGATGAAGTCGGGGTCGCAAGGCTCAAGCGAGCTAAAGCCGTAGAGGTGGCACAAGTCGGTGAGCCAATGTCCGTTGACAGATACTTCAGCGCAGCTTCCTCACTCACTCCGGTTGGCAACTCCATGACCGATCGCTGAGCCCGTCGCCGGGGACACTCTGATTAGGTCACAGTAAACAGTCATGGACTCGGTGATCACTCAATGCAGCTCAGATCGCTTCACTCAAGAAACATGAATTGAACCACAGCTGAATCTGACAAGTCTGCGTCAAATCATGACATGTGTTCTGCAGTCTGCAGCTCATCCTGACTTGTCTGCGTCTCAAGAGCTCACTCTCACCAAAATGCCCGACTCGGGTCGTCTGAGGAAGCCGACTCGCTACCGATCGCCCCCTGCTCCTGCAAGCGGGGCCTGCGCAATTTACAAATCGCGTCTGCCGAATCCTGGGTGATGCTGTTCTGCTGTACAATGGGATTGTTTCAAGACAGCGCTCCTGCCGGACAGCGCATGACCGTGACAAGTGCAACATCCTATGCCCGCTACGGCTGATCACCACGAAATGGGGCGCCTCCTCTCCTTCACCAGGGGGTTGCACCTCCATCGGTGGATCGGCCACGGCCTGTTGCTACGCGCTGGGTCGACACTGATCGCAGGATACTTGCCCTGAAGACTCCAGCACAAGTTGATTGCGCACCAAATCTGTTGTTGATATGGACTTTCATCCGTGATAACAGAGTAATGCGTAGGAACTGGTGACAATTCCATAGCAGAAACAATGTCGTCTGATCGTCAAAGTTCTAAGTTCCGACCGTCGTCGCAAACCCGCCGCTTGTACTCGGCTTGAACGTTTGAGCCTTTTAAGGTCGATAAGGAACCACCTAAACCCGGGTTCGGGAACACTAGGGTAACCACACGTGTAGCAAGAAATCACTAAACCCAAAATGTGCCCCAGTGCGCCCACGCACTGGTTGTCTCTTGAATCTCGTGAACTCTTAACTCGAAGCGCTGAAGGAACTCTGCAATGTCGTGTTCTCCTCTGAACACTGACTGAGTTCTGCAGCGACACGTTTAGGGTTGGGTCGTCGAAGGTGTTAAAGGGAGGCACTGCTGAAGCTGAGCCGACCACACCGACTGAAACAACCCTGAACGCAAAAACCCCGAATCTCGCGGTCACTCGTGGCCTTTTGTCGAACTTGAGCCATTCGCAGTTTCGTCGTGTAAATGGCTTCTGAGACATGCTTGGCATCTTCGAGACAAGCATATGTCTACTGCAAAAACATGCATGCGAACATGACGTGAAACTTACTTGCACTAGCCCTTTACATGGCTGCCCCGTAGCCTTTCCGCTTTCTTATTTCGAGGTCTTTCTCTTTTCTTGTTTCGGGCCAGTGCCCATCATCCTACTCCTACCGCACTGCACTCGAACACGTACGTGTGTCATGGTGTGTAAGTGCGGTGTACTACGAGTAGATAAAATAATTGGTTCGCAAGAAGCATAAATTAGATACTTCAAACACATCGCTCGACAGCCTAGCCAAGGCATCAAGAGCAGATATAAAAGCATCATGGACATCTGGGGTTTCCTACAACACTCCTCCTTTCCAGCTGTTCGTGAGGAACGGCCTGCTGGAACTGCTATCCCCAGTGTCACATGATTGAACTGTAGCGCTGGACTATTCCTTCGGCGCCGTAGAACTTTAAAAAACTCAGTGGCCCATCCGTCTCGTCAAGACTCCCAAACGCTTCCGAAGCCTCTCTAAACGGGCCTTTGGCAAGACCTTGGTGAGTGCATCCGCCACTAAGTCATCGCCTGCTTTCCACAAACATTCAATCTCGGTCAAGTCTGCGTCGCGGTAGCCGCTGTGTATCATGTCCCTGACCCAAGCACACCTCATAGCGTAATGCCGAGTTCTCCACGTAAGTGGGTTAAAGTCATTCCTTGTGATCGAAGTAATCGCTGCCGCATTGTCTCCAGCTAACACTAGCCGCGGCCTGTGTCCGGTCAGAGCTTTGATCAAGCCTGCGATACGAGTGGCTTCGAAGAGAGCTGTCGCGCATGCATCGGTTTCAGCTTCACAAGTCGAATACGCCGTAAGATTCTGACGACACGATTTCCAGAAGACAAGGTTTTGACCTACACTAATAACCAACCCCGTTCTAGACCTAGAACCCGCTGGTCCCAAGCTGGCATCGGACTCCGCATAGATGTCCAAGGATCCTCCTTCATGATGAATCATTTCCGACCACACTGTAGCCCTCAAGTATCTCCAAACGCCTTTGGTAGCATTGCACACCCATTCAGGATTCCAAGTTTGCAACGATGCCAAGATCCCGACGCATGCCTGAATGTCAGGACGAGTCTTCAATCCCAACCACTGAAGGCATCCAATCTCCCCTTGAGCTTTCTTAAGGTGATCTGCATATCCCTTCGTCTCCTTCGGCATCAAAGGAATCTGTGTAGCATCGATCTGCGGCAAAGATTCGCTCCCTTTAAGGTGCACATAGCCTCGCCGATGAAGTTCCCTGATCAGCCACTTTCTTTGGGAAACATGAACCCCATCCTTTTCAAGTGTCACCTGTGTTCCCAAGAATGTGATCTCGTCGACTTTCTTGATGATCTCATCGCCGTCCTTAATCTCAGAATCTGAGCTTCGCGAAAGAAACCCTTGTACCTGGCATTTCCATGTCTGTGCAATCAATCGCTTCACTCTCAAGGTCACCTCTCTCGGCCCGCAAATGAAAGCATCGTCGACAAACATAGCCAGAAGTCCCGTGATTTTCCCAGTATTGGTGTCCCTGACAATAAAAAGCCCTTTGCACTCCTCAAGCTCTTCAAGTCGCAATGTGCCATACGAACATGTTTCATCTGCCTTCGCCTCAGCCTTGTGAAGCTTCTCGGTGCGCTCATTCTGCCAATCATGAGGTCCCCGTCGCAGACCATAGATGGATTTGTTGGCATAGAACAGCACGTCTGGATCTACCAATCCCAGTTTCACAAGCACTGCTGGTGGGCGAAGAAGAATTCTCTCATGTTTCGGCAACAAACTGTTCAGAAAAGCAGCTGATATATCCAAGGATAGCCCTTCCCAGATTTCTTCTGCAGCTAATCTTCCGTACACCAATCGCAGGGTTTCGGGACTCAAGTTTTCGCACGTGATTTCAGACTCCTCAATCTCGCTATTCGGCTGAAAGTTGCCACATGCCACCAATCTGACACGAGCCTTGAACGCTGCTTCCGCAGCAGCTGCGCCATTAGCCGCCCCATTCTTGATATCGGCTTCCGCCTCAAGGTCTGGTTTTTTCGCCATCACCAATCTCATCGGAAGGATATTTGGCATCTGCTCATTCGGTCCCAGACCCAGGTCCTCACGCAGCTTTGATTCTCGCAACTCGTGCCAAACAACTTGCTCATGCATGGTGTTCATCTCCTTCTTTGCGGCTTCGTACCACTTGGTCCTATCCGCCTCTGATCCCTTGAAGAAAACACTCGTGTCAACAATCTCAGCCGATGCCCGTTGTTCCGCAAGAATCCGCAACATCTCCTCTGTATCCGTCATCTCATCTTCAGTTGCAGCATTCACAATGGTGTATTTGTCTGAACCTCCAGCCTTTGAAGCTATAGTGGCAGCCACCGGAAATCCTTCGGCAGGGCTGCATCCACGTTGCGTTTCCTCCACGGTGATCAGTCCCAAATCCAATCCGATGTCCCGTGCTGTCTCTGCATTCCTAGCCTCTCCCGTGCTGGAAATCCAAATCAAGTCACCACCCTCTGAAGTAAACATGCGCCACTGCTTTCCAGTCTCCTTCAGAACCGCTGGCAATCTGGTCAAGATAACGGTTGGCTTGCTATTTCGTTGCACTTGTACGAATGCTCCATGTGTAGCCGTATCAGCTCTTCCAAGGAACACTCCCGGTTCAGCCCGAGCTTCCAATGGAGCAGGATCGATGACCTTCACCGCCACCGCCTCTCCAGGAAATGGTAGCTCCCCTTGCCATGAATTTCCCAGGACACAATCTCGCATCCATCTCGCAGCTTCGCAAAACAAGAAAGGCCAATGCTTCAACTGCACAGCCCCTTTGATCAAGTATTCACGGACCCTCTCTTTCAAAAGTCCCACTGTCCTTTCAGCGAGGCCATTAGCAGCTGGATCATGTCCCGAAGTTGCAGTCTGATGTATCCCAGCTTCGCTCAAGTGTTGCACAACCCTTGTAGCCAGAAATTCTTTCGCCCTGTCCGAATGTATTCGAACCAAAGCACGATGTCCTGCTGAGATGGATGCGATCCCGTCAAACACCTGTTCCCACAAGCGCCTACGCAAGCAACGAACAAATGGTAGAACCTGGTTCTCTTTGGAGCGGAACGCCCCGACTAAGACAAATCGCTCTCCTCCTGCAGCTGTCGTGTAAGGTCCTGCAATGTCCAGCGAAAGAACTCCCGTCGTCAAGTTATCAATGCGAACCCTCTTGTGCGGCCGTTTAAGCCCCTTAGCCTTGTAGTCTTCAAGTCCATGGCAAACGGCTGCGGCACACGATCCATGGCTTTCAGCTAAGTTCTCCGAAACTTCATCCCACTCCACCCCGAATTCCCTGAAGATATCCCCGTCCCAGTCGGCGTTTCCAGGCTCTTGTGTGACTCCATCAACACCGCTGTCTGCCTCTTGCACGGGCGTTCCGGCAGGATCAAGGGATTCGAGCTTACAGTCTTTAAGGTCGTGGGGTGATCCGGCTGGACCGTGGGTCTCAGGCTTAAGGCTCTTAAGGTCATCAGGTGATCCGGCTGGACCGTGGGTGTCAGGCTTAAGGTGCTCAAGGTCGTCAGGTGATCCGGCTGGACCGGGGTTGGAGGTACTAATCTTAGCACTACTCCCACTAGGCAACCGAAATCCCAAATCTTCAAGAACATCAAGGTCTGCATTCGACAGCTTGTCCCAGCTGCGCGGCACATAAGCAATCTCCACGACTCGAGAACCTGAGTAAGGCTCTGTCCCATGAAGCTTGTGTCCCCAGAATGTCACGACCTTGCCTCCTGACGTAACATACAGATTTCCCGGCTTCGGTGGCTCAGTTGATGACACCGTTCGCATCTCTGTTCCACACGGGTCCTCAATCCACAACTCTCCACCTGAGTGCTTGGTAAGACCAACCAATGTGGTCTGATACTTGCAATCATTGGGATCCCGGTGCGGTCTGAATGCGCAATCACGAGAAATCACTACCGACATAAAGGGATTGGAAGTGTTTGCTTTCATGTACTTCACAAGAACCCTGGTGAGGTAGGGATGCTGTTTTGTGATGGTTGTGATACCTCTCAGACCCCCTTTAACCCAAGCTCCAAAAACCCATATGGACACCTTTTCCTGATCACCTTCGATCTTGTTCATCCTGTTCGAAATCGTTGGTTTCAGGCCAGCTCGATTGATAGCATCCAGAACATCAGCATGCGTAAGAGTAACTTTATCAAGCAATTTTTTAGCAAACTCCTCTCCAGGGGGATCTGCCACAACTGCCTGAACTGCTGTCTCCTCCTGAGCGTTGATCACATGATCGAGATCTGACCAGCTCAAGATTTTGCACACTTCGGAAGTCGATTCGACAACGGATGCAACACAAGCTGTGTGATGGCTCTTCCAATGTCGAGTCATTAAGGGTCTTAGCTTAAGGAAGGTGTCTCGGGTCATGAACGGCAGTCCATTCACCTCACGCAGCTGCTCTTCACCTCCGCCGAGCTCTGAAGGCAAGTGTAATCTGGGACCATTGATGTAATCCCATTCAAACTTGCAGCCTACTTGCACTAACCTATTCACCCCACAAATGATATCCCCGTTTTCAACTCCTACAACCACAACCTCACCCTCCTTAGTGCGAAAAGCGTCAATGGACTCCCCATTTGCAAGTGTAAGCGGCAACGGCAATGACCTTGCTGGGCGACGCTCCTGTTGGCGAAGAATCTCATTCGCTCCAGAGTCCAGCAACACTCCATTGTGTCCTGAGACCCCCTTGTTCGCACTATGAAGCTGGTTGACCTCTGGAAAGTGATCGCGATAGGCACCTCCATAACCCGGAGGCGGAGGGACTGTGGGTGTCCTGGCATCTGGTGCACCTGCAGGCCTTTCCATACGGAACGGATGATGTGTGATCTGCGGTCTACTTGGATATGCGCACAATCCCAAAAGAAACTCCCGGTTTTTTCTAGAATCCTGAACGCATACTGCAAAAGCTCTGCTGAACACTCTATGGGCAGTCTGCACCTGAACCTCCTGTGTGAAAGTGATATGCTGACCATAGCTGATGTCGATTGGCTCATCCGGCCATGTGTTCCTTTCTCGGAAATGCACCAATGTCCTCCACGCACGCATCTCAAGCCCTTCATCCCCAATCACTGGTATGAAGTCTTCGCTATGATAAACACCTAAAGCTCCCGGTCTGATCCAATCTCTGAACTCCCGCTCTTCAAGGTGAATTCCCCAGATCATCCCTCTTCTAGGCATCTCATACTCCGACGATTCCGTAGAAATAGAATCAAGGGATGACAGCGTACGCACATCGGATCCAGAATCTGACTCCTCCTCGGACCCTTGATCGTCCGACACATGATCAACGGCATCAGCTACGTTGCATACCTGATCTTCCGCTCTCTGGCCCTCAAGCCTTCGATCATGCTCCAGACGTGCCTGTTGCATCACATTGAAAGGCACCGGCGATCCCGGCCGATTGGCCGAAAGTACCAACACCCTGTAACATGGGTCCTCCAACTCAAGGTCTGTTGCTACCAAGAATCCCGGTTCATGAACACATGTTTCATGATTCCATGCTGACACAATCTGAGCTTCAATCAAACCCGCATCGGAATACATCTTCATCACCATCCCATCTTTCCACTCTTCAACCCACTTCTCAACCTCACACTCACTCATGTGGATCCACAGATTTGCCTCGAGGTCCTGGCGTTTCGGGACCATCCGCGAATGTTCTACACTTGTGAAGTAGCCTGTCATGCCATACGGGTGCCGCTGCCAATCGCGATACTGCTCAAGATTCAGCTCACACACCCATAAAGGCCAATGTGGAATCTGACGATGTGGAAAAGGGTTCTCATTGGGAGGCGCTGACATAAGCATGCCGACAAAGGATGACGATACAACGGATGTAGCAGCAGCCTTAGCCGCTGGCTTCGGTTTGGCTTTCGGTTTGGCGTTTGCCTTCTGCGCCTCAGCCCCCAGAAGAGCCTGTGCATTGTTCCCCTGAGGATCACTCTGCGATGTACCTGAAGGTCCTTCATGCAAGTACTTACAAGCATCTCCCAACCGGCATCCTGACTTGCGACTGTGATAAAAGCACTTTTTCTTAGGTTGCGCATCCGGCTTCTCGCCCTTATCACCCTTACCTTTACCCTTAGGGATACCTTTAGGGTTTGGGGTAGATTTTTCATCGGCTGATTTTCCTTTTGCATCACCCTTGCCCTTGTCTTTGCCTTTTCCCTTTTGCTCCTTACCCTTAGCCTGATTGCCATTAGCATTAGTGTTATCCCCGGCATTATCCCTAGCCATTTCGTCGGCAGCAATTTGCCTAAGTTCCTGTTCCACCGATTCCAGAACCATCAGCACCCCCTGTGGGCGAGCCAACTGCACATCAGGATGTATGCGGATCAAGGAAAGGCGGGTCCTAAGGCTGTCATGCTTCCGCTCCAGGTTCTTAAGCATTTTCTGAATGCCGCTGATTTGCTCATATGCCGGCACCTCTGGCAAAGATAAAGAAGCAATCCTATTCTTGGCAAGCCTCCATCGACGCAACAATTCTATGGCCTCGCGAGCTGTTGCAACGGGATTCACTTGCCTCAAGAATCTGACCAGGGTTTGCTGTTCCTCCAAGCCACCCGGTCTGACACACAGGTACAATTCCTCAAGCAGTCTCAACGAATCAATCTTTTGACCCCCTTCGTCTGACTCAAGTGCTGGTGTCTTGATGCCCTCAGGAAGCACACGCAACAACACCATCACCATTCTGGACTCGAACATCGCTGGAAACCCCACGATCGGCTTCAACGGAGGTGCCTGTCGTCCCTCGGCCTGAACATCATGTCTGTCCTGTGCACTCTTGAAGCACAGCGATACATAGTCTGCAAATTTGACATGAACGTTTGATGCAAGTGTCAGAAACTGCTTCTTCCACACATCAAACCTAAGGCCTAGTTCCCAAGGCAACCCCGCACCGTCTTTAGGATCAAAGGCCGGTACCTCAAGTAAGCATTTCCAGCGCTCATTGGGAATAAGATCAAGATCATCAGACTCCTGCTTGATGGCATTTGCGGCAGCAGCCGCATTCTCTACTGGAGCAGCAACACTCATCTGCTGAACTCCCGGTTGACTGGCAGCCGTTGCAGCTGCGAGATTAAGCGGGTTTTCCCCACCTGTTGCAGCAGCCGTTCCAGCTGCCGTTGTTGCATGATGCGTGTCTCCCCACCAATCAAACTCTGCTTCACACGACTGCTGATTAACCCCGCTGGGACCCGGAGATCCAATGCTAAAATGTTGTGCATTATCCTGGCCACTCGCACCAGAAAGATTGCTGTTCAGACCTGGGGGCGCTGCAAACGAAGGAGCCTCGAATGTGGGCCACGATACACCATGCTGTTCGGGCCAAGTCCAATCTGGCCACGACGCGGTTGCCTGTCCTGCAGTATCCTCTGTCTGCGCATACAGATCACCTACAAGCTCTAGCAACTGTTCGTGCTTAACCTGCAACTCTGAAAGATTTTTCTCAAGCCCTACAATCCGAGCGTTGGCACTCACAGATGCTGCATCCACGGTTGGATTGCTACTTGCATGACCTCCTGCTTCCGACCTTGCGTCCAGCTGCAGTTGTCTCTCATGCGTAGCATGCAATTGGTTGTCTATTTTCTGGATATGTGTTTCAACTTGCGCCTGCCACTGAAGCGTGCTTGCCTGAGCCCTTTCAAGCGTCGGCAACTTGTGTTGAAGTTCCATCCTCACTGACTCGATCTGATCGCGCATTACATCACGATCCTGAATCAGCGTCTGGAGAGTCCGCTGTTGCGCTTCTACAACGGTACTCATACTCTGCAGATCGTCTAGGATCCTATTATACCCATTATGCACAGATTCTACCGCGGCTCCCAAGGTACATGTGCGATACTGAAGGCGATCATGCAACTCCCTCACAGCTGCGCTCAAGTCGGACAACATTGCCTGATCAAGGGCCGAAGCCTGCTGGAAGCTACGCAATACCTCAGTAGGTACCTCAAGCTGCATGCGCTGCATTGTCTGCACATTCATGGTGGCATGATAGGTCGAAGGCGCAGCGTTGTCTTGGGCTGGCATAACCTGTTGTTGATATGGACTTTCATCCGTGATAACAGAGTAATGCGTAGGAACTGGTGACAATTCCATAGCAGAAACAATGTCGTCTGATCGTCAAAGTTCTAAGTTCCGACCGTCGTCGCAAACCCGCCGCTTGTACTCGGCTTGAACGTTTGAGCCTTTTAAGGTCGATAAGGAACCACCTAAACCCGGGTTCGGGAACACTAGGGTAACCACACGTGTAGCAAGAAATCACTAAACCCAAAATGTGTGCCAGTGCGCCCACGCACTGGTTGTCTCTTGAATCTCGTGAACTCTTAACTCGAAGCGCTGAAGGAACTCTGCAATGTCGTGTTCTCCTCTGAACACTGACTGAGTTCTGCAGCGACACGTTTAGGGTTGGGTCGTCGAAGGTGTTAAAGGGAGGCACTGCTGAAGCTGAGCCGACCACACCGACTGAAACAACCCTGAACGCAAAAACCCCGAATCTCGCGGTCACTCGTGGCCTTTTGTCGAACTTGAGCCACTCGCAGTTTCGTCGTGTAAATGGCTTCTGAGACATGCTTGGCATCTTCGAGACAAGCATATGTCTACTGCAAAAACATGCATGCGAACATGACGTGAAACTTACTTGCACTAGCCCTTTACATGGCTGCCCCGTAGCCTTTCCGCTTTCTTATTTCGAGGTCTTTCTCTTTTCTTGTTTCGGGCCAGTGCCCATCATCCTACTCCTACCGCACTGCACTCGAACACGTACGTGTGTCATGGTGTGTAAGTGCGGTGTACTACGAGTAGATAAAATAATTGGTTCGCAAGAAGCATTAATTAGATACTTCAAACACATCGCTCGACAGCCTAGCCAAGGCATCAAGAGCAGATATAAAAGCATCATGGACATCTGGGGTTTCCTACAACAAAATCAAGACGTTGCGCCTCTCCGCAAAAGACTTCACAAGCGTAGCAGCAGTTTCTCCTCGACGTAGCCTGGAGGATGCTTTCCAGTCAACACAAGGTCTCACAGACGTCCGACTGGATCTGCTGTATAATCTGTCTGGCCGTCAAAACGTATGCAGTATGCAGTGGATCCCTGCCGCGCGGCCGCCCACCTACCAAGGAAGTCCCTCTTCTTCTCCTCGATGCCAATCGCGGCCGCCAGCGAGGGGAGGAAGTGCCGCGGCGAGTGCCCGGACCAGAAGAGTGCCAGCTCCTTAGGAACCAGCTTGGTCGTCTTGCTCAAACCCCAAATGCCGGCTTTCTTCCCGGCTGGTAGCTCCAAGACAACACGGCGCACCAGGTTGGCCACCCCTTCAGCACCGATGTCTCCCTTGAGCTCACCTCCCAATTTTCCCCGATATCCGGGCAAAAGAAGTCTCGAGCGAACTTGAAGTCATCACTCTGCAAGGGCCGACAAGAGTGGAGGATCCAGAGAGCCTGAGTCCCCTGAGAAGGTAGCCCTGCAACTGACCGATCCGCTTTCCAGGTCCCGAGGTCTTGGCGCGAGAAAGGACGAACTTCATGCCAAGCTGTGACAGCGTAACGCTCGACGGATCAATGCCCTGAATATCATCACAACGCTGTGTTCCCTAGCACATGAGCAACAAAAGGAAGCATCCAAACCGTAGCCCGGGCGGTGTGCCCACCTTCACCGTCAAAATCTAAGCCGAAAGAGCCATCGCCACAGTGATCAATTCAGCTTGCTTGACAGGCTCCGCAGCTGTCTCCAGCTGCATCGCCCAGGCCTTCACCGTCTCGTGAACCAGCAATGGATCCGCAGACACCCACAACCTGTCAGCCGGCGGCTTTTGCCCCAGCAGCTCCAGAAGACACAAGCTGGACAGAACACTCTGCGGTACTGTCTTGCCCATAGGTCTAACCTGATGCCTTTCATCGAAATACTGCAGCAACGGTGAAGAGGCCACGGCTTCCCGGTTGCCTGCAGGAGCCACTCGCGGACCGGATCCCATGTGCGAGCCCGATTCTTCAGCGTCTTTCCGCGCCTGCTGCCAAACACTCTTAGCCAAGCCGCCTCTGCACCCGCCAAGGCTCCGATCCTATCTGCGGCAGGCAACCCGGCCTCTTGTATGAAAGCCGCCAGCTTCAAACCCCAGCGACGCCTGCCGGCATCCTCGACACGTGTGCCTGCACCGGCTTTTCGAAGCTTCAACTTCTTCTCAAGAGCAGCCAAGCCGAGGGCCGGATCTGCAGCCAGCAAGCTCTCATAAACCTCAGCAGCAGTGGGCGCAGCCACCTGGCGTATGTAAGGTCCTTGACGGACCCGATCTGCAACACCATGTACTGTCCTCCCAACCAGGCCCTCATGCCGCTGGCACCAAGTGTAAACCGTCTCTGCAAGCCCATGTCTATCTTCCACTGATAAAACATCAGACATAGCTTCATCGACGATCTCCTGTAAATCCTCTATATATTGAAGTTGCAGCCAGACAAAAATTTCCAACGTGGATGAAAACCTTCGCAACTCGCTCACAAAACACCGGATTGACTTCACGCAGAGGCGTCCACTCTGCGCTGGCAGCTCTGCTTGCAGCCGTGCCTTCACTCATGGTGAGCCATAGCGCCGGAGGTCCCCTACGCCCACCCACTCACAAAAGAACTTGAGTCGTAACTTTGCAGAGGAGCGATCTCATTGACACTGTCAACTGGTCCAACTGAAACTGGAGGTTCAAGCAACATTCTTCAAGCACATGTCCGCAGGAAAGCCCAAGCGTTCTGAGATATTCGCACCCGCCCCCCCTCAAGGCTCACGAACACACTTTTGGTAGGACCCAAGCAGCAAGTCTGGCTGCTAGCTCCTCTTGCGACGATACCTCGATGGCTATTGCCTGACGCCTCCAAACAAGCCACGGTCTGCAGCATAACTTCACCAGCATCATCTCGGCTCGCCTCAGGTAGCAGCATGGTGGCGGAGGGCGGCTCGCATCCACGCGGCGACGCCACGGCGAAAGAAAGCTCGAGTGGCAACCAGTTCGAGGCCCGGATCACCTTGATCCAAAACCTTGCCCAGTCGCTCCCGCGGTGAGCGGTCTTCAGCAAAATTGGTGATCGGGATGCAAAGCTGACCGTTGATCTTTACAACGGGAACCTCGATTCCCAATGCTCCAAAGTAGGCGCTACCTTTGGGGAAATTGAGGATGGCTTGCAGCTTTTGCTCATCATGGACAGGCTCAGCAGCAGGGGTATCTCGCACTTCTCGTGCAACACACGTGTCCGGGGAGACGGCACGAACTCAAAGAGCGATCAAGCGCCACAGCAAGGTATGCGTGCTCCGAGCTGAGCTGCACAGGGCCAGAAAACCCTCCTTCTCTTTCTCTGGTGTAGTTTTGGCACGCATCTTATGCTGCCGAAGGAGATGGGTGTGACGGTGTGACCTTGGAGCCATACATTGGACACTGCGAACCCCGCAAACTCGGGGGGCTTGGTGATGAGCACCTCGGCGACGCTGTGCGCCGGGGGCGCAGTGCTGCACACAACAGTCGTGAAGTAGCTTCCATACTCCTGCTCCGGCTCCTCGATGGTCTGCTGCTCGGCCCCACTTGGACCCTTGAAGATGCCTGGCGGTCGCTGTCAGTGCGCCCGCCGTATCCATCCTTCTTCATCCTGTCCTTTGCCCACTTCGCCCTCATGAGTATCCTTGGCCACTTCGGGGATGTCGTTGAGTTCTGGAGCTCATCCACCGGCTAGACATTGATTGGCACCTTTGCCCTTGCGCTCACGGGTGGCACCGCACGGCGCTCTGGGGCGAGCCCCACGAGCCTCGGAATCGTAAATGGGCGTTGCCACAGTCGCACCTTCTCTCCGCATAAACTCGCTGGAGGTGCTGCGCCCCTGAGCCTGATCAAGTGAGCCCTGGAGCCTCCTCCGGAACACAATGAGCCCTGGGCCCTCCTTCCTCCAGAACAAGTGAGCCCTGTTTCGGGGCCATTGCGGCTGTTCCGCTCACTCCACTACTCGGCACCGTGTCCTTCTCCTTGTCTCGCAGCCGCAGGTCTTCAAGGTCACGAAGCACACCGCCTGCCGAATCGTGGTCTTCAAGGAGGTGCTTGGTCCGGAGAAGGTCGAGCAAGTCCTGCCGCAGCAGCTCGCCTAGACTTTGACAGCCTTGCGAGGGAGAAGCTGCAGCGTCTCACGGTCGGTACCTCTGACTCAGCACGCTCCTGCGCCGGATCGGGCTCATTCTCTAACCATGCAGGGTCCTGGTGGTCAGCATCCGTCTGGCCCGGGTACTCGAGGTCGTTCGGTTCTGCATCAGCATAGCTGGGTTCGCCAAGGGGGCTCGCACTCGCACCCGGAGTGCATGCGACTCTGCTGCGCTGGCTCCTCGGGGGTCCGTCATCCAGAAAGTCGTCCAGATTCGTCCAGGGTGGCTGCCGGGCCGGTGTCGACGGCGCCGGTCATTACGGCACGCTCCGCTGCCAACATACACTGATGTGCTTGGCTTGAGGAGCAGGCAGAAGAAACACAGATCAAAGAGGGCCCAGGTTTCTCCGCTAAGCGACAGTGAGCCAATGGCCGCAAAGGCAAAGGAGGTTACTCGCTCAGAGTGCAAACCTTCACAATTCTGCGGGTGGATGGATCGCACATCATAGTAGTGCCTGAGGACACGTTCATTGTCGATCACTTGTAGACGCCCCCGCTACCGCGCAGGTGCATGTACCCTGTGCATTCGAACCGTCCGTCAGTCAGAAGACTTGTTCAAACCAACAGCAAAAAGTTCCTTGTCCTTGGGCAAAGTATGTAGAGACGAAAGGGGGGGCGGTGATATCAGCGAGAAAGTGCTCCCACTAAAGACAAACGTTCCCGCAATTTCCTGCATGTATACTCGATATCAGCGAACACGGCAGTCGCTTTGCCTCCTCACTGTGCAGGTACAGCACACGGTGCTGGCCAAGTCGGTGGAGGGCTGCCTCCGCAGCTTTGTGGAAACTCACCTCTGGGTGTGTGGACGGTCAAGGCATGCACACAACATGACAACAACACGATATGTTGTCAGCCGGACTCCTCCGAGTGAGCGAAGATGTCGACCTCGCCCTCATCTCCATCTGCAGAATGCACCAACAGCTTGGATCCCAGAGTGTCCAGTTGATGCACCTGCTCCTTCCAAGCACCACGCACCAGCACGCACACCTCGAGGGTGTCACCACAGTCCCCCATGGTCCTCTGTGAGAAGCATCGGCAGCACAGCCGCCTGGGTGGCTTCGGCTTCCATCCGCGTCAGGTGCAGAGGCGGGATGCCAGAAGACCAACTAGCGGTATCCTCGCCACTGAACTTTCACACTTCGAACTTCGGACCACCCGCTTTGCGTCCTGTCCAAATGGTGGCACCACGAAGACGCCCCAGCCTTCAGCTGCACAAAATGGCTCATGCTTGCGTCCCAAGGTACCGCAGTTTGTGCGGCGGCTGCTGCAAAGCTGCGCTCCAAGTCGCGGCAGACCGGCCAGTCCAGTTCGTTTGGGTCCGCAAACAGTGCCTTTGTCGCTCCAGCTCGCCGCTTCGTCTCTGAAGCTTCTAAAAAACTTCTTGCAGACATCAACACATCTGGCTCGTTGAAGTCAACCGCAGAATCCAAGGACCTTGATGTGTCAAGCTGCAAAAACCAATGCTAGGCAGCTAGGCACGCTTGCAAGATGGACACAGATGTTCTCTCACTGCCGTCGTTTTATGTTTCTTGTCGGACTCTGCGGGCAAACCAGAAGAATCGACTGACCCCGCTGAGTCTTCACTTAGCACGCAGCTTTCCTCGATTGGCCAAGATTTCAGCGAGCTGCGCGGGTTATGAATGAGTGTTCTTGGATGGAAACACCCGTCAGCCAAGGATTTCTAGTACCCTACCTCCACTAAGTAGCCCATTGAAAGAGGCTAAAGTGCGAGTCGGAGAGCGGTGGAAACGCGGCAGTCCCGGGCTGGCAGACTGGGATAGATTTGCAGTCGTATATAGTATATAGCTCACGACAGATCTTGACAGTGCAGATGCCCACCAGTAACAAAGAAGGATTCTCCACCAGAGCCCGATGCTAGAGGCACACTTTACGCAGAGGAGGCATGCAATGCAATGCTTTCCACTGCCGACGCAAAACATCTCTCACTCATTTGAGATGCTTGATCTGTGGGCCCACTGCCGGACGACTCAACAACAATGCCCGTCCTATCCTGTCCTGTCACCGGTCGCTCGTTTGCTAAAAGCTTTAGAAGCAGCTGACGTAGCTGCTTGTCTCGCAAGTGTTACTGACCTGTGGCAAATCGAAATTATTCCGGCGTAGATCCTCAAACAGTCAAAGACCACGTGCAAAGTACAGTGTACCCCCCGACGTTAGCAAGACCAGAAAGAAGATGCATACATACAAAGACCACCAGGACCACCGGCCCTACCAAGACAATAGACATGTCAAGAGTCGCGCATCTCGTGAAAACGGTGCCCGAACGGGATTGTGGCAACAATGAGACTCTAGTCCAACATCTGAACCGCACCACTCATGTAGACTTAAAGTCCAGTGAACGACTGTGAGCAGCCCAAGACTTCGGGTGGTGTCTGCGCAGCAAGCAGAGTTCTGCGTGCTCAACAAGCCTGTCCTCATGTCTCGATCGAAGAGAACGTTTGATGTGAGCAGGCGTCAACCCCTCGAACCCGTCGCAGGTGGGCGACAACATGGCAAGAGATGCTCGTTACTTCCAATCTACGCAAGCATGTTGCGTTGCTGACTGTGGAACGGCAAGGTTGGCAAACACCCATCCTGCTGACAACACCCGAAAGGAGCTTAGAGACTGTCATCGCTTTGAGAATCATGGTTGGAGCTCGACGGGCATCTGGTTGACAGCTCCGAAACTTCATAAGATCACATGAGAAAAACATAGCAAGGCGAAGGGAGCGGGGCTCGCACCGGTAACAAGGCTGCAGTCTGCAGGCCAAGCTTCACGAGCATCGCAACGAATGCTGTGACAGAAACCATTGCGCTGTCAGAGTGCTCACTTTGCTCTCGCCGTAATGCTTAAGAGGTTGATTGCCTGTTCAAGATGCTAGAGCTGCTAGGGAATCGTGCAGCGGGGACAGGACGATGAACCCCGCAAAGCCAAAGCCTGAAGGCAGAAAAAGAGATTGAGACAGCAGAAGTACCGAGCTCTTCAAAGTCGGGCGGCTCAACGCAAGTGACCAAGCGCAGCTGTCGTGATGAGCCTTCTCTCCACTCCTGGAGCAAGCATGCCGAAGGCTGACATGTTGGTGCAGAAACGCTCGCCATCCCAGCCCAGGCCTCGTGCAACCATCTCGACAGCCTAACGAGGCCGTGTGCCGTGAGGAACACCAGCGCACATGTCGCAGCAGGCAGGGATTGAAACTCCTGAACAGGATCTTCGGACTTCTTCTGCCTACATGCCTTTCATTGCAGTGTGATTGAATTTCAACGTCCTGCTCCGCCGAAAGTCCGGCGAGCGTGCCCTGACAAATCCCATGGTCTCAAGGTGTCTCTGCCGTCTCTCATTGTTTGGCAGCAGCCTCTGCATGAATTGCTGCATGAAGGGGTTCCATTTCACTATGTGGTCTCGCACTGCCGATCGTAATAAATCTCACATAGGGCTGGAGCTTGCACGCTGCGTTTCCCCATCTATGCCTGCCGAGCCGATTCCCCGCACCCTAGCAGACTTTGACTGCTCTCCTGGCTCATGCCCCGAAAAGCACATCCCACAAAGAAGAACATTCGAAAAACATGATGCGTGCTGTGCACAAAGATAGCAGAAGCAGAAGACGGATATGTTGTCTGACATGGAGTCATCAGCTATTCCAGAACG
Organism: Symbiodinium sp. CCMP2592; assembly: GCA_905221615.1. Classification (NCBI taxonomy): domain Eukaryota; class Dinophyceae; order Suessiales; family Symbiodiniaceae; genus Symbiodinium; species Symbiodinium sp. CCMP2592. The sequence goes on from CAJNDT010006222.1 coordinate 111,538, forward strand.
GCGGGTCAGCACGTCCGCCGCCTCGAAACACGAAGTGACTCTTCATGTTGAATGATGTTGAATGGCCTGTGCTGCCCCCAACAATCCCCAACCCATACCGCCACGACCTGTTGTTCCTCCCGTTGCCAACCTCCCAATTGCCTTCCAACATCTTGTGCTTGCTCTGCCTGCTTTATGTCTGCGTCAATCTACAAAATTTGCTGCTGGGTCCCGCGTCGTTGTAAGGAGGGCATGCACTACGTAACACTTCTGCGCCTAAATTCATGACATCGACAGAACGCATTCAAGAACATGGCTCGAGCGTTCGGAATTGGGGCCTGAGGAAGCTGCAGAAGGTCACAACGAAGCCACGTGCATCTCTCCTGAGCAAACTCCGACTCCACAGCGATTCACTGCTCGTGAGGTGTGCCACTTACAGACACGTTGCTGCATTGCAAAGCAGGAAACCGCTCTACCAATCCGCTTCTACTCTGCTTCTTTCTGGTCCTCGACATTGGCCTCTCTGGCACGCTGCCGTGCAGCTGCGATGCACCTCGCAGCAAACAGAGATTTGTGCCGTCGCGGTCACAGTTTGCAGGAGCTCAGCTCCGCTGTGAAAAACTTGAAAGAAGCAACTGCGTCTCTGCTTCTATGCATCCTGCTTCTCACAGCACGCAGCAACGACACGAAGGTGTTCGCCTGCTGATCAAAACAGAAGAACCGTATGGATTTGAGCCTCAATGGCAGGGCTAAGCCCAGGCTCCACACTTCTCACTTATAAGTGAGCTTAGCTCCCGCCGAAGCAGTTCAAGCAGCCATACGGATAAAAACAATCCTGATTGCGCAGCAATCCAAATGTTAAACGCATTCCCAGCAGCGGGCCGTCGATGTCCAGCCCTACGCAACGGCAGCCACAGCGACGCGCTGCCTGTCCGAACTTAGACGTGAGAAGGCTGGACACAAGCTCGTCGGCGAGGCTCGGCGAGGGTTGGTGCCGGGCATCGCCACCGACGACTAGCAATTGAAGCACTGGTGAGCCCTTCCCCTTTGATTACATGCCCACTCTCACGATAAAAAAACACTCTCCGGACAATCCACCTGTAGACACACCAGCCTTTAAACACGTGTTTGACCTGCCTTGGATTAGGGGGTTTCCGGAGCATAGCAAAAGCAAGAGAAAGATCCCCCAAAAGTGACAGCAGAGAGCTGTAGGGGAGCGTCGGAGACGGCTGCAGAGGATTGGCAGTAGCAGCAATGGGGGAGTTGCGGTGGAAGGGAAGCGCGGACAAAGAACGTCTAGAGAAGGGTTCTGAGAAGCCCGGGCCTGTCATCCGAAGATCCACAAATGAGCAGTTCAGTAGCACCATAGCAGTGGCGGTAGCAAGAGCACGATAGCAGTGAGGCTACTTAACTTAGCGATATTGGAAGTTGCAGAGGAGATACCCAAGCAGGTGGGTGGCCTGCAGGGAGAAAAACAACTTGGAGTTGGTTCAGAAAACAAGTGAAGCTTTGCAACTCCTGACGACTCGAGCTTCGGAGCTTCAGAAGGAGGCCCTATCCTAAATTCAAGTCTCTTCAATACCTCAACCTGCCCCGGACCTGCACTTTTAACCCTCCCTGATCAATCAACCTGAAAAGGCTGATTTCTCTAAGCCACTGAGAACTCTTATATAGTAAATCAAAACTCCAGGTGAGTCCTCGCAGGAATCGCAAACTGGTGTGAAGCTTCCGATGCCTTGTGCAGTCACCTCCACACAAAGGTGCTGCCGTGTAGGTGCCTCAATGAGTACCACGCCATCGCCGCATCCCAGGTCCCACAGGACGTCCTGCGAGCGCAGATCGGCGTCTGCCCATCTACCATGAAATCAAACGGCATGGCGTGTCTCCTCCGGACCGAGCCGAGCTGCCTGGTGCGAAAAAACGGCATGCACGAAGACCCCGACACGTGGCTACCCGCAAACCTGCAAGACGTATGGAATACGTCCAGCCGCACACGGCACAAACGGCGACACGGAGAGCGGGCCGAAGGCACTGTCCTTGCAGGGTTAGACTCTCCGTGTGCTATTGTATGTTTGTATGATGTATGTATGTGCATGGGCGGGTGGGTGGGTGGGCGGGCCTGTTGGATGTCTTGGTCCGACGGGTTCTGTCAAGGACTTGTGAAGTGTTGTTCGATGTTTGCTGCTTTCGCTCATTCGAAATCGATCGTGCATGGTCGACCTGTCGCCTGCGTGGTTCGTGGTCAGTTGTTTGACACTGCCCTCCACACATCCTCAGCATCTGCGAACTGCTCCAGATCCTCCAGTCTTGACAGCACATACCTGGGCAAACAGTGCAAGCCTCCGAGCTCAACAGTATGCGGTCCAACAATGCTTGAATATGCTTGAACCATTCTGCATCCTGCACGGTCTTGCACGGCATGGCATTAAATCGTCCTCCTTCCTGCTGAAGTCCCATCCCCCTTCCCAGTCAAATCTGCGCTAGTTGCTTCCTCAGCAATGCTGTTTGTTCATCTTCACAGGCATCCACCATGGGCGAGATACGGGTCGACTATGATGAGCCGTTGGCCGAGTCTACTCGTCCCCGACTGTCTGCACCTCCGCTGAACGGCACTTATCCTGCAGTCCAAGCACTTCTAGCTCCAGGGCTGAAGGCAGGTTGCCTAAGGCCTAAGGGTCTAAAGGCAATGCGTCGTCTCTCTTGCAGTGCTTGAGCCACGGCAGGATTGAGAAATGCCTCGATTCCACTAGCAACGCTATGCAACTCTCCTTGTGCAAGACCTGAGCTCCCTCATCTTTGGATCCGAATCCAAGTGTGCACCTGCGAGAGTCGGGCTAAGCTGAGACAGTTCGATACGTTCCAAATAGTGAAGCTGTTCCATCACATTCCACCGCGCAACGCAATCCCTCTGACCGAGCTGCCGCGATTCCCTGATAGAGCTCGCAAACCAAACGAATTGAGGGCAAACCGTGGAAGTTTGGGGGGGAATGTGTAATTGGAGATGTTGCAGGCTGCCTGTATGCCTGTTACAGGTTCCGTGGGGGTTTGTAGGACTACAGTCGAAAGCAAATTCTCGTTGAGGCTGGGGCTGCGCGTCTTCACAACCAGCGCCGGGTTCCCCTGCCCCAACCGCAAGGCTGCAACGAGTGTGGCGAGCCATGACAGCCACTGCAAGCTTCTTTCTGTTCTTCGGTCCTCCGCCATGGCTGCTGGCTGCCTGCAGCGGGTTGGTACCATCGATGCTTGCATGGTGGCATCGATGGTACATTCAGGCAGAGAGGCAATCAGGCAATCCAATTATGAGAGGAGAGCCGCTAGGGTGTGGGCTAGTCCTCTCCCTCATGGCTCGTATGCATCGAGGAAAAACACTTAGACCTAGACCTGACACAGCCGTGACCAATTCGCACACTCTGAGCTTCTGGCGCCAGTCACGCTGCACGAGGCTTCCCCAACACACTTTCGGAGCTTTCCTTGCTTGCCCCACAAGAAGCCTGAGACTAGCCCTTTCTTTGTCGTCTCCGTTCAAATCTTCTACAACACGCTGGAAGAAACGAGTCATGCCGGCCTTGAGCCGAACTCTCGCCGCTCTGAGCTCAGCTGTGGGTGGAAAACTCAAGTCCCGCAATCCGCAAACTCTCGCAAGCGCTGCAATCCGTGGCAATGTGGGGGCTGTTTTCACCGCGCTTGCCTGCCGCGAGACGGCGTTCCAAGAATCTACAAAGGGTCACACCCTCTGAGTTTCCATGCCATCATCAGCCGAGACGTTGCCGCAAGACGTCCACTTGCAGCAACATGCTAAAGCGATCGAATCAAACTTTGTCGCTCCGGCCTAGATCAGACCACTCAAAAATCAGAAAATGCAACAGCTTAGCAACGACATCAACATTGACTGAGTCGCCGATGAGCTTGTAACCTCGGATGGTTGACCGAGAAGCCAGTCACAGCTGAGGGATGTCGAAGCGGACAGGGATAACTGCTGCAAAGTTCTTTCGTGCAACGGGGTCCAGCCACACGACACGAGTGGCCTCGGGCTTCATCCAGGTCACGCTGGCGTGGAGTGATAGTTGCTGGGAAGCAGAAACTGCAGGGAAATCCGGCGATCTGGAGAAGCTCTCGAGGTGTGAAGTACCTGCACTCAGCTTCATGGCTCGACGTTGTCGTGCACACTTCAACTTTCACTGTGTTCGAAGCCTCGCCTCACAGGCTCCCCAGGCATCACGAGGCGCTTCACTCGCCCACCAGGAAGCAAGACCGGCCGACACCATGCTTCGTCGCTGTCGTCACTGTCGCCTTTTCAGCATTTCAAGCGACTCTGCATGCGGAGGAACACATCGCGACGCCTGGGAATGCGTCGTCCTTTGCCAGAAGTGGTCCAAATCGATGAGCTTCGAAACAGGCAGTGGTATAGCCTGCGCACAGACTTTACATGGAAGGAGGAGATTACAGAATTCCACATAATGTGAGACTTTCGTTTCACTGAAGCTTCGAACTTCCATGTCCGGGCCGGGCCGAAGTTTCTCGACAGGAGAAGAGAGTCAGAGCCAAGGACCGCTGACCGCATCTCACCGCTACACCGCTACGCTGTAGAGAGACGACAGATGTGTAGTTTTGCATGGTGCGCAGCCTGCCGTAAAGGTTGAGGAGCTTGTGCTCTTTGGAGTCACCACCTCGCACATCAAGCTAGAAGACACCCGCATCTTGAGACTTCCTAACAAGAGCCTGGTGCGATGCATACAGCGAAGACTGTGAACATAGTGACTCACATTGGCTGTGCTGGCCATCTCATGACGCTAGCCGCTAGCTCGCGTCCTTGCTACCAGTGTTGGGCTAGGTCTGCTAGGTTTGTGGACCCAGTCGAAGCTGGAGCCTCCCAGCGCTGACTTCGAGCTTCCAGAAGTTCAAGCATCCGCGCTGGAACGGAGCACGTCTCTGGATCCAAGTCCTGCAGAAGCTGCACCAAAGGCTGGCATGGGCAAAACACCTCGCGGCTAGCCCACTAGCCTTCAGTGCTGGGCAACTATGCAATTGAACAAACTGGCACAACTTTGGCGAGATGAACCGGCAGTTTGCGGGCAAGTCGGGTGCCGTGGCTTTGCATAAAACTCTAGGATACTCTACGACGGACTCTACGACAGTCTACGACTATACGTCTCTACTCGACACCACACCAGCGCGGAACATGTCTTCCGGCAGCTCGCAGTGGCTGTCACGGGAAGTGCGACATGCGCCCACTTCTCTCGAACAGCCGCTCCTCGTCTCGTTCCAGGTACTCTGCCAATGCCCGTGAAGTCTTTGGAAAAACTGCTGCGCCAGGGAAGTCCTGATGCAGTCTTAGGTACATGCTTCGGTCATGAGTGAGGAGATCGTTTTGCGACGGTGCTTCAGCGTACAAGCGGTCTGCAGATTCGACCCTGTCAGGAGGCTATAGTTATAGAGTTATTAGAGTTATAGACTCTAGAACCCTGCAAATGCAGGCAAACGGAGCAGAGCGGTGGACTTGGCGCTCCGTCTCCGTCTCCAGCGCCTTCCCGGGCTCCAGGGGCCCTGTGGTCCGTCGCGCAAGGAGGTAAATGCGCGGCCTCCTGTTGGGGATACCTCGGACAAAAAGCGCGGCTCAAACTTCTTGACTTTATGAACGTGGTGTCCCAAATCGAAGCGCAGCTGCCGAGCTGAAGAGGACTCAGGTGGAACACGCGAACTTCGAAGTCTGCTCGTAGCAAAGCCTGCGAAATCGACTTTGACAGATTGGTGTATGATATATGCAGTACATATTTAGTGTGTCAGTCCCTTTTTGCATAGCAGTCGCACATTCCGGCAAAGGCCAGAAATGCTTCTAGATTCTAGCTTGTATCTGTTGCACGAATACAGGATCCAGGCCTGCGTGATCATTTTGAAGGATTCCGAACTTTCAAAGCCTGCAAAATACTACAGACATACGAAACAACTGACTGACGGGGAAGCACGGACTTCAAGACAACATCCACTCTGTCGCACACTTTGAGCAAAGCCAAAGACAGAACGTCGAACCAATGTCTCTAGCCACATGTGTCTTCAAGGAGGCTTCTGATGCTTCCCAGAGATGCACCACGTTATTAACATATCAGGCCTGTATCTTGAAAGCATGCAGTCATATAGCGAAGACTGTAGCCCAGTCAGGCTCCGGAAGCTCAGTCTTGGACCCACAACATTTTCCAGCAGGATCGCCTGGCTCACGGGCTTTGAGCCCGGCAAAGCGCAACTGCTATGCTTCGGCCTTTGGAGGCTCCTCCAGCTGCGATAACAGCCTCAGTAAGGGTTTCCAGTGGCACTGCTTTCGATTCAAGTCCTGGCACATCCGCACTTAGAGCAGCGCGAGGCCAGGTGCTGCAGGGGCTGTGCCCGCCGGTCCCCAAGGTCGCCACGACGACCCAAACGTGTGTATGGCTGACACGGCCTGAGACTCGAAAAACTTAGAGTTTTGAGACAGGGCTGCCTGCAATGTTCATGCCAGCCATCCAGCTGAGCCACGGAGACAGAATCCAAAGGTCGGCAGAGTCCACCTAGTCTCAGTGCTAAGCCGTGCAATCCGTAGCACAGCACACAAGGGCGCAATTCATCGTGTTCCTAAACGCTGGATGCAATTCTGGCTGCACAGGACTCTGCCGACTGTCGCTCAAAGCTATAAGCGTACTTGCTTTCCCTCTTTGCAACGCCACTGCGTGTATCTGAACGTACCTGATTATCTGTTGCAACCTCTGTACCCAACTCTCAGCCACGCAAGAGAGCTGTGGATTGGCAACTCTTGATTCTTGCACATGCTTGTTGAATACACCTGACCAGCCTAGAGGATTCCCGCTGAATGGTTTCATGCGGCACTGGCTCGACAACACCCAGACAGTCGAACATATCGGGCAGCAAGACCGGGAGGCAACAGTTGTGCTGCTGGTCTTATGATCTTAGCGGATCAACACGATTAAAAGCTTAATTCGGTCTTCCATATCTAAGAATCTAAGATGTCAGCCGAATGAGCGAATAGTTTGACTTCCCGATGCAAGCGCTCGCACCCGTCCACACGGTTCGCGCAAAAGGTCTGAACGCGTGCCTCGCTCGGCTGAAGTCGACGAATGTCTTTAGGCAGCAACGGAGCATATGGGACTTCGAAATTGCTGCTGTAGACCTCCATGCAGACCAGGACGCAATGCTACAAAAACAAGAAAGAAGGGTCCGAAGGCTTGTACCAAACCCTGCACAGCCTGCCTCGTTTGCCAGCTTGGATGCCTCGAAATTGACCCATTGCTTCAACTCGCCACCTTCCACGGGACGTCCTGACGATGAATGCAGTAGGTTGCAACGAAAGAGATTGCCTGAGACGGCGCCCTTCGGTGCAGACCGCCTGATCACTGCTTCTGCCACTCCTACTGCCACTCCTGCTGCTGCTTCTTCGGTTACCCTTTGGTTACCGTTGTTTGGTAAGACGCTATACTACACTGCATCATACGAGCGCTACTCGTGCTGTAGAACAGCCCAGAAAACCAGAGGTGGACCGGAAGTCCGATGACGTCCTCATCATGATCTGGAATAGGCATGACTTCAATTCACTGCAGTCGTGGACACAAGACATTGACGTGATCTGGTTGTCTCATGGAGTGACAGGCGGTTGCGCAACGCACAAAGGTCACTGTGCAAATCCGCGCTGCTATTGGCAGTAACCGTAGTCGTGCCAGCATGTAACCGGCAGTTGTAATTAAACAGAAACCGCCAGTCGCTCCAGCGGTGTGTGCAGCGGCAGCTGTGGTGGGGTGGGGACGGGGCCCACCAGCGACAGGCATCAATTGGAACCATGGGCTCCCTGAACCCATCGAGCACTGAGAGGGCCACGAGGGCGGCGAATGCACAAAGCGAGAAAAACCAGGAGCCCGTGCTCGCCTGCTTGGGCACACGCGCGGTGGAAAGCCGCTCGGAATCCTGCACGGGGAGGAATCGGTTCCTGGACGCTGGCAGATCCTGGCGGCATGGCCTCCAATGCCTGAAAACAACTCCAGCACCTCACAGTCTGTCTTCAAAATGCACACTCACAAGCCACTGAAGGAAGCAACCTATTTTTAGCTTTCAATGACTCTTGAGAACGTTGCGGCTTGGTCTCGAGCCCGGAGCTCAGTCAGATGCCGCTGTCCGCACCGAACGCCCGGATCCCATTCACCTGAGCACCGAGGAACACAACACACTTGCCGCTGTCCTACTTGCTGCCCAAGGGGCGAAGTTGCGCCTCCCCCACCATGCCTCCAGACCTGAAGACTCTGTCTTGTTTGCTTGCTTACTCGCCAAAGGTTCCCTTTCTTTCTTTCTGAAGGTGAAGAGAAAGGCTTGCTTCTGTCTCTCTTGGGCATAGGGAGCTGTCCAGGCTATCCGACGATCCGAGCCGAAGGCCTACCGGTGGTCACGGCAGCACGCCGTGTGGGGGAGAATGAAAGTACGAGCATACAAATACCGGAGGAGATAGAACGCATCATCCAAGAATGAGATACAAAGGTCGATTTATGTCGATTTTGTAGCAACCAACAATCAGGGCTCAGAGACTCGCTTTTGCTCAGGGCGGTTTGTCGTCGAGTGACCGAAATTGCGGATAGGATTCGTCGCTGATCGTTTAAGCGTCGTTGGCGAGAACGGCAGGTAAGAACATGTTTGATTGCTGGTAGCATGCATCTCCCGGTCTGTGCCGCCGCTCAGGCCCACCTTAATTCAGGTTTTTTGTTGTTGGGAGTATGATGGCATGCTTCGCAAGTGGGCCGGATGTGTAGACCGCGCTTCCCGCGAACCTCCTCGCCCACAGGACAGTAACAAAACGACACTAACCGAGGAGACTTCTTCTACCCTCCCTCTCTCTCTCTGTCTCTCTTTCTTTCTTTCGCCAGGGCTATGGTGTAGGGGTTACCCCCTACACCACGCGCTTAAGCGCCCCCGACTGTTGCGGAGGAGAGCTCTGTTTGCTTGCAATCGGACAAAGGAGCGCGCAAGCACTCCTCGCGCCCGGAAGCGCGCCGGGTTCTTGGTCTGTGTGACACCGGCAAAAAGTTGAGGATCGGCCCGGCACCGTCAAACCCCCTGAAAACCCTTTACTTTAAGCTGAAGTACCCCCGGCCTCCGGCCTCCTCACGCCCCCGTTTTGGGGGGTTTGTCGGCTGGATCTGCATGCCAGGAGGAGGAGAGCTCTCTCTCTCTCTCTCTCTCTCTTTTCTTTTTCTTTCTGCCGGGCTTAGGGGTCACTGTCGTGACCCTCAGGCTTTCAGCCCTCTCTCTCTCTCTCTCTCTCTCTCTCTCTCCCTCCTTCTTTCTCTCTGGCAGAAAAGGCTGCTAAGCCCCCGCGGCTAAAAGCCCACCCGAGAGTGACCATGGTTGCAGACATGCAACACCTAACAGTTTCTGCCCTATCTTTCTCCGTCTCACTCTCGCACTCTCTCTCTCTGTTTCTCTCTCTCGCTCTCCGTCTTTGCTTCGGTGAATAAGTGCAACTCTTGGCTGCAGATGAGTGACACCCAGAGTTCACGCTGTCCTCGGCGCTTTGCAGAAGACTATAGACATGGCTAGAAGCTGGATGCAAAAGCAATGGAAACAAACTTCACGCTAACGACGTATTCGCCCAAATCTACACGAAGGCCCGGGTGGGCGAATGCCGGCCGGTGGCGGGTCTCAGAAGATTCAGAAGCCGGCTAAAAAAATAGGGTGGCGAGGGCGGGAAATCGAAAATTGTGGTCGAGCCGAAATGCTGCTCGGTCGCCTACTTAAGCTTGTTCCTACCCGCACCCGTGAGTTGCACGACAAGCTTCATGCTAACTAACGGTAACTAACGAGGCGAAGTGCTCGCTTGGGTCGAAGTGCGAACTGTGCCTTTCTCGTCCGTCGCACCCTCTACCCACATGGCGTCCCATCAGTGTCAATGTCCAGCCCTTTGTTCTTGGGAGGCGTGCCCTGCGACACAGCGTCCGAGACGTTGCAAGGTTTTCGACAATTTGCTTCGGCTACAGTCCGGTGGACCGGGTGTCAGACTGAGCAGTCGGAAATGGCCGAACACTAGCAAGGGGATCGCCGCGGCGAGCGTAAAATTCAAAACGCTGGCGGCTGCACCAAAGCACATAGCGGACATAGCGAAAAAGGAACGTGTGGTTCTGCGGCATGAGCGCACCATGTCTACGACGTCGCCGAGGAAACCTCGGCCGCCACATCGGCGTTGTGTCCAGAGCGACGCCAATCCAATTTTCGTTTCGAACGGCGGGGCCGAAGGTCGGTCGTCCTTCTCGTCGGCGTCGGTCTGACAAATGGGGAAGGAGAGCGCGGCGAAGCAGTCGCACCGTGACAGTGCGGAGGCCCACGTGTCTCAGAGACTCCACGTTCTTCAGGCCAGGGCCCGGGATTCACACCCGCGGTCTTGGCGAGCGAGGGCGTATAGTAGGTGCCGCTGAGCTCGCTGGTGGCAAGCTCCCGAAGGAAGTCGATGAAGTGCAGCCCAGGCCAGCTGCTTCCACGGACAGCTGCACCGAGGCGAAGCGAACAAAGTCCAGAGGCGATTTAAAGCCTCGGGCGGCAATAAGCTCCTGGTGCTGTGTGGTCGGCCCTGGCCGAAGATGGCGATTCTCGGCCTAGACGCCACCATCGGCGAAGTTAAACAGGTCGTCCACACTTGCTGCTGGACCAGGCGAAGGTTAGGCGAAATCGGCGATGTAGGGCTGGCGAGGCCAAGGCCGGGCGAGTGTGGGAAGCCAAAATCGAAAAGGAGGGTCGACGCCAAGACGCTGCTCGGTCGCCCGCTTAAGCTTGTGCTTGTACGCCACAGATGCTACACAACAGGCCCTGACAAAATTCCCATTCGCAGCCGGGCCTCTGCGGACAAAAGAAGCAAAGCGCCCGTGCTTCCGGCGCCGCTCCACACTCCACTCCACGGCAGACCCGAGCTCGGTCAAACTCAGCTCAGCTAAACCGGTCAAACTGAGTGGAAATGATTGAACACGGCGATCGCTTCATGCCTTCCGATTCTATTGGTGCTTGCATTCCAGGTCGCTGAAGGGGTCGGTTTGCTTTACGCAGCGCATCAAGAACTTCGTTGAGCAGAGCCGCGGCATCTGCAGAGATGGAAGACTTGGACATGCTGAACTGGAGGTGAGCACCGACATCCACTTCAGTTAGATCTTGCACAGTGTGTCAGGGCAGGCATTTGTCTTAGTGAAGAGCCCTGGGTCAAAAGGCAGCACTTCTTGTACTCAAACATGCAGTACCTCAATACGGGCTGCAACAGACAGTGCCATGACTGGCAATGTTTAGCCTAGATGTCAGCGTGAACAACACACAACCGCCTTTGCACAAGCTCTGTACCATGCTCAAGTTCAGCACAAGGTCAAACTACCCGTGGCAGAGGGAGGATGAGGGAACGGGAGGAAGCGAGAGATGCCTGCATGTACATATACAACATAAAGCATATACATACATACATACATACATAGGTAGATAGATAGACAGACAGCCAGCCAGGCAAGGTAGCCAGGTAGCCAGGCCAGGCAGACAGGCAGGCACAGGTGGGGGGGGGCAGGCACAGGCAGGCAGAGGCAGAAGCCAGAAAGGGAGGGAGGGCAGGGAGAGAGGGAGAAGGAGAGGGAGAAGAGGGAGAGGCAGGGAGATGGAGGGTGAGGAGGGAGAGACAGAGAGAGCGAGAGAATGTACAGCCGCCGAGCGATGGAGACAAAGAGAGAGGCAAAAACAGAGAGACATGGGTAGAGAGACACACAGTCAGACTGAGCGATGCCAACAACTTCTTTGCGGTTTCTTCAGCTTGCCATGCCTGAACCGAGCTCCTCGTCTGCGACGGTATCCACCTTGCAGGCCTGTTCAGCAACATACATTTTGCATCCTGAACGAGAGAGGTTCTGCGCGCCAACCTGCAGGAGGTGACATCGACGCAGTCCGCGAGAGCGCTGACACAGTGCCGCACCAGCTGCTAGCCTCATTGCCGTAACAGACAGCTCAAATGTTGTCCAAAGCCAGATCGGGTTCAGGACTCTGAGTCTCCACACCAGGTTGCATTTCCCAAGACAGTCCACTGCGCATGCAGTGCAAGGGGCGTCCTTTCAGGAGCGCAGCAACGCTGTGCAAATCACCAGGATCAACAAGCCCTGGCAGAACCCAAATCGATACAACTGACTACACCCAAACAATTATCCAGTGACTTGTCGACCTTTAAACTACAGGACATGTTCCTTTCACGGAATAAATCACGGCACCATGAAGCTGACATTGCCATCCCAGTAAGGACTTAAAGCACTCCTTGATTGTCAAATGTCCACTAAGGACAGGGAAGTCTTTTCGAATGCCACATGCTGTGACTTGACTTTGTCCGCATGTTGCTCCAGCAGTTCTTCTCGGCTGCAAAACCTTCACTGTGTCATCGGTCTCGTGTCTCTTCGTCCCGGAGTAAACGCCAAGTTTTGCAGCCCCTGCCGGAAGCATACTTGTCTGTGTCCTCGCGCTTCTTGTTCCTGTTGGACTTGACTCGCTCATGTACAAAACTTCTTTGTGTCTCTACACAGCTCACCTTCCAGGGCAGACAGGCTTTGTTTTTTTGGTTCGTCAGTCTGCGTGTGCTTGGACTTCAACATGTTGAAGGGGTTACAGGTCCGAACCCGATCGTTGCATGTCGCTAGCTTTACAAGTAAAAATCCGTTTAGGCAACATCCGTGGACAGATTGCAGACGCGAGTATACACACAAAAGGTTGTGGACAACATGAGCATCGTGTGATCTGGTAACCTACATTCAGCTAAGATCTCTTCACTTGTTCTGATGACAGAAGCAGAGACAAACTGAAGGTGTCGGTGCCGGTAGCTGTAATGCCAATGATACATTCTAACTTTGTTGACAGACAGGACGAGTTCAAACGTGGTAAGTTGTAAAACAAATCAGGGTTGAAGCAATTGCTGGTCCTGATACGATTAACGTACTGGTAACAGTGGCAAGGCTTCGTTCGGTTCTACTGTGTCATCTTTGCCGCACAAACAGCTTCTATTGAAGGTGTTGCAGCCCGCCCAGAAGAGTTTGGCATTTTCCTTTGGAAATTACACTGCACCGCGCTGGCAGCACTCCGCACTCGAACGCTCCAGCCGGATGTGTGACACCCCAAGTAACCAAAGTCTGCGGCACCGGCAAACGCATCGTAGTTGGGAAGTAGCATTAGCAAAGATCAACGAGACGCCCATTCTAACTGGTTATACATGGGGATTGCATGAAAGGAGACGAGTACCGGGATTTAACTGCCATCTGACAAAGGGCCTCAAGCATGCGAAGCAGGTCAACCAGGTAATGAACAGATTCGCACTCGTAAAGGTAGAGTGAACACGGATAATCCTAAGGTGCTTATTGCTTTCTTATTCATGTTAGCTTCTTTGTCACAGCGTGCATTGGTCTTGATTTCGCGAAAAGTTATAGCCCTTGACCTACTGCTGCAGAAACGGTGCCTTGACTAAACCATCGGGTTAAAGACTCAAGTTGACCATAGCACTGCCTTCATAATGGCTGCGACCCAGGGGCATTACAATAGCCCCAAAGATTACCAGCGCAGGCAACACCCAAAAAGGCAAGATGGTCGGAGGTTACGATGGATACCAATACGCGTGCTGATTACGCGAGACTCCAGATGCGTGGGCTGTGTACTCCTCTTCATATCTTTTCATGCCCTCGTTGCAATTCGTTCAACACTTGAAATTTGTCATGCTCGAACAAGCTCCTTTCTCTGTTGGTCCTTTATCAGCTTGACAGGTTCTTCGTATCGCCAATCCGTGGAGAACAACTTGTGCTTCTCTTTCGTAATCTGTGTCTGCGTATAAACCATCAGAGCCATTATTCACAGTTCAAAGCGCTCCAAAGAACATGAAGCTAGTGCCTCGTGTCAGGCATGTCAGGCCTAGAAGTCCTGTGCAAAGAAACCTTCCCGCTTCTTGCATCGTTCATCCCCTAGACTTGTCTCATGCTCAGCTTGCTTTGCTTCCCTTTCGGCCCGCTCATCTAGTGAAAGCCAGACTGCTCCTGCGTAAGTGCCTCTGCTCAGTGCGCATCACTGACAACATGATACTGCCGTGTCTTTCGTCGTAGCATGTCGTGATGATTTTTATTGTCATCTCAACCGAGCACCCAACAACTTCTGACGGTCATTATCAAACCAAGCCTTGCGATTTCAGTTTCGTGCTGTTCTTCGCGAGACTTGACGGAGACAAATAAGCGCAGCACGTCCAAGCAGTGTGCTACGTGAGGAAAAGTGCGCCAGTCCGTGATCCCCTGGGGTGCCCGGTTACGAGCTCACTCTGCAGTCCCTGTAGTTCGCCTGGCACAGGCAAAACCGACCTAAATCCATACACAATGACGAAAAACTGCGAAACATCGGATCCAGACATCACCATCTTCAGCAACAGTAGAAAAGCGCAGGCTCTTAGTTTGCCAGCATTGGGAGGCACGTAACAAGCTCTCGAGCCGATTGTTTTTCGCAACAGATGCAGCGCTCAACATCTGCTTCGACTGTTCCATCATACGAGGTAACAATTATATACATATGTATATGTATATAGCTGTCGGTTGGCGAAGACTCCTCTATTTGCTCTTGCTTTCTTGACAACTCGAGTGTATCTTCTAGTGCATACCGTATCAAGCATATTCTTCGTTGTCAACATCGGTTACATTTCACGTTCGCGGCTTGCGTTTGGCTTCAACTACGAGTATAGGGTGTTGACTTTGTCTCGCTAAGGTAGCCAGGAACTGTGGAGCGGGGAGGTGGCAAACAACGAAGGAAGTTGGAGTGCAACTGAAACATGCTGTGAAGTCTCTAATGTCTTCCCACGAACTTTAGGTGTATCTTCTGTTGCATCAAAAACACAACACAACACAAGAACGTGAATTAACTTTACTACGTGCTGTTCTGTTTTGTTTTGTTCGAAGCCGAGCCTTTGCCATGCCATGGCAGGAGCCAAACTGGTGCTGATCGTCGGCACGCCTGTGTGGCGCGAGCATCCTGCGCACCGCTCGCTGCGGAGAAATCTCTCGGTCTCTCTGTCTTTGTCTCTCATCTCTCCTTTTCTCTTTCTCTATCTCTGTCGCTGTTGACGACGGCAGGTCAGCTTCAGAAACGAGCTGAGACCTCAACCGCATCATGTGCAAGACAAGACAAGGGACATTAACACCATTAGCCAATTCCGCAATGCGGCGTCGTGATCCTCCACACCGAAGGTATGCTTCAAGGCTTCTAGGGCTTTGCTCCTAACATTACGTGCGTGAACTCGCCAGTACAATACCGCTTCACTACTACACAACCCGAGAACTCGGCTTTGTGACCCACAGTGCGCCTCGAATCAATTTCGACGTAGCTTGGATCCACTCTGCATTCAAACGGCCACCGCTCTTCTTCAGCGCAGTCGAAAGAACACAGGACGCCAAGATTAAAGAGGTGCCCTCCGGAGCGAGTGTAGCTTCGACGACTTGGGTGTTTGTAGTGAGCACCCAGCTGCTCTGCTAGTCGACTGACTGAATCCTGGAAACAACAAGTTTGTCAATTCTGCTGCCTTGCAATGCAACAATAACACCCTGGCCTCTCTCCGTATCTCTGTCATTCTCTGTCTCTGTCGATTAGCAGGACGCTGACCGCTGCTGCCTGAGGCCCGCGTGGCCGATGCATCCAGCAGCATCGACATGGCTGCTGGATGCTGGAGGCTCACGCAGAGATCGGCCGTATGGGGTTTGACCTAGTCGCTAGCGGCCGCTCGTGCAACCAACCTGTCGGAGGGCAGCAACAGCGACAAGAACAACAAACGCAATGTTCAGTTTTGCAAGCTTCAAACGATCCTCGGACCTTCAGTAGGTAGGCTGGGGACGTGTCACTGGAGCATCCTTGTTTTCTGGTGCTTGGCTCAGCGCTGGATGTTCAACCCAGAACTCCTTGATTCCAGCACAAGACGTCTATCTGACTTCGAACTCAGATGCTGTGCAGGCCTTTCGGCAGCTCCATGCAGGTGTCCATCAGTTCTTATGCTCACAAGCCGCTCAACAACTTTCTGTGCTTTGTCGAAGCACCCTCGCATGAGACCATTTCGCACCGGTGCCGGCTGGACTCACACGCTCAGCGGGCCGACCTGAACCATGGTTTTCTTCAGGCCGGGCGCCTGATAGTGCAAGATAGCTGCATGAATCACTGCTCAAAGCATTGTCCGGCCTCCCCTGTTGAGCTTGTCTTACCATTTCCTCAAATTTGGCTTTCTCCTGTTTGCAGGTCGGACACGCTGGGAATCCCCTGAGTGGAAATGGAACGGAACTCTGCAGTGCAACAGCATGCCATGTGAACGCCTTTTCCAGCGTATTGAAGCGGTTGAGAATTTCCTCCCACATTCGCACTGGACTCTTGTGAACATGGACGAGCGCACAATGGCCAGACAGTGCGTGAACTACTGTATTGTGCAGGCATAGACCTAGACCTAGACCTCTTTTGCTACTGTCGCATGGCGTTTCCAACCACGATTCATGCTCCGGCACTTGGTCCTCCACCGATTCACCTCAAGGGCTGTAGGCTGTAAGTGTGCCAGCCATCACAAGGTCATTCAAGACAAAGTTCTGCTTCTCAGGCCTTGATCAGCTTCCTGATCAGCCTGGCAGTCTAGGGAGCCGGGGCCCTACCATTCCTGAGCTATCTGTTCAAAAAAAGGGGCTGAAGTTGTTGTTTGGGGCGAGGGGGGCGAGGCCCGGGCTTTGTTGCTTGGGCTCAGCGCTTCCTGGGTGATGTTTGTGGAGCCGTTCGTTGCGGGATGCATCCTAACCGGTGCTTGAAGCTGTGCGGCTGTGCATACCTGCCTCGTCTACACAACTAACAAGCCTTAATAAGCGTTAACAGGACGCTACCTTGCTAACTATATATGGGACTCTACGGGACTACTTCGCGACTCAAGGCTCCTTCACTTCAGCCTGCATGAAGTTCTCGTTGAGGATGCCGGCGCTCTCCATCGCCTTGAACAAAAGGAAACGATGACCAGGCGACCGTTTCTGCAGCAGACTTGCTATGCTGCTGCTCCTGTTCTAGACATTGGGCGGCCTCGATCTGCCGCAAGGCACGCTCCATCTCATCCGCCTGTCAGGACGTGAAATGCTCGCGAATGCTTGAACCCTGTATGGCATTCACATTCACAGGCTGCTAGAAGCTGGAAGCTGTGCTGTGCTGTAACCCCAAAACTACAGAGCCTGTTTGAGCAAGGCCATGATCTGCTGCTCGCTTCCCGGCACCTTTAGAGCTGCAATCCAGGCACAGGCTGATCTAAACTTGACAACCCTACGAGCATGAATACCTACAAGCTTCGGCTGCCTCAGGATCGAAGGGCCTTACCCCCCCGTAAGGAACCTGGACATGCAGCGCAACGGTTTACCACGCTGTAGCATAGTCTAGGCTAGTCTCGCAATGTATGCGCCGTTCGCAAGCACCTCATCAGTAAAATTTGCTAGAAGCACCTCTGCATCTTCTTCTTCGTCATCCTCTTCCTCCTCTGCTTCGTCAACCTCGTCCTCATTGTCGCCCTCTGCAGCCTCAATCCCGGTAGGATGCATGCCAGATAAAGGCATGCACCGCACGGGGCAATCGTCTTCGCAAGACATTTTTTGGCCTTGCGCGCTTGTTTGCTTGCTTGCATGCACGCTGGCTTGCTTGCTTGTTCGCGTTCTTGCTTGTTTGCTTGGTTGCTTGCTTTTTGGCTTCGATGCTAGACTGCTAGATTGCATGCTTGCATTTTTGACTGTTTGCTCGCTTGCTTGTTTGTGTGTCTGCTTACTACGTCAAGCACCACTCTTCGTGTGTTGAATGACAGGTTCCTCCAACCAACTATACAAGGGCTCACGCTTGAAATGTTCTGGCTTTCACTGCTTTTGCGCGATTGGCAGATTCTCTCTATGATCTCTATGCAACTGCTAGTTGAGAGATGCGGATCTGAACGATTGAATCGAAGAACTACCAATAAGTGTCCACCTAACTGTATGTAGCGAGACTTGCGTGCCATTGGGGCACTGTAAGCTTCGGTCTTAAGTTCTTCGACGGAGCCCACTTGCATCAAGAAAGGACTTGGGAGTGCAGTGTGAAACCGTGCCGACCACCGACTTACAACGGAGGCAATGCATTTTTGGACGATTCGACTTGGCAGTTGAAGAGACATGCAGTGTAGGGCCGTATAAGCATCAACGGGGTTCTCCATGTCATGTACAAAGCAGTTGGAATGGAGTGACCATTTTCAATTTGTACTCATCACCGCCTGCCTTATGAACACCTTTTTGTTTGGCTCGGGAACCGGTCATGCTGTCACTGCTTTGAAGGTTTGGGGGTTTGTCAGGCACAAGTCATTGTTGTTTTTCAGTGCGCAATTGGCTGCGCCGTGGGCAGGGTGCAGGGTACTGTGCCTCATTCGGACTGATGCCCAGGACCCCACACCCTGAATTGTTTAGGGGCATTGACTTGTCCGCCATTGCTCACTCGTTTTGGGGGTTTTTAGTTGCTATCACTCACTTTGGGTTTCTTGTAGCAACCAATCATTCGTTTTGGAGGTTTGGGTTTTCAACAAGCAACGAACTGTGCATTTTGCACCAGCCAGCACCCTGCAAAGGTGAGCAACTTACTAGACCAGAGGTTGTTTGAGAAAAAAGTCTTAGAGAGCTTTCTTAGCCAGCCACAGATAGGAATTCAGCGGCCACAAGATAGCCTCCTATTCAGCCGGCGAGTGCTCAGGAATGCCTCCCTCAGGCATCTTGAGTGCGAAGATCTTTCGGAATGATGGCGTAGCTTGGATTGTGGGTTGTCTGAGCGCGCAGAGATCCTTGGAACTGGGTCCGAAGTGGTGAAGCCAGCCATCCCGGACCCGGTGCTGCGGCAGGAGGAAAGACAGTTGCTGTCGATCCTTATGCAAGAAATGAAGGCGATGAAACATGCAATTGCACGGCTTGTTGAGAAAAACAAGTGCCGGTGCAAGCAGGCAAACCCACCCTCCCACCATTTTTACTCCAGGATGCCGGTGATGAGTCCGCCTGAGAGCGTGCGGTTCTGCTGGACGTCGTGTCGCCCAACATGTCGAATGCGTCTTGGCGCACTCGGAGAGATACCTGCGAGCTGAACCCCATTTTCAACTCAGGGAGGGCTGGGCGGGACAAAAAACACCTTCAGATCGGTTTCCGATCCGTTGCAGCCAAATCTGAAGATGTTGATTGCTGCATTTCCCACCCTACCGCCCTTGCGCACCTAAACTTGTTACGATCACACAAGTGTTAACTACAACAAGTGCCGGTGCAAGCAGGCAAACCCACCCTCCCACCATTTTTACTCCAGGATGCCGGTGATGAGTCCGCCTGAGAGCGTGCGGTTCTGCTGGACGTCGTGTCGCCCAACATGTCGAATGCGTCTTGGCGCACTCGGAGAGATACCTGCGAGCTGAACCCCATTTTCACCTTTTGCGCGCTCAGTGTTCAGGACTCTGAGTCGGAGGACTCCGCTTCTGGGAGTGACCCTTTTGGGAAGCACTTCTCACAGCGCCGAGCCTCGTGTGGGAGGCTGTCAGCCCTCCTGACCGTCGCGGAGCCGAAGGGCCAACCACACGCGGTTTTCCACAGCCTGTGATGGTGTAGAGCTCCATCGATTCGGGACTTATGCCAGGCCTTAGTATCGGTGTTCTGAATGTAGTGCGATGGTGCCGATAGCAGGGTCTCCTTGAGGGTTGCGATTTCTTGCGCCACCATGGCCTTCAAGGGTCCCTGGATGCCTTCCGCGATGACCTGTGCACGCTGCCACTGCTCAAACTTTGGCGGCTTCGCGAGTCTGAGCTCCTCAATGCTAGATGCCAGCTGATCCAGTCTGTCATGCGTTTCTTTGTCGATCTTGGCCTTCACGTAGTCCTGGGTCAGAGTGGTTAGCGGGGCAGTGCGAGCATAATGAAGCAGCATTGGGCTCCTCCACCTGGCCAACAACTCGATTTGATATAGATGCACCCCCTCTTGCGCGAGCAGGACTGCGCCTCCGGTTCGTGCGGAGTGTCCGCCCAGAAGCTCTGCGCCATCGCCGTCAACGACCGCGATTCCAGCCGCTCTGTGCCACGCCTTGTAGGTCTCAACAACGGCCTCTCGCTCCACTGTTCCCCCATTCTCGGTAGGGAAGAAGGGTAGCCCGGGCGGCAGCGACCCATCCGAGTCCGCGAAGCGAGCCAGCAGCATTCGTCGTTGTCTATATGCAGCATGATACGGGCATAACCAACAGCCGTTGGCCTTGCATGTGCAACCCCACTCGCGCGTCGTGTTGAGTGCCAGTGGGTCGCACTTGCTGCTGGGAAGTAACCACCTGACCACACGGGCAACTTCATCAACCTCCACGCTTGAACACAAGGATAGACTACCCTCGATCTCTCGCAGCATGAAGTAGACGCTCAAGACGACCATGTTGTAGGAGCCTATCGGCCCTCGCAAAACCAAGGCTCGGTTATCTGCCAGAAGTTCTTCCGGCAGCGCTGCCAGCTTTATGACCAGAATGGGTTGTGATTGTCTGCTTGGTCCGAGGCCTCGTCCAACACTCCGCTTGGCCATGCGCATTTCCTGGTCAAGAATGGCCGGCCACTCCCCCGTAAGCTGTATGTGCATCATCTTGGCTTTCGAGGCGTAGTTACCGAAGGACCTGTAGCCCCTAGCCTTCATGATGGAGCCGACAGCACGTATTTTTGCCGGCGTGAGCGGCCAAGGAGGCGGCTCCCCGCCGAACCACGAAGTGTGCATGGACTCCCAAGTGCGGACAACTGAGCAAGCCGGGCCCCTCGCAGATGCTGCCACGAAATCCCGCTCATAGGCATCCAAGGCAGAGCGTTTCTCCGCTTCTGTGAAAACATGCCCAGC
This sequence comes from Symbiodinium sp. CCMP2592, assembly GCA_905221615.1. NCBI lineage: Eukaryota > Dinophyceae > Suessiales > Symbiodiniaceae > Symbiodinium > Symbiodinium sp. CCMP2592. The sequence goes on from CAJNDT010006222.1 coordinate 132,411, forward strand.
CTTCCACTTGGATGCCCCCCTGCTGTAATTAATCACAGGCGCATCATGGCGTTGCGCCCATTTCTGCCGACAAGGAGCCTCCGTCACTCGTTCCCCCTGATCACCGGATCGAACGATCCGCTCCTCAGAAACCTCTCCATGGCTAGCCGATGCAATCTCAGCAACCTTGGAAAGGCTAACCCGCGGGAGATGAGCAAGCTTGCGCCGCTTCATGCTGCACTCCGGTGGTTTAGGAAGACCTGGCAGGCGGGAAGCAGGAATTCATTGCCAGAGTGCAACACAACAATCACGAAAGGCACAAGCACCCTCAAGAGCGAGTCTACGCAATGCAAGTGGACATGCAGCGAACAATTCAGCTCTCACGCAAGCTCGCAGGAGACATGTATGAGCATGTATTGCCTCCCCACAGACGAGGTTGGGGCTTAGCGTTACCGGACGCACGGCCCGGGTGGCATCCCGATTTTCTTCCAACACGGAAGTCGTAGTGGCAGGGTGTATGTGCATTAGAGTGAAACCGGAGCCGGAAGGTCAAAAGGAGGCCCCACCTAGTCCGCTTTGCGCAGCGGCCGACTCACAAGGAAGAATGAATCGTCACGGATTGGAGCCGTGACTTCACGAGCGTGTCTCAGCAATCCTGGGAGCTCGAACTGCTTGCCGGGCTGATACCGACGACTGAGGATGTCGGCGACCGTGTTCGCCACGCCCGGTATGTGTTCGTACCAACTGGGCCGGTAACTAGACCGACTGAAATCGAGCGCGATCTCCCTGGCGACGATGCCCAGTCCAATCGCTCGCGGTTTGGCCCGAAGCTTGAGGAGCAATGTGAGGGCAGCGACACTGTCCGAGCTGACGTATAGTTCCACAGACGCCTTGCTCCAATACTTGCGCCAGACTCGCAATGCCACCAATATGGCCAGTGCTTCCCAAACCTGCTGGCCTCTCGGTGAGCCCAGCTCCGCTTAGGCAAGCGACGAGTCGTGCTGGTCCAGAGGGGATGCGAAGTAGCAGATGGGCTCATTGCCGAGGATCAAGAAGCCGCCGATGCCCCATGGCGATGCGTCAGTGACGATGCGCACTCTGACACTCTTCTGGAAGTAGGAACTGACCTTGTAATCCCTGACAAGGGAGCCCGACTCGCCATGGAAAAAGGCCAAGAACCAGTCCGAGACATGTCGCCACTGCTTGGTCCAAACGCAGTTTGGAGGAGCATGGGAGTCGCCAGAGCTATGAATAACCGCCCATAAATCCGTGATGAAGGGCCTCCATGTGTCAACGACGCCAGCAACGTAGTTGGCCTTGCCCACATATTTCTGGAGGTCCCGCACACCTAGCACGTTGATGCGGGTGTGTTCCAAGGTCATGCTGCGGATCTCCTGCATCAGTTCGGGCTTGCCTGTGACACGAACTTGGCCATCCTTGCCTGCACGGATGGTGTACTGGAAACCAATCCATCCGAAATCGATGCCCCGGGATGCTTTCTTGAAGGCCAGCGGCAGTCCCAGCGCAGACCAAACACATATCAGAACAGCCATTCGTAGGTCTCGCTGACATCTGCTGCCGCTTACCAGGAAACACGGGTCATCCACGTAGATCTGTAACCTGGCGTCGCGCTCGTTGAACAGCGACTGCGATAAGCGTCCCACCAATGCAGCTACCCGACCACAGACTAAAGGTGCATTCTTGCTACCCTGAGTCTGCGTAAGAAAGACAATGTACTTCAGCCCGCCCGCGGGTGTCTCCCGGTAGGCCGTCACAAAGTACTTCATTTCGTCGTGGTGCAGTGGTACAGCGTAAAACCAGTCCCTGAAATCGAGCACAAGCGCTTCCAGGCCTACTTCGGGATCTGCTTGATGGCAGTGGAGCAGAAACAGAGCATCATCGATCACGTCCGTAGGACGCGGCAGCAGTATGCGCCCTCCTTTTGCCGCTAATTGATTAGCTTTGGATTCCCTGCAATCCAAAATCAAACGGCGCTTCACACTACCATCAGCCCTGGTCTTAGTCACCATGGCCAGTTTGGAGGTGAGCGGCTTGCCGCCCAGCCAGTTCTCACAGTCGCGGAGGTTGTCGAACACCTTGACAAAGCCCGTGTCGATGAGTCTTTGCACTTCAGGTTGAGCCTCTGGCACGCCCTCAACTGAGGTGTAATTGACATGGCCCTGCGGATCCCTGAAGAGCAAGTCGCCTACATCCAAGTCGGGCTCGGCATCATCAGAAGCGGGGAATATGCCGCAATCGGAAATGTCTTGCTCGATGCCGGCCGGCGAACCATGAGTAAGCCACTCACGGATAGTGTCACCGTCCGGGTCCCCAGCCATCTCCGCCCATCGACTGAGGAGCTGCACATCGATGCTTGTACGCTCGCAGCGCGAGCCTTCCTCACGACGATGTCCGAGAACACGATCCATAATGCCTCTGACCTCGGCTACGGCTTGTTTGTCAGGGCCCGCGTTCGGGTCCTCAGAACCTATCGCGCTCATGCAGGCCTGCAAGACATGTGGACGTTCACTGATGTACCCGAGCACCTCGGTGAAGATAGACTGTCCCGCAGCATTATATCCTTCGATCCTTTTACTGGCACGCCTGGGGTGGCGCATGCCGCCCAAGGAAGCCTGCTCCGCTTTCTCGGAATCAGTAAGTTCAGGATTCCCACGCAGCGGCGTGCGCCAAGTGAGCTTCTGCTCGACGATGGTGTGAGGCTCTGGCCCGGATGCGTCGTCCAGACCGACGGTTATGACCTCCTCTCGGACGAGCGTATTGCGCCAGCGGCCTACCAACCTCATCGGCTTGTCAGCGGGAGTATGTTCGCTGGATGCAGCGACAAGCTTGTGTGCAAAGTACTTGTTGAGGCCACCCGGGTATGCAGCAGCGTCCTTGGTCAGATACGGGGCCCTGCCAAATTTGCGTTTCCAGGACCTCCCGTTAAGGAGCATATGCGGCCTCCTTTCGGACGCCGGTATATACGACTCCTTGCCTTTCAGCGGTGGGTGCGGAGCCTGTAGCCAAGCCCCCGTGCTTGGTAATCGCCACCATGTCTTGGCATGATTGCAGGATATGCATGCATCCTCGAAATCCATGTTGGCATGTAGTAGCGTAGTGGGCTTCTCCGATGGCGCGCCGTATGCACATTGCACTATGTGCACCATCTTGACGCCATCCAATGCAAGCACCCGCCTAAACTCCGGAAGGAGAAACATGCTCACTTTGCCAGTGTCCTGTCTCCACCGCGGTTGTTCTAAGAGTACAGGTCGACCCTGTGCCCTGAAGAGCATAAAAATATCCAACGCGCGGAGCGCCAGCAGAGTGCCCAGCCTCACATCCTCCTTCTCCTCGGGTCTGAGGTCTGCCCTGCCGTAGATGAGTTTGGGGCCAGGTGCTCGCAAAGGTCGCGGTCCACCATCATCCTCGATGCGAGCATTGGAAAACGTATGGCAAGGAGGTCCCAATACTCCTCCGTCGAAGTCACCAGCCTCGACCTTGGCCTTCAACTGGTTGTACACGGCGTCGTCGGCCAGATCGTAGCTGTCCCCGTTGATGATGTCATACTCCTCGCACTCGCAGTCCAAGCTCGCCAGCATTGCTTTGAGGCCGTCGGGTCTCCCCGCAGGTCCGCTGAACAGATGAAGAAAGCAGGGACGCCGATCCCGAAGCAAGCGTAGGGGCGGTGCCGTTTTGGAGTCCATGCCTCCAGTAGGCTCCTGAGAATGAGAGGCCATACTCATCGGGACAAGCTCTCGAGAGGTGGGATCCCGAGTCACAAAGGTCTCTTGCGAATTCCACGGCATGCACTCAAGGGGACAATCCGTCCCCTGTCAAGCTTTGCTCTTGCCCCCCTTTCGCCCACCACCTTTCGGCTTGAAAGTGCGTGGCTGGCTGGGAGCGTCCTTAGGGCAAACATCTGCCCCGTGATCCTCGGATAAGCACTTGGCGCACTGATGTCGAGTACGCCCGGTTTTGATGCAGAAGCCATGCTTGTCCCTTTCCTTGCAGGTTCCCTTCTGGAAACCTCTGCAAAGCTCGACTCCTTTCCTGTTGTGGGTCAAGAGTCCATCGTCGCCCACCATATGTTGCCTCTGCCCGTCAGAGCGCTTGCGCTTCAATCCACGTCCTGAGCCGGGGCCGCCGGGCGGCGAAGCACGCGCCTCCACAGCCGCATCATCCTCCAAAAGCTGGGGGACCTTGGCGGACTTGGAAAGGATGAGGAGAGCTGGCTCTTCAAGCTCTTGGTGCCAGAAAGCCTGGTCGTGGACAAGTTTGTCCCATACCCACTCCCATGGCTTTCTCTTGTCGAAGCTGTGCGTGCCGCCGGCCTTTGTAGCGGCCTCCAGCTCATCAGCCCCGATGCGCCGCAATCTCTCAGTCTGTTCTAAGCGGGCTCGCACATCAGCTTGATATATGAGTGCCCAGCACTCTCGCCCATATCGTTCGTGGTATGACCGGATGCGATGCTCATAGGCCTCCAATCGGGCAGGACTGATCTGATCGAACATGATAGCCCCGGTCTTGAACACAGCGTAACTCTCTCTCCAGCTTTCAAAATCCGGAGGGCCATTCATCTCGACGGGAATGATCTCGCCTTGCGCGTTCAACTTCACCCCCTTCAATCGAATTTTCTTCTGGAGGCGCTTGTGGTATGGCCCCCAAATGGCCATGTCAGTGTAGGGGGCACGGCCTGAGGTGAACAAGGAGTGCAAGGTGCTCAGCTGTTCTGCGCTGAGCTCGTGATCCGGATGAGGGAAAGCACCGAAGCGGTTCGAGTACCTAGCGTAGGCAGCTTGGATGGTGTTTTCATCCAAGATGTCAATCTCAAAGTCATCGATCTGATTGATGACGGAGCTTAGCTTGACTTTGCGCTTGTCGGAAGAATTAGTCAAGCTATGCGCTGGTGTTGATGGGCCCGGCGCCTGAGATGGGGGCTTCAACATCCCCGTTACCGCTCTGCATGTCCTTCCAAATAATGCGCCCTGACCGAGCTGCACCGCCGTGGGTGCCACGGTGGCAGGAGCACCACCACCGGACATAGAAATGCGCCATTGCGATAGCAGCTTCTCGAAGTCTGGAACTGAGAGCATGGCTATCACTCGCGGAGCCTCGGAGCCATCCGCCCCAAGAAGATGGAACAAGGAGCCCCGAGGTGTGGCCTTATCTCCAGCCTCTCCTGGAAGGTTTGCCCACTCAGCCACCTTGGTCAAGGTGTTGAGGGAGTTCCACTGGTCTTCTGGCGGATCAAGAGTCATGAAGCCGAACGGTGAAGCCTGAAGGAAGCTGCACTATGTGACGTTCAGCAGCGGCGCGTCTAGCACCGACCAAGCAACCACTCCCCAGCAAGAATGCCGAGTAAAGAAGAAAAAGCAGCAGGGCTCCCACGGCGCCGCAGGTGAAGGGCTCCGGCTGAGGAGCGTGCCACAAGAGTAGCTCGGTCGACATGCACCAATGCTGCCCTCTACACAAAAAACACCTTCAGATCGGTTTCCGATCCGTTGCAGCCAAATCTGAAGATGTTGATTGCTGCATTTCCCACCCTACCGCCCTTGCGCACCTAAACTTGTTACGATCACACAAGTGTTAACTACGAAAACTGCCTCGCTGGCAAGTTCTTCACGACTGGGCCAAAAGAAGAAAATAAAGAAGCTCCGATGAATGTGAAAGGTAAGGGCAAGGGCCCGACGACTCCGGGGGCCAAAGAGAGTGGGATTCAGCGTGGCTCCGAAGGCCAGGGCAAGAAGGGAGGGGGAAAATCCTCTGGCAAAGAGAAGCGAAAAAGTGGGCTGACGCCGACTTTGATGGCATCCTTGCCAATTGGAAGGTCCAGAGATCTCCACAGATGTCCAGAGTTCGGATGAGGCTCCCGCTAAGGTGCCTGCGGCTCCCGAATGGGTCGATGTGAAGTGGAAGGCCAAGGCTCAGTTCTTCAGCTGCCGGGGCTTCTACGCGACCGTTGGAGGAGGGCGAGTCCTTCCTTGTGCAGGCTGACAACAGCAAACTGGCAGGCCTTTGCGATGCTGGCGGGGCGTTGCTCTACATGGGCGGTAGGAGCGGGGCGCATCCGGCAGAAGTGCAATGTTGAGCGTAAGCAAATGTTCTAGTACCAGTGCTAGTGCTAGCGCTGCTGCTACTTCTACTGCTACTGCTCCTCCTACAGCTACTGCTACTAGTATAGTAGTAGTAGTAGTAGTAGTAGCAGTAGTAGCAGCAGTGGTAGTAGTAGTAGTAGTAGTAGTAGTAGTAGTAGTAGTAGTAGTAGTAGTAGCAGTAGTAGCAGCAGTAGTAGTAGTAGTAGCAGTAGTAGCAGCAGTAGTAGTAGTAGTCGTCGACATCATAGTCGTAGTCGTCGAAGTCGTGGTCGCAGTCGTAGTCGTAGTAGTAGTGGTAGTAGTAGTAGTAGTAGTACTAGTAGTAGTAGTAGTAATAGTAGTAGTAGTAGTAGTAGTAGTAGTAGCCGCCACAAGTGCTCAAGCGGCCGCGCTGAATGAGAGGTTTCGAACAGGCTTGGGGCACAACTGCTGTGCTAGAGGTTCCAACCGGGCCCTTTTCTGAACAGTAAAGGTTTGTGCCTCCTTCTACGCCATGGTCCTCTCCCTTTTCTCACAGGAGCTGCTTTGAGCCGCCAGGTCCCAATTCCTGGGCCCAGACTCTGTTTAAAACATTGCAACACTGGGTAGGCGGTAGGGTTTCCACTTCCGCGCAGTGGAGGGAGTCATTAGGCTTCTGTCTCTTGACGAAAGTAGCGGATGGCGCAACTACCAGTGCACTCACAAAACTTTGCATCTCTTCGCAAGAATTCGTTCAAGACAGCATGTAGACGGACAATCAGAAGTGACGGACCCGTACCATACCGCGGACAGGTTCTGACACCGACCCTAGTCAACCAGATGGGGGTGCGGCCCCCACCGACTCGAAGAGAGCTTCAGTCACAGACTGCTGACTCCCCTGCACATGGCACAGCCTCCCGCAGGGCAGGACGACTAGAAAGATCCATTCGGGTAGTCTCTTGGAACGCGGGGCACCTAGGTCAACAGCAATGGGGAGAACTAAAAACGTGGCTGGCAGCTGAAGCCTCCCACCACTGCGACGTCCTTATCCTGCAGGAGACGCACTGGACGGAGACTAGCGAGTTCACTGTTTCAGGTTGGCATTGCATCTCTTCGGCCTCGGAGTCTGCCAAACGTAGCACCCAGCAGAAGCAGGGCGCGAAGCGCAAGACTAGGCAGGAACCGAAAGCGGCTCCATCCACGACCCGGGCGGATGGCGTCATGATTCTCTTCTCACCCAAGTTTGCAGCCAAGAGCCTTCGCTGGAAGGAGTGGAGTCCAGGCAGGGTCCTTGAAGCTCGTGCAGACATGGCAGGTACTAGGCTGGTCATTGTGGCTGTGTATCAACATGCTTGGTCCTCGGCCAAGTCCATCCAGTCTAACAAGGACGACCGTGCTCATGTACTATCAGTCATGTCTAAGGTGGTCAAGCAGGTGCCCAAGCGGGATTCTCTAGTCGTGGCAGGCGACTTTAATACCTCCCTGCGCTCGTGTCCTCCATTGGTGGGTACACACGTGAAGCAGCCCACGGAGGATCGTCCTGACGAATCCCACTTGTCCAACCTGCTGCTAAGGTTGCGATTGGTGGCCCTTAATACCTGGCACTGTGACAACATCGCCACCTTTGCTCAAGGTGGCGTGGAGTCGCAAATCGATTTTGCCCTTACTAAGGAATCCACTGCAGGAGGCAAGGCCAAAAGGTCAGCCCCTTGGACGGACTGCCCGTTGGGTAGCTGGAAGAAGGGAGGGCACTACCCAATTAAGGCCGAAATCCCCCTCCAGCACCACTGGTTACTCCCACCGCACAAGGGAAGCACACGCCGTTATGATTCCCTAGCTCTTCAGGCCGCAGTCCGTGAGGAGGACGACACAGCCAAGGCACTGCATAGTTGGGTGAAATCCAGAATGGAGTCCTGTCAGGACCCTTCAGATTGGAATGCACTGCTGCTGGAGGGTGCAGAACGTTTCTTCCCCAAACTCCCCAAAAGACGACTGATCCCGCTTGAATCCGAGACTCGACGTATGTGGAGGGCCAGGACCCTTTGCAGGGCAGACAACACAGCTCCCTCAGCACAGCTGATCGAGCCTCATCAACCAATGGCACAGCCTCCTGGGTTGAACACACTCCCCAAACCAGAAACTGAGGTGGAGCTGGCGCAAGTTGCGCACAGACAAGCTGTGAAGCAAGCAAAAAAGGACAGAATAGCGGGTTTCATAGCTGAAGTTGACGCCAGCATAGCGGAGGGCGACCAACATATTTCGTTTCAAACCCTTAAAAAGCTGCAGCCTTGGCAGCCGGCGCGTCGGGCTCAGCTCAAGGACAGCACAGGACATCTTCTAGGCCCAGCGCAGGAGCTTGCGGCACTCAGGGAGTACGCGAACCAGGTTTTCGCGGCTCACCCCCCGCTGAGGCCAATGACTGGAGCTTTTCCGGTTTTGGAGTCATCCAAATTAGCCGCTCACATTCATTCCATCAAGCCTAATAAAGCTGCCTGACGGAGCTGCACCTGCTGCCATTTGGAGACTTTGCAGTGACGTCATTGCACCGGTCCTTTCCCGACATGTGGCTGCTAAACAAGTAGAGGATGGACTAGAATCTGATCTCATCGACGCAGATCTGTGTCTAATCCCCAAACCGGGCAAGCCTTCGGACAAGCCAGCAAACTTGCGTCCTTTGGGCATTTTGAGACCGGATGCTAAAGGACTGGCTGGAGCGGCAAGAGAGGCGCTACAACCCCTGACCCTCTCGTTCCTAAAACACATGCCACAGTTTGCCTACCTTCCTGGTCGTGGGCTTTCAGATGCGCTGGAAAGAGTCGTGTGCCATCTGCGGGAGGCTCGGTCTTTGTTGGAGCAGGCTCATCCTACGAGACATGCTATACAGCAAGGCACACAGGTGCCATCTCTAGTAGGCGGTCTGACCTTTGCTTTAGACCTAAGCCAGGCGTTTGACACAGTCTCTCGCCAAGAGATTATCGGTCTCCTTCAGCGCGAGGGGGCCGATCAGGACACAGTCCACCTCGTTCAAGCTCTCCATGACGGATCCAGATACGTCTTACATGCCCAAGGCGATTCCACTTCTATCGAAACCACAGCAGGCATTAAACAAGGATGTAAGCTCGCTCCCACCCTATTCTCGTTCCTCACAGGTGACCTCTTCCGGTCTCTGGTTGATCTGTTCGGTGCTGAACAGGTTCTGAAGTTTTTAACGGGCTACGCCGATGACCTGACGCTTCATAGGACTATTCGTTCTGAGAAGGACCTCAAGGCCATCCATGCACTTATAGCTGCCCTGTTGGAGGAGGTCCGCAAACATCGACTCAGAGTCAACATCGGCAAGTGCGTCATTTTGGTAAAGCTGGCAGGTAGAGAAGCACAAAATGTGATGAACAAACACAGCTGCTGGATTACCAACCCCAAAGGAGAGCCAGTCAGAGGGTGGCGCATCGGGCCCAACAAGTCGTTCCCTGCCTTCCAGTGGGTCTCCTCAAGCAAGTACTTAGGAGTTATGATCTCCTACAACCACTTCGAGTTGCAGACCCTGCATTTTCGGATGGGGGAGGCGAAGCAAAAGTTGCATCAAGTTCGCCAATTCGTCTACAACCGCAGGTATGCAAGTACCATGTCGCGCCTTAAGGTGTGGCAGAGTACTGTCCTGGGCACCTTGACGACTGGCCTATCTGACGTCGGTTTAAGCGAAGAGTCGGCCAAACAGCTTCGCAGCTGGCACGCCTACAAGGTACGATCGGTGCTGAACCTGCCGGCTCACACCACTCGGATCACCACTAAGGATCTTTTCCAGCTCTACAACATCCAGGACCCTGTCCACGCACTGCAGTCCAAGCTAAGGAAGCGGCTTCGCAAACTGGAGCGACGAGCAGTGCAAAGCCCGGACATCACGACAGACCCCTCGGTTCTGCAGGTTATCCGAGATAAGCTGTTGGTCCTGTCACAACTCCCTGAGCCCGAGGAACATCCGGTAACCTCATACGAGTGCACGCTCTGCGCGGCTTCATTTCAGACGTCAAATGGACTACATTTGCATAAGTCGAGGGTTCATCCGGCGAGCATTGACCGCTTTGTGCCTTCAAGCTTCGATAGAAAGCTCCACGCTGTGGATGGGATGCCGCAATGTGCGGCATGTAAGCGTAAATTCCATCAATGGAAAGGCCTACGTGACCACTTGCTTTCGGGGGCATGTCCGGAACCTCAGAAGCTCCGTTCACTAAAAGAAGCAGACAAACAGTCCAACCATCCCGATATTAGGACTCTCTTCCAGCTGAGACAGGACATTGCTCTGCTCCCACAACACCGCATCGCGGAGCTCTCGAGGACTGCGGATTCCAAGGTCCTTAATCATCGGTGCTTAACGTGTGACTTCTGGACTTTTGACCACACCAAAGTCAAGTCGCACTTTCGTCAGGCGCATCCTAAGGACTGGTCACGCCTACACAGGCGGGCTGTTAATATCTGTCAGGGCTACTCGCCCCAGTTAGCCAAGGGCCACTCATGTCCCTTCTGTGGCTACAAGGTCTATGACCGCAGACTGCATCCGGAGCAGTGTCCGGTGCTCTATCAGGTAAGCACGCAGTGGCTGCGAGGGCAGCCTGACGCGGACGTCGATCCCGTCGCCCCGCCTCCCAAGCCTCAGACAAAGTCGTTGGCCAGCTTTTTTAGACCTAGGTCGAATGGCACAGCCTCCAACTCGTCGAGCACAGCTCGTCATCCTACAACAGACTCGAACCAGGAGTCTGTGGCGCAGGCCCCCAGGAACACAGAGCCACAGCCTACAGGCTTACACAAACGCGTACTGTCTAACACGGCAAACTCCTGCTACGCTAACGCTCTCTTCCAGGCCTTGCATCAAGTATCGAGCTTTGGGTATGATCTGGGTGCTTTTCAATCTGTCTTAACCCATCTCGGGGATGAGAGTGCCCCTAGACTTCTGAACTTGTTCGGCCTGTTTGAATTTCGCCATGCCATTGCCGGTTGGCGACTAGATGGCAGGCAACACGATGTCTCAGAATTTCTTCACCATCTGCAGCAAAAGCCCATGGGATCCCTTCAGCACACTCAGTGGCAGGGTCGTACTGGGGGAATCGTTGAGGAGTCGGATGTGGGAGTCAGTCCTCTTCTCCTTCCCCTTCCGACGGGACCTCTGTCTCTCCAAGCCTGCCTAAGATTCTGGGAATCGCAAACTTTTAGTCGAGCGCTGGTATGGGCCCCAGAAGTCCTAGCTGTTGTGATTTGCAGATGGCAAGACGGTGTCAAGAATACCCAGCCGTGCGCCTGGACCGGCCGTGCCATGGTGTCCGTGTGGACATCCAGCGAGCACACTGCCCAACGATCCTACCAAGTCCTGGCAGGAGTTGCCCACTTTGGGGACTCCCTAGCGTCCGGGCACTACCGAGCCTTCTGGCCAGAGGACCCCGCGGATGCGAGATCTCAGGTGTGGATTTGCGACGACTACAAGCTTCCGGAGAGGGCCTCAGCGGCCTTGGTTCAATCACTTTCCCGAAACGTCTACATGCTTTTCTTGCAACGAACTCGTTAGCATCATCGCTTAAGGCGATGCATGCCGGCCCAACCTCGGCCCTCAGGCTAAGCAGGGCGCCCGTGCGTGAGAAGCCCGTCGTCAATTTCATGTTGACGCAGGCCGCCTCACGTCAAGGCCAAGTGTGTCATGAGCGCACGCGGACATGCACACTCTGTAATTTCCTTACTCTCAATCAGCTCTTTTTATTTAGTCAGCTTCCCCCCAGCTCCCTTTGGCCGTCATGACTGCCTCGCCTGCTACTGCCACGAGCCCGGAGCACAAGCATCTGTCGCAGCCGGGTTGAAATGACAACAGAAGGCAAAAGTTGCCATCGTTGTCAACCCTTCCGCCTCAAGCTTCGCGATGCTCTCATCCGACACCCCAGTGTCTTTGGCTCGCGCTTTGAAGGCTGCCGCGCTCTCCCCAAAGGACATGGCTCCTAGTGCTAGGTTCACTCAAGATCAGTCTAGGGCCCAGCACGCCTTGCAATCACTTTTAGCGTCGGCGAGAATGCCGCTCCCTAGTGCGCCACTTTTTAGTCCAGCTTAGTGCTGAATTGCTCTTGCCCCAATATGGGCGCTTCGGCTAAGCACCCATTTTAGTACGGGAGCAATTAGTAAATGTCACAAACTCCTCAAATCCCGTATGGCACAGCCTCTGGGAATTCGGTGCTCTTCCGACGCTTTTGCAAATCTCTTCGGGAGCTGTAGAGCAGCGCGCTAGCCACGGCAAAATGCAGGACACTGCACTTCGCCTGAGCCGATATGGTCAGTCAGCTGTCGGCTGTTTGACTCACTCAGCTCTGCAGGAAACCTACCCAGAATAACGGAAGCAGTCCGAGGAAAGCCAAGAGCATGAGCGTCGCTTATTGGGGGGTAGTCACGACAAGCACTCCGAGTCGTATGTAGGTTTACGCACATGTGACCCTTACGGCCTTCTGTCTCCAGCATGAGTAATCCGTGTGGGACGCCACAAGACGGATACTCTAGGCGCCGGCTTCGCCCGAAGTACGACCTAATTGCTGGGACAGGTGCACAGACGGACGCGTCTGTTCACAACAAGGTGGCGGAGGAGGAAGCCATAGATGTACAGTCTTACTCAACTGAGCGGTTTGAGAGGAATAAGAGCGATGAATGCTAGCAGATAACCAGTTTCACGAGTGCACGGGACCAAAGGCGCCCGCAAAGCGCAGAGCACGCTCGCGCAGCGTTCAATTGAAAAATAGTAGTAGTAGTAGTACTAGTAGTAGTAGTAGTAGTAGTAGTAGTAGTAGTAGTAGTAGTAGTAGTAGTAGTATTTGGTAGTAGTAGTAGTAGTAGTAGTAGTAGTAGTAGTAGTAGCGGTAGTAGTAGTAGTAGTAGTAGTAGTAGTAGTAGTAGCAGTAGTAGTAGTAGTAGCGGTAGTATTAGTAGTAGTAGTAGTAGCAGTAGTAGTAGTAGTAGTAGCAGTAGTAGTAGTCCGTAGTATGTAGCGGTAGTACGTAGTACTAGTAAGTACGACAAGCACTACAAGTACTACAAGCAAAAGCACTGCAAGGCACTACAAGTACGACAAGCAACAACAGCAAGAGCAACAGCAACAGCCAACACCGACTGCAATACAAACACAAAACATATACCGCACCCACCACCACCAACAACAACTAGACCAACAGCAACCACGACCACGACGACGACTACTACTGCTGCTACTACTACTACTACTACCACTACCACTACCACTACCACTACCACTACCACTACCACTACCACTACCACTACTACTACTACTACTACTACTACTACTACTACTCCTACTCCTACTCCTACTCCTACTCCTACTCCTACTCCTACTCCTACTCCTACTCCTACTCCTACTCCTACTCCTACTCCTACTCCTACTGCGGCGACCACTTCTGCTACTACTACTACTACTACTACTACTACTACTACTACTACTACTACTACTACTACTACGACGACTCCTGTCACTGCCACGACCACTACCACCACCCCCACGATCTCTAGGATTGCCACCAGTGCCTCGACGACGACGACGACTGCTACAGAACTGATCTTGCTACGACTAGTGGCACCGTCGCTGAAGTTCTGCTCACGCTTAGGAGACTTAGGAGTTCATCATGACTGCCACACCAATCGGAAAATTAATGATAAGAACTGATCCTGTTCCTAGTAGTTGCGACACAAGGCAACACGAACCATGCTCGTCATGGTGTGCCATGGTCATGGTAACGCCAAAAGCCCTCACTTGCAATCAGATTGTAAAATGGTTTGTGGGAACGGTGTCTGTGGCTGCGGCCTGGCCTCATCAATCGCGCCTTCATCTTTGAGCGCCAAAATGGCGATCTGTTGCGCCGAAATCACCTGTGCAACATGCCCTGGCCATGACAACCCCAACAAAGCCAGATAATCAGAACCACCAATTCAGCAGAGCAGGGATTTGAAGATTCACATGCCGCAAGTTCAGAAACTTCGATCCGCTCCGGTAAGACCCCGACGGCGCGAGAGATTCTCGATACGATTCAGTTGGCTGCCACAGCACACCACAACACATTGAGTGCGCTGAAAGACTTTGGCGCCAAGGAAATGCAGTCCAACATCCAGCTGCCAAGGCCTAATGACTCCAGTGTCGGCCTATGTTGCGCAGGTCCCGAGGAGAGAGGGGCGTGCAATGAGGGCTGAAGCGAAACTTGTGAAGCCAACAGCCCTCGAATCGCCCCTCCAGAACACCGAATCAGTTGGCGTGCAAGGCGGCTGAGCTACAGAATGTACGTTCCGAGAGAGCAGAGGGGTAACACGCATATCCGATCAACCATCCATTTATCCATTCATCCATCCATCCATCCATCCATCCATCCATCCTTGCATCCACTCATTCATCCATCCACCCTTCCATAAACCCTTCTGTAAATGGTTGGAAAAACGCTTCTATATAGAGCCCTTCTATACATCCGTGTGCAACCTGCTCTATCCGACCAACCCCCACTTACCGGCACGATTCAAAAGCACGGCAATGCACTGGCGGATTCAGAAGCACGACCAGAATGCGTCTCTCAAGAACAAGTACGGGCGGGGCCAGATGGGAATCATCGCCGATGTGATTAAAAGCGACACGGAACCACAGCGTCACATGATTGAAGCCAACATGAGGTCCCCGTATTGCAATTTACAATCATTTGCACTTGAGCGACCGCTCTGAAAGATGCAAAAATGCATCGTTCACCGAGAGGCTTGTGGATTCTGAACACGAGCCGTCCCGGCACCGCGAGCTCTGCGCGATTTGGCGCCACCAACTCGCTCCCCTTATGGTGTACTGCCGGGATTCAGGAGCGCGGCAGCGATGCTCCATGTACTGGTGCGATTCAGCGACACGAGCAAGCGCGAATCGTCACACCGCAACTTCCCTCAGTGCCCATCACTGAATATCACTGAGATGGAACTTACTTACAACGGAGATCACGCTTACCATCGCTTACCAGACGATGCGGACACCCCACGTCCACCCGAGCGAGGGTTGTCATTTCGAGACCAACGTCAGGATTCGAGAGATCAATACAGCATAGTTTACATCGGAGATTGCGCTTGCAAGACGATGCGGACACGCCGGCGAATCGTCAAGGCACAACACGTGCAGCACCATTTAGCGATGCGAGGCGGTTCCCGCTAGCCCTGTCAAGATAAGAGCATCCTGACGAACACCCGATAGCCAACGAAAAGCCTTTGACGCGCTCACGCAACCTCACGACGACCTGAGACACAACCTCACGTAACACCACATCATGTCATCCAAACCATGTCGACGGCAAAAGCTCGTCGCCACGCTTTCGGGTAACAACCGCAGGTGACATCAACAATCTCGCCTCTTAGCCCTACTTCAATGACCCAACCCAATGCCTATGCTTGAAACGAAATTGAGAATGCAACCAGCTCTGTCTCGCGCGACCACTTCTCTTTCGTTCATCGTCAACTCCACCATCTTCGGCAAGAAACAGATTTGTCGCTTGAAGTTCTCACGTAACTGGCGATCCTTCAGGCCAAAAGACTCTCGGATCTCCGGTGCAAAGGGGCTAGGCGCTTAAAGATCTGGGTTGCTCCATCGCCCCCCAAAATCAGGGCTTCAACAGTTGAGAGATCGCAACCCATCAGAGCAGGGGTGCCGCAGGCCTACAAAGGCTCCCACTTCCTTCAACAAGGCGATACATGGATGACAGGCTCTTGATTTGGCAGAGCGCGGCAAAAGCCGTGCGGGGAAGGAGGCTACTAGTTTTCTTTATCAACATCACACAGGGGAATTTGCTTCTAAAGACAACCTTCAGGGCACCAGCTGAATCGACAAGCGAGACTCTTGAAGCACAGCAACATGGATTGGTTTTGCGAATAGTGCTTTGTCATTGCTGTCACACACAGATTCACATGCATGAATGAACTTTCATGTTCATCTTGCAATGATCAAGTCAGATTCCCAAACTTCCAAACGACTGCAGATCAACTGGCCAATGCTGTGAACATCTGGCTGATTTGCGATATTGTTCAAGCAGAACCGAAGCCATCCTAGCCTAGCCCTTGCCTTTCCTAGCCCACAGTAGTTTGCAGGGCAAGCACCTTCCGTTGTTGGCCGCACATGTCCTGCGGTGATGCTGCAGCTGTTTCTGGCACTGTGACAGAACCTGTCGAAACGTAGGCCAAGATGTGGACCTGCCTAGACGACATGGCTTATAGCATTGGTACGGATTTGGGTTCCTGCAAGGCATCCAACATCTGCATGGCGCCGTCCAAGCGCCTTCAGATAGTTTCCGCATGCAACTGTATCATTGCAAGGATCAAATGGCTCTTGTCGAAGAGCGAAGCAACAAACGTTCAATCTGTTAACTGGGAGCTTTGCTTGAGGAGCTTCTTCATTTGCTTCTCGCGGCGCCCACTGATCGCCTGAATTCAAGAGCCGCTGAGCCGCTGTATGCGGAGAATGCAGAGACTGTCCCTCGCCTCAAGGCCGGCGATTCGCTGCTGCAGTTTCTGGCCTCAGCCCAACGTTCGTCGTATTCTTCCACTCCAAAGTACGGAAGGGCTTCCCTTCTAAGCTCCCGGGCTTTTCGCTCGTAGCAAAACACATTCTTCCTGCGCAAAGCTGACGAATCGTCGCGTTTTCTCCGAGAAGGGCCATGCCCCAAGCCAGAGACCTGGCTCCCCTTGAGGATTTTGTCCCGTGGTGGTGTTGCTTCAGGAACCCACTTGATAGTCGCGACTGACAGACTGATCAAACATCTGCTTAGCTTGGCCGCAAGTCCGCCGCAAGTACCAGCCGTAAGAAGGCTCCAGTACAGGCACTTGCTACTCGCGGACTTACGAGCCCAGCCTCCACCTCGGAAGATGCCTGCCAAGGGTTTAGGGAAACGACGTGCTCTTCTGGGCTGGGCAGAGCATGCAAGGCAACTTAAGCGAGCATTGCTTGAGACTCACAGTCCACCTGAGACCTTGCCGAGGGCAATGCCGAGGTGGGATGCCTTGCTGGTCACGTCTTGACATGCGACTTGGGCCTTTGGGCTTGCAAACAGATGTCCAACGGCAAACTTTGGACCGTTCAAGCTTGGATCTCCGGCTTCTGCGACCCCGCAGGACTCAAGCGATCGCCTGTCATTCTCAAACACTCGCAAATCATGCTCTGGGTGGGGTCCCTGTCATATCAAATACCAATGTGCCGGGAAATCCAGATAAGCACGACTGCGACAGCTTTCAACGACAGGCCAGTGCAAAAGTGCAGTGCCCCGCAATTCTGAACGCACGAAAAGCACGTTCGTCGGCCTCCTTGGTTCTCGTCTGGAGTCGCCTGCGCGTGACTGAAACCCATCAAAACATACCAAAACTTCAAAACCGCTTCTGGCACGCAGCAGGGAGCTATGCGTTGAGTTGCGTGGCCACCTCCGTGCCTTTGAGCACACTTTGTAGAGCCTCCAAGTTCAAGATGCGATGCGGAGAAGCAGCAATGCAACCCAAAGCGTACAGAATGGAGCTTGCTTTGGAGTGGAAGAAGGGTACGAAAGCAGGGATGCGGAAGCCTTCATCCACATACCGATCTCCGTGGCATCATCTATGTGCAAGTCCACCTCTGCGAGTTTGTGATGCCTGTTGGGATTTAGGAGACACGAAGGAGTCAAACAGAAGCTACGTCGAAAATGCCAAGCCAGATGATAGTCGATGTTTGGCTGGAGACCAGCCGTCAGCTCGACGATGCCCAGCAATGCTGAGCAACCGACGATGAGATGAGGTGGCTGTCCGGCTCTAGCTTTTGAGAGAATGGACACCTCCGAGAACCCAGCAATGAAATAATCTCACAAATCATAAGTTGCAAGACATTGTCTGTTTTCGCTACGCTTCACCAGGCGCTTGATTCAGTTGTTGTTCCATTGATCCGGTAGCCTCTTACTTAGCCCCGAGTGTGAGGGACTTTAGTGCAAGGCCGGCACAAGTGTACAGCCCCTGGAGCCAGAATGCACTTGGTTGAGAACCAGGCTGAAGAAAAAAGCGCTCCTGATAATGCCTTTACCGTACTAGGGACCGATTCCAGATCGCGATGCAGCCCGCGACATGATGCAAGCACCCCACACACACACCTGCACAATACGCACAATATCCGAGCTCAAACCACAACCGTATCCTAGCTTTCTAGTCGCTGTCGCCCTGAGAACCACTTGCAATCTCGAGCTGCGCCCATTGGGGCCGACCTGTGGTTGAACCGAATCCGAGCGGCCGACCTTTTCCTCATCAGATACCGCGGAACCTGCGCGATGGGTAGTGGATGGCGCAAGGGCTCCAGATGAGGGTAGGTCGTAGACAAGTCCTGCGAGCTTGCGAGCCTGCTTTCCTCAAATCTAAACTCTTCCTCTCGCCTGCTTCAGGTGGGCTTACAACAACGCCGACCACACTCCTTCTCACAAACACAACTTCTGATCCATGGTCTGAGCAACCAGCCCAAACGCATCTGGCCAGTCTCCAGAGATGCCTCAGAAACTGCAATGCGATTCTTCTCTTCCTCTGCCCGCAGGCTCTCAAGCCGTGTTGGGGCAACCCTTGAAGCAGAGAGGCTGGCCGTTTGAAAAAACAGCATGGGCACTCCGACACGGAAGCCTTGCAAGTCTTGGAGCACACACGGTCAGCCGCTCGTTGCCCTCCTTGCAGCTCAAATCCAGCATGAAACGACGAAGATGTCCGAGTGTCCCGCTCACTTGGCACACCTACGAGGCATCAAGGCTACAAGAGTACACTGGTGTAACACCAACTTGAACAGCATTCCAGGTTCTCAACACGTTCGTTGGAAGTTCGAAGATACCCCAAGCAATCGGTGCTTCGTCTACAACGAAAAGAGCAAACTGCGGCTCCCAGTCAATCCTACTTGCCATCATGGGTAGGCGGGTAGGCTGTCACATCAGAGCATCAAAAAGTAAAGTGGCGATATGAACTGTTGCTTTTAATCGCAATCCCGTGATGAATCCATCGGCCTTTGGATCTTGTTGTGGAAAGGCCACCACCATGGCCTGGAACAGTGCATGTACTGTCTGGCCACGTCTGGCCAGGCTTTCTCAACCACGCCTGCTCGAGGAGCCCGCTGGACCTGGCAACTTCGACGGCCACTGGCCACCATCTCAACAGACGGCTGCACCCTAGAGCGATAATATGAATCTATCAGAACCTATCACTATCACTGTATCAATCTCTGCCAGCGGGGCTCGTCAGGAGAGGACATGCCGACCACGAAGTCAGTAGACGACCGGAAGCCTGCGTGCACACAAACATGCTGCCATGCGCGAGACATGCCCAAGAAAGTTCTGAAGAATAAGGTAGAGCATTGAACGTAGCACCAACGGAGCGCGTTCAGTGAGGGAACTACTTGCGGCACGGACTCTTTCAGGAGCCCTGGCCTCGGCTGTCCGACACTTCGAGGAGGACAAATTTGTCGATGTGTTCTTTGCATGCGTAATTCAAGAAACCTTCTGCTGCACGGGCATCACGAGTACGAGTATGTGGCAAGCTCTCGACATCACTGTAGACTGCTGCCACTGCATGCTGGACGACCTTATGTCACTATGTCCCTGGGCCGTAGAGCCGCAAATCTTCATGTTCTCTTCGAAGGATACAAATGGATACATGTCAATGTCGTGGAGGATAAGAACCCGCCCGATGCACAGGCATGTGACGCCGCTGCCCATTTACTTCTGTCTGAACCATGCTGCACGGCCGGCAGCCGACGAATCGATGGCACATTCACAAGTCAGCTGCCCAGCACAAGCGTAAGGCAGATGGCGTAGTTAGATGCAGTGCTTGCTTTTCTCTAGGTGAGGGCCGCCACCGCAACGGCACTGGAGCGCCTGACAGGTGCAAAGAAACCTGATGGGCCTTTCACGGCCTCTCACTGCGTCTGACCTCTCTTGCATTGGTGGCAGAGTCAGCCAGTGACCAGAGCTGGGGTCAAAGCACTCCGCAGTCCTCTGACGAAAGCGGTCTGAATTTTGCAATTCAATCTGCTTCACACTTGAACTGCACCTGTCCTGAGGTCGGCATCACCATCGAAACCTCCACAGACCTAGCGGGATCCGACAAGCCATAGAACCGACATGTGCAGGCATGAAGCTTGATGACCCCCCGAGGCACGTAGAGCCGTCCAGCGATGGTGGCGACTGCAGCTCGATCTCTCCTCTGCGACATCTCTAAATTGAATTGTCTGCACAGCTCTGAAAAATGCACCTCTCGCTCATGGGTGGCAGAGCTTCCCACGCCTTGCTAGCACTACCGACCCCCAACGATTTTGCGCGGCAAGTACGAAGGCTGGAGGAGCACAGACTATCTGTGCCGGCAGTTCTATCTAACATGCAGGCATAATTTGATTAACGTAACCACTCGGCCGACCGGCTGTGTCCATGTAACGAAATACGAGCAAGACTCATGCAGGAAATTCAGGATGCCCGCAGCCTGCTCTCGGCGAAGCAGTTTCATTTTGAGCGGTTGTCAGCAAACCGCGCCGAAATGCCACCCAAATTATGAAGCTGACTCAACTTCTGAAACATGGAAATTGAGGCGACGGATATCTTAATAGATTATATCTTATTTCAGGGCCGTGGCCTCGAAGGCACCCACGGGAGCTTGACTTAGCAAAATCAGGGGGTTCCCGGTCAGGGCACATGGGCGGGCCTCACCGAAAACTCTCACAGAATACCTTGCCGGCTTCACTTCCTAAATCTTGCAAAGCCTTCCATGTGCCCACTCCAAATTAAGGAATTGAGGGGCTTGACATCTGCGACCCACGAATGCAAAACATAGCTGTTTCGGAACAAGCGCCGTCGCTGTACTAGACTTTGCATTACCTACCTGGGCAAGGATCTTCCGTGACACAAACGGCGCTGCGACTGCATTTTGGTATACTTCTGTACGCTGGCACCCAGGGTCGCAAGGTCATGGGCAAGGAGGGGGGCGCCCATCGCAGCAAGAACCATAGAATTCAAGCATGCAGTACGCAGGGCTAATTCCCATCTTGAGGCTGGCACGGCCGAGGCAGGATTATATCGCTCAGCTGAGTCGAGACGCCTGGGTGCAGTCTTAAGCCGACCCGCCTCTCTGACGTCTTCTGAGGCGCCATCTGACGTCCATCCCATCCCCCGCAGACGTAGAAGCAGCCCGCAACGGAAGCAGCCTCGGAATCTGCGAGGGCTCTGGGTGAGCTACGACTACCTGCTTAAGTATGTCTCATTCCTTAGTCTGTCAAAGCGACAGCAGCCCCAACTCGACGAGAGAGCATCGGTGGCAGCGCCTCTTTACGAACTGCCACGGGGCACGAGGCTGCATGATGCTGCGCCCGCCTCCCAGAGCGAGCACTTTGGATCGTAGCCTCGGATTTTGTTCCACATGTTGCGTTCATTACATGCTCGGAGCATGGCTCCTTGTTTGAAAGGTCCTGGCACTCGACAGAGCTGACAACTCGGGCATCATCCTGGACATCGCGCAAGCCCTCTACACTCGGAGTGCAGCTTGACATGCTTAACTTGCAAGGCCTCGCTGCCAAAAACGTACAACTTGCCGGAAATAACTTCTGCAGCACCTTTCACTTGCGAGAGTCAATGCTCATTGCACGATTGCAAGTACTTCCGCTGGAAATCGAGGCAACCTCTGCTCCGCAGCGGTCTTCACTCTTCGAGTCGGCTTTCAGGCCACGGCTCACAACACGTCTTGCAAGCATCGGCGGGAGCATGTCCCATCTCTTTACCTGCGACAAGCTTCAACATGCTGGCCTTTGACTTCTTGCGGTACGACGGCATCTCGTGGTGCATGTGCGTTCATGTTCATGCTGATATACTCTGCAGATCTCTGCAGTCGCAGCTTTCCCGAAAAGCTGTTTGCAGCCAAGTTGATGCAACGCCCATGCAAGATGAAGAGTTGAGGAATTCTCCGTAGCGATACCCAAAGCAACCGCCAGTTTAGCGGATGCATACTGTTCCCAAGTCGTGCAGGTTTGCCAATATCTGGAAAACTGTTGCACAACTGTTAAGGTGTACATGTTTGCGATATAGAACATGTCTTCTGTGGCAAGCCGCTCCCCCAACGCATCCATCGCTTATCTAAAATCTAGGGATAAGTCGCATCACGAATACGCTGCTGAAGCATCGAGCTGCTGCGGAAGTTACGAGCAAATTTCTTCGAACACTGAGCAAACCAACCTGACAGCTGACAAGCATCGCCCAGTCTATCACAAGCTCATGCTGCAGGATGCGGAGGCAAACTTGCCTGCGGGTCATAGCTCTCCGCAAAGTTCAGCTGCCCCGCACCTGGACGGCGCTTCGGAATATTTGTAAATGCCTCTGACCGTCAGGATCACCAACGTGACGCTTTCTGCAATTTCCGCTCACGGCACCATCGAAGCCACCACAGATGTAGAGCTTCGCTGCCATGACGACCTGAGTGCGAGTCGGAAGAAGAACTCCTGAGTACGCCTTGCTTTTGAAGCTCAGCTGCTGCAATCGCGCGTCTTCGACGCACCTGCATTTGCGGAAGGCCTTGGCAGGGTCAATGGGCACAGGCAGTCTTCGAGGCCCTTCCTTCGGCCAGCTTCCAGCTGCAGTCTTAAGTGCCCTAGCTGTACGTGCTCTAGGTCCTAGGTGTTGGGAGGCCATTCATGCCATTTCTCCGTCCCGTCTGGCGAGCTTACGAACTCTCTGCTGGCGATTTGGGGGGATGGCTCCTGTGATCGTTGAACCGTTGCCGGAAGCCTATGTGAGCACACGTGGCGTCCTCCGCTACAGCGACCATCGCCAATGCATAGACACGGCTCAGCGCAAAAAGATTGGCACAGGAAATAGAAGCGGTGCGGAGCCCTTGCGCAGCGACTGGGCCACCGGACAACACCAGCTAGCCGTAGAAGGGTCGAAGCACTCGACCGAGCTCAAACTATCACAGGCGGCACTTTCACGCACTGCTCAGTTGACAGAAACTCATAGAATCGAAAGGTTCCGATACATTTCAACAAATGCTTCGCTTTGCCTCTCCGCGCCGTCAAAGCCGCCGGAAACGTAGAGCTTGCCGCAAAGAGTAGCCACTGCAGGATGACTTCGCCTGTCAAGAAATGCACAAGCAGCAACTGCGAGTATCTTCGTCATCGAGTTGCTATTGCAGGCTCTATGATGACTATGACTGACTACGTAACCAACCAGCCGGTCTGAATTTACTAAATTACAGATAAGCGATTCCGCAAGTTTCAAAGTACAAGCAGTAGCTCATCAAGAATCTGCGCCAAAAGCTGAGCCAGGGCGGCAAACCGGAAAGCCTGCACTGCAAGACAAACACAACCTGAACAACCTGAAGCTGCCGAGACAAGCCCGGCAGACCCGGGGCATTCCACTTTACGTTTCTTGAGGATCACGTCAAGACTTCTTTCAAACTTGGGAGGCTGCAGTTACCAGTTCCCAAACCCAGTACTACTTCCCATACAAGCAAATGTAGGAACAAAATCTAGCACAAAAGACCCCTCGCAGCACAGATGGCGGCTATGCCAGCCCCCGGCCAAACGGGCGAAGAAAGAGGAACGCCGGCAACACAGGATGCAGTTAAACTTTTATGTCAGGAAATTCGGGTTGTCTGAAATTCAAGGCTGGAGAGATAATTTTAGCGCCTCTCGAGCATCGGCGGCAACTGCTCCCAACAGCCGGCAGCGATGTTGTAGCCTGAACGATCGGGACAGTCGAAACAGTAGGAGCGTCCAGGCGATTGCCGCTCGGAGTCGGGCGCTCGACTTGGCTAAGACGGTGCCTGAATGGCTCTCTGAATGAAAACGCTACATAAATCCACAGAGCTGGGCCCGCATGATCTTCGAAACTCGCACTAGGAATAGAGATAATTACAAGAATGAGGAGTATGAGGAGAAAGCGCAATGGAAATATGGTTGACGTCGCAATATCTATCACGATGGTGCAGTCAACGATGACTGTCGCAGATCAGGCACTCCCCGTCCCAGCCACCGCAAACGTACAGCTTCCCGGCAACTACGTCTGCTGCCACCTGAGATGTGCTGCAGTGCCCGTTGCATCGGCAAACTCTCCAAGGCGAAGGCTACAGCTCGTCGATCAGACATCGGAGGCAGTGGCTCCCAGCAATCACCAAATGGTGCCTGCACTGCTGAGCCGCTACTGCATGCTAGAGTGCTAGAGTCTGCTAGAGCATGCGTTGGTGAGAAGTGTTGCTGTTCTCGGGGCAAGACCAAGCGCTCGATGGAGAGTAGGCGGCGCTGGCCGTCCTCGACTGGAGCCATGGCCACATAGGCTGGGAATCTACTTGCATCAAGCTCCCAACGTAGCCGCCGTGTACGTAGATGTGTCCGGGGTACAAGGCTCGAAGCGCTGGCAGCCTCAACTTTCGGCGCTCCCCGGGCGGCCTTCACGAGTTTCCCTCCAAAGGCAGCGGCACTTTCTTCACTGGCCGGCCAGCCACCTGCACGGCTGCACGGTTCCAATTCTTTCGGTCTGGAAAGACTTTCTCAAGTCTCTGCCTTGCTGCACGCCGAGAGCGCCAAAACCTGCGCAAAAACTCGCAGACATGTGCAACAGTTTTCAACAACTCAGAATTCAGATTACCCCTTATAACATGGACTATGGACACATATGGATAGGGACACTCGGAGCTCCTCTACAGCACCGCTGTAGACGCCGACCCCGAAGGCCAGTCCGTCGCTGGTAGTCAGCACATCTACCTCGGTGAATTCTGGTGAGTCCCCGAGTCATACCGAGTCATGGAGTGGAAATCAGCGGAACGGCAGCTTAACTGCGCTGAGCCGCTGACAAGCTGCACGCCTGTCTCCCAGGGGTGAGCTGCCCTTGCCGCCTCAAAGCGCCGACGGTGGAGCTTGGCAAGGAATCTAGCCTCAGTCGCAATGGGCCCGCACCCTCGGACATGCAAGAACATGAGCCGCGCAGTGCGCACTTTCGACATTTTTCTCTGGCAGACTGCGGCAGCCAGGCCTGCAAGGCATCACGGCATCACGTGTCTCGAAACTGATGGCCTCGCAACTCGCATGTCCATGTCGGCTCCGCAAGCTCGGCCTCGAGGGTCTCCAGAATCTCTCCGTCGCGGAGTTCGCGTGATCCCGATGCATGTTGGCGTGCAGTGTCTAGGCACCAGCGGCTCATTCGGCTGTCGTCCAACTCCATGAACCAGCCTTGGCAGGTCAAGTCATATCAGGACAACACCTTGCTAGACACTGCGAGTGGTGCAGCGTGCAACCCCAGCCCAATCCCCCGAGTGAGAGAGAGAGCCGTAGAGTCCAAGGGGGTACTGTCGCAATTTCTGCATCGGAATCACGAAACCAGAATCAACAGATTAAGGCCCGAACACATGCAGTACTTCGGCTTCATTGGCAAGATGATTCCATGCTCATCCACTGCCGCAGCTGCATCTCGAAGCTCCTCCGCAGTTTCTGTGAACTTCATTTCTTTGTTTGCTTGTCTCTGATGCAGCGATGCTCACCAACGGCTGAGGAAGGGCTGCGTTGGCAAACCACAGGCCATTTTTCACTCGCGTCCACAGCTGAAACAAGAAACCCGTTCAACAAGAAATCCTCGCCATAGCACAAAGTGCACGCCACATCTTGCACATCTTCTAGTCATTTCTAGTCGCTCTCAGTCACTGTGGTCGCCAGTGGATTGGGTCGATGCGGCCACATCCAGGAAATTCTTGAAGGCCTTGTCCCTCTCTGCATCGTCCGTTGATTCCAGCAGCTCCTCTGCATCCATGTAACGTCATGAAGGCGGGAGGGTTGGGGGTGGGTCAAGCAGTGCCGTCAAAAATCGCCGGGCGCATCAGAGAAAGGAAGCTTTACAGTATCAAGCAGCGACTTGCGAATTCCTGCTATATCAGCCCGGGCCATAGACTTGCCTGATCTGCTTACGTGCTTCGCAAAAGCTCGTGGGTTTTGCCGAACACATCTGTCTTGCATGCTGGTTTCGGAAAGACGGAGACTCGTGTGCATGTTTGATCGTGTGCGTTTTTTTTTTTGTGTGTGTGTGTCAAGCCCTGATGGCGAAGGGATAGATATTCTGAAGCAGGGGACCACCAAAACCCTCGGGGTGGTGGTCAACGAAGACCCCTCCGAGGCAGCCCGTGTAAACATACCTGCATCGTATGGCGATGGGCCAAGCCAAGAATCAAACATAATTTCGCAACCAAAACTTTAGCTACTCCTGAACACGGAGTTTCCAAGTGTGTTCCCGACCGACATTCTGTCAAAGGGGCAGGTGTAGCAGCTTCACTGCACGATATTCAAATTTGTCTGTAGAAACTTGAACCCGTTCTTCAGATCAATAGCTTTCTGCCTTGGTCATGTTTTCCTTGATCGGTTTATTTGACTGCATCCGCTGCGATCCTTCTTGATCGACTTCTTACATCGATGGCCATTATCAAACATCATATCTTCTGCTTAGCCAGGACAACTGGGTACGGGAACCACTCCGCAACTGTGGATTGGCTTCTTCAACTCCCTTCCGCAAACGGAGGTTGCAACGGCTTTTGGACGAATACCGTGCGAACACGACAGCACAGGCACGATGGTGAACCCTCACAGTCACTTCCAGCGTTATGCAGCGCGTGCAGGTTCTTCTTTGGCAAGCTGCAAAGCTAATTATATGACTGTTTACCTAGAGGACGTTGAACGTCTTGTGTTGTTGTCGTTGCAGTTGAGAGTATTCGAAGCGATGGGCCTGGCATAGCAACAAACATGAGGGACGGCAATAGGAATTCAGATAAGTCCAATATACCTTCCACCGTTTGCGTGGCTGCCGTGGAGATTCACTGGAAATGGACAGTCGCAGGTTCGCAGGAAATTATCCAACGATACGTAGACAAGCGATTGATTTTGGCCACGGATTTCGCAGCGCAGCTTCCAGAATACAACTGTTGGGTTTGCCGTGGGCAGAAGGTCTGACTTCACACAGCCTATGCCAACGAAGCTCTGTGATTTCAGACATTTAAACGTACCTGCAGTGGTCGACATGGGCACGAGAGTGCAGCTTGTGACCACATATGCACCATGTCTGCTTGCATGCTTAAAGGTCTGTGCCAACAAATTTCCCGAATCGACAAGCCTTGAACCCTGATTGGTGTCGGAGCCCCCAAAACTTCATGCTCAAGCTGAGCTTCAGAACAAACAGGGCAGGGGCTGCGCGATGGAGCCTGGCTGTGTGTGTGTGTGTGTCTTTCTGTATGTGTGTTTGTCTGTGTGTCAGCGAAGCTATGGCATGATGGGGGAAGCATCGGTTGGCCGCCGATGTGTAGCTGTTTGTACAAGCTGAATGCATGAGAGACCGTCAGTGTCAGCATGATGAGTATGAGTATTCCTCTGTCAGAGGTGATGTCAGGTACAAAGACTCAGACCCTTACTCGGACTGGAGATCTGCACAAGTGCGTGGGTGTGGAGGTGTGGGTGCGGGCGTGTGGGCGTGGATGTAGGTGCGCGTGGGCGTGCGCGTGCGTGTGTGCGAGATTGTGTGTGCGCGTTTGTAGGAGAAGAGTGGGGGAGCAGGGCCTGCGCACGCGTGGGAGTGCTCCTTTTGATAGCACGGAACATATACATGCGCTACTCTGTGTTAACGGGGTCCACATCCGCAGGTGCCTGAAATTGGGTACAGTATATACAGTACGTCGTGCACCGCATGAGCGCAAAGGTCTCATCAGTCTACCAGTTGCAACGTCTGCTTTCCGGTTTGGAGTCTGTTCCTGTTGTGAGCATGCCAATCTTGTCCCTAACTTGTGGAATCTAGGCCTTGTTCAAATCCAGGACATCCGCAACAGACACCTCATCCTCTTCTAGCAGTGCCCCAATCGTGGAGATGTTGCAGCTCACCTTACAGGATATGGCAGGCTCGAAGTGAGGCTGACTGGTGCACGGCGGCCGTGCCACGCCTCCAGAGCAGAGTCCAACAAGTAGCCGTTACTCGGACATTCGTCCACTTGGTCGGAGATCTGTGCCGAGATTTTGACAGGCCCATCCCTGATAGCCTGGCCAGCCACAGGCTGCCCACGAAGATCACGACATCTAGCATGCTATCGCAACCTGACCCTGACGCTAAAGCCTGCGTGATGTCCAAATCCTCAAGGGCATGGTAGCGAATGTCCTGAAAACAAGTCCGCAACGACGCCCCGGCCGCCAGACTGTGAAGTACAAGCAAGAACAGTCTTGGTGACAGGCGTCCTTGAGTGAAAGGGACTTTCCACTGTATGCGCTTCGACATGGGTTCTTTCCAAGCTTCGCGTGCGACAGCACCTCACAGCTGAAGCGTGCATGCAATGCAAGTTCTCCGTAGCTGTCTTGAGAACCCCATCGCTGGCCTCTTTGCCAGCGACACTGACACTTAGGACCTCCTGGGCGCCGTCCAAGTTGTCGAAGTCCGTCTGATTGACCCAAAGCTGCGCCACACACCTGGACAAGGTCTGCGAAGCAGATAATATGTCCAGCTTCTGTTTCATTAGCGCCCGGTGGCCTGTTGATTTGCGCCAATGTCCGGTTGAAGCTCAATATGAGCGAGGTGGAACAGCCCTTCTCTGCACAACGCAGCGCTCCCTGAGTCGCGAGGTTGGTCGGCCGGTGGAAAGGGAATCTTGGCCGGGCTTGGCCACGACCTGGGCCGCTGCCCAGCTGTGCTTCCAAATGTCTTGCAGAGGATCCGTAGTAGCCCGAAATACCAAGGCTGGCAGGCCTGGCAGTGGCGGCCTGTGATGACATATTGCTCAAGTTGTAGAAGGAGCTGTAGCCCGGCATATCTTCGAAAGACTTGCCAGGATGCTCTGCTAGCCATTTCTTTACGAAGTCCAAGTCTTCAGGTGAAGCCTGTCCCTGTCTGCCAGACGCACCAGCCACCCCCGAATTCTCCGATGCAACTGTGGTGGTAGTGGTGGTGGTAGATGTTGTAGTGAGGTCCACGAGCTTGCCGACATGACAGTGTATGGTGGTAACACCATGCAGCAGGTTACCGTGGTACGGACATTCATCTACATTTCCAGGAATCTCTGCGTCCACTCGAAGTTTTCCCTGGCTACTGATCACAGTGTCCACCGGCAGGTCGGAGATGCATGTAAAAAGAAGCGCACGGGATGCTTTTGACACGCATCCGTTCACCAACGGGTAGCAATCCCCACCCATTGCGCGACCGTTGGCCAAAAAGTTGGCCACCCGCTCCCCAGCAAAGTTGTCATCAAAGTCTGTAGCATGAACCGCCAAGGTTAGATTGCAATCCCGCGCGTATTCCTGCAACCAAGAGACAGACTGGACAGACTTCGACTGCGAAAACCGCATACCAGACCAAGCCCTTGATGCGACCAGCAAAACTCGGCACCCCTGAAGAAACCAGCACATTGAGGCGAATGCGTTGCGAGGCACTGATACGAAATGCTACGGTGCTTGTGAGGTTTTGAAGGCACTCTGAAAGCTGACTCGTCCCTTCCCGCTCCGTCTCAGGGTCGTAGAGCTGTAAGGTAACGTTTGCTGCACAGCCAGGCTTTGAGCACGTGAGATTGCCCAAGACCGCGCGTTTGTGAAGAGGACCTTCCGTCTGCTCGGCCTTCGGCAACGGGGTAGTGGCCTTCCCAAAACAGTTGGCATCTCAGTCACTGGGCGACATCTTTCAACTGCAATACATCAATGCCCTGCCTCGAGATTCGTTGAAGTGTGGCTGATACTGGGCTTTTGTGTAACATGCTTTTGCACCTGGGACCATTTGATGGCTATCGCGCTCAGCCCAGCATCATAATGTGCAACGGAGACCAACCTACGTGTTGCTGCCTCGAGGTTTTCCGAGACTTTCCCTTGCGCCACACTGAGCGTCGCTTGCTGTCTTTGTGGTCGAAGACGAGGATGGGGATGCTCGGACTCCAAAGCCTGCACGAAGGCATTGCAAACTCTGGAGGCGGGACACCCCAAACAACTGCCAATCAGATCTATCTCGCTGTGTCAGAATGCTCATCTAGGAATCATCGCCAACAGCTGCTCCAGCTAGAGGAGCAGTGTCCGTAAACACCTCGCGAGAAGAGAATTGTTCATGCCCCTTCCTGCCTCCGACGGCTGCATCGCCTCCAAGGCATAGAACCATGCTGCATCGTGAGGGCTGGCCGCGGCCTGCTGTGTCCTGAAACTGCGGGCTCAACGGAAGGCAGCATGCTCTGGCCTGCAGCTTTTCTCGCTGGTCCTTCGGAGCTGTCCCTCCACTTGCAGCAAGGATTGGGCTTCTACCCGCAGCAGCGGCAGTAGCAAAAAGGAAGCCCAGGCCATGAGGGGTGTATCACCTCCCAGCGCAGAAAGCAGCAGGTTTCGTAAGATTCTCACATTTGTGCACCACACTGCCGCGACTCGTCCACGACTGACAAATGATAATCAAGTCGACATCGAGCTGTGGGAACATTTGAGAACAGTCATGCCTGGCCTGGGGCAAGGTTCAATACCAAATGCAATAACACATAGCGCTTACGCGCATTCTGTTTCGTAGAGCCGAAACTGTCGCAGAAGCCGTTTAGATTTCTAGATCCAAATGTGTGATGCAGACATCAGAACATTTTAGCTCGCATCCCCTGTCTGCTGTGGACCCACCATAGATAGCTCCTGTTCTTTGGAGAGCTTCTGCCGCAGCTCAAGACAAGCTGCCGCAGCAGACTCGCGGTCGCGGTGGCCTTGGGCTTCATGCAGCGGGCATCTCGTCGCGACGGCTTCATCCTTGAGATGTCAGCTGACCCTCTTTATGCTTGCCAAGCACCCCACAACCGCTCGGCAAGAGCTGGACACTGAAGAGCCCTCTCTGATGTGGCGCCGCGCTCAAGCGCGAATGCACCTGCTGCAAAAACATATGTCGGCCATGGTCAGCACGTGGTAGATCTACGACGTGTAGATCAATGCTGCCAGGCGTCGCCGCAGAGAGTCCTCAGACATGCGCCACGCATCCGGCAGTGGCGACTGTGGCAGGACGTAGAAGTCCGAGAAGTCCATGAAATGAGTGCAGGCAGCGTCGGCCTTCTCTGTGAAGTCGCGACCCGTCTAGGTCAGAAAACATCTAAGAAAGAGCCCCGCTCCATCAGTAGGCTATGCTCATCTCCAGCGTGCCTAGACTTGCTTTCGACATTGCTCATCATCTGAATGAAAGAAATGAGAGAATAGGAACCAAAGTTGAAGCCCTGCACACAGACGGTGTTGCATTGCCAGTGTGCGCAAGCCCTTGGGATAGATACCAAGATGATTTAGACCACGACCCCAGTCACCTTCCCGATTCCGGTGCAGAGAAACCCCGAGAATAAGCTTCCTCGCCCTGCAACTCAAACGAAAAAGTGAAGATACGGCACCGATTCCGTTCAGCAGCTGCAGCTTCCTGGCCTGCAGGTTCCAAGTTCCGCTTTGGTCACGAAGAAGTGCCTCCGGCAGAGCATCTGAAATGGTGTAGAACAGCTTCTGCTGCAATCGAAGACATCAACATAATGCCAGGACTGAAGTTCAATCCGGAAGCGTGCAAGCTGTTTAGCACCGGTAGCACCTCATCTTCTGAAGCATCGGTCCCATGAAAAACGGCTCGCGGCTCAAATTCGGCAGAGACTCCCCAGCCTTGGCAACTTCTGCGAAGCACCATCAGACTGTCTGCACATGTCACTCCGGCTCTCTGCAACAGCCCAACTGCTACGCACTCACCCGTGTCCGATTTGTGTATCCAACAAGGCAGGCCAAGGCAGGAGAGAGCAGACGGGGACAGGACGGGCAACAAGCAGCAAATAAAACTAACGGTGCTTGCGACGTGCAGGAGCTTGCAACGGAACCAGGCTGATGACAAGCGCCGGCACCTTCCCGACCTTCTGCTACTGTCCATGATTCCGTGAAGGTCGATTTTTCATCTTAAACAGTAACAGCATCCCACGGAAGCGCGGTCGGCTATAGCCCTTTGTTGCGGCATGCAGCCGTGGAGCACCCGGCGCAATTCCCGTCCAAGACCCTGAGAATGCACATCGTCCGGGCAAACGCCTGCAAGTCGGGCGCGGCGCCTAGAGAGTACCTTCTCTTGCTTGCACTCGGTCAAGGAGCTACTGCAGTAGCCCCCGCGCGCGTACGCGAAGGTACTCTCTCTCTCTCTCTCTCTGTGGCTCTTCGTCCTTCTCTCTCACTCTCTTTGATTCCCGTCTCTCTCTATCGCGAGCCATAGAGCTGGTCGAGATTGCCCCCCGCAGACCGCCGCGGTCGTTGCAGGTGGAGGCTGGGGTGAGGTTGGTAGCGGCAAGTGGTGCCTTCTCTACCTAGCAGGAGCCTGAGAAATTCATGCCCTGGTACGAGTCGAAGAGTCGGGACTGCCGTCGTCTGACCTGGCTCTGCATCGCTTTGAAGCTAAACTGTGAAACCTTCAACAAGATAAAACGTGGAACCATCAGCTAAGTCAGTGCCGCGCCACCAGAAGGACGCAGCTTTCGCCAGTCCACCCCGTCGCAGGATTGATGCCACTGTATACTAAGCCAGTGTCAATGATCGCGTAGTAGGGAACCGTTCCCATCACCTGACACAGAAACCGTTGCATCTTTATAGTTAAACTGGCCTCACCACTCACCTCCAATGTGTTGCTCACATGCATGTAAGATGAAACGTGCCACAAAGATCTGGGTCTCATGCGTCGCTGAGACCCTCCAGGTCCAGAAGCCGCTGCACTAAACGCTGGAAGGCCAGCTCCCTGCCGTGCCAACTGTCAATCCTCCCGCTCTCACATGACCATTCGCAAGACTTGACCACAAGTATCTTTCGGCCTGATTTCGCTTGGAGCTTCGCGGGCTGCGAATGACTGTTTCTATCAAAATCTGTGCTTGGAGCTTCAAAAATCAGTCTCTCTTTTCTTTCAGCAGGCTTAAACTCACTCTTTCTTTCTTTCTGCAGGGAGTAGGGGTCGCGCGCGCCCCCCAGGCCTTAGGCCCGCCCAGCTCACCCCCTGTATTATGGAGTGGCTGGCAACGGGGTCTTTCCTGACTACGGCAGGAACTCTTTCTCTCGCTCTCTCTCTGTCTTTCTTTCGGGAGGGTAGAAGCAAGGGAAGTACCCTTGCTCCGGCGCGTCCGCTGTTTCTCTCTCTCTCTCTCTCTCCCGGGCATGGGGGGTCGGTCAAGACCCCCGGGCTTCGAGCCCACCCGCACAATATGGGGGGTGAGAAACGAACATTGTTCCCCCTTTCACCACAAAGTGCCTGATTGTTCTTGTCAGCATTCCTAGGTCTGCACTCCTTCCTGGCTACCTCAGAAGTATCACATGGAAACTCTCACTCAGGCTCATGCTGCCTTTCCTTGTAACATTCATCTCAGCGCGCTGAAGGATAACTCCGAACTGCATGGTTCAAACAACGCAGCAGCTCGCATGAACCCAAAGACTGGGCCCCCAGTTCCCCGAGCCTCAATGCATCCGCGAGGCCGAGCAAACCTGTCACCTTCTCCGAGGAGATGTCGGCCATCACATGCGTACCTGGCAAGGCAAGAGGTGCTTCATGATGCTTCATGCTTCACCTCGATTCGGGCGGTCAACATGAGTGGCGTTAGTTTCACCGCGACCGACGTGCATGGGGTGTGTCACCTGCAGGCAAGGTGCCGATGCCCTTCACATCCAGCATGTCAGCTCGAAAGTTGCCCTGCTCGTCAATGCCTGAGACACAGAGCAAATTTCAAAGGCAGAACTGGGCTGACTGATGCAAATGGTGCTGCCGGCTCACAGCCCTCTGCTGGGTGTCTGACCATAACGATCGGCCACCAGAAAAGTGGCTGCGCGCCCACCACTTCGCACCTGCAAGCTTGCTGCTGCTGTCGACTTTGTGAAACTTCGAGCTGCCAGGCTGCCAGGGAGCTCGCAGAGCAGAGCGAGAGCCGCCCAGGCCCAGGATCCCTGCAGAGATTTGATTGCACAAGCACCAACTTTGGAACTCAGTCACTGCAGCACTTGGATCCACTTGGCTAGCTGCACTCGCACAAAGGCACGCAGCCTTTTGAAGAGATCAGGTGGTGGTGATCTCCGCCCTCATCCAACCGCTCAGCTTGCCCTTTCGAAAGCCAAGCTGCTTCCTGGCGGGATTCGCTTGGAGAAGCAGCCGGGCTTCCGATTTCTGCAACTTCTGCGTGATATGACTAAATTTATAATGAATGCAAACTCCTGGCGTTGGCCTGCATTGCTGCATCGGGATCATTGGGGTCCAACGACTGACGGCTTATTACAGTGGGCTGCATCGACGTCTTGGATGAGCGCAGCCTTCGGGAAGCAGCATCACCGTGGGGCATGATCAGCGAGCTCGGACTGTCGTACGCCGGTGCTGTCAGCAGATCGGGCAAGACGACGCTCAATGATTCGTCTGATGTTCAGCGCGATCCATCCCGCATCGAACCATCGTCACCCCATGTTACACACAGAAGCTTCTGAGTAGACTGCACCCTGCCGAGATTTGCTGAACCCGACCACGCAAGTGCCATCTCCTCCAGGAGCCATGCATCCACTTCGGCGTTCGACTTGCCTCGCAGCCGTCTCCCCAAAGCCCGCACAAACACGACTCGAGTGCTCGCACTGTGCGAATGGGCTGCCTTGCAAGTCTGGGAAGTGGGACCATAGAAGTGAGTAGTCTGCGGCCAAGACTTTGCCGTCAAGACGGCAGAAGCCGCCTTCGAGGCAGTCGAAATCGTTCATAGCCTTGGCTTGACATCAAGCCTAGAGCCCTATATGAGCCAGAGATCATAATTATCATCAGCTGGGACACGTTTCCAGCAGCGTTTTCAAGCCGGAAGCCCGGCGAGAGTTGCTGTGGTATCTGCCTCCAGAAATAACCGTGGCCAAGCCAGTCCTCGTTTTTTCGTCTAATGCCCGCAGTCTTGCCACACTGACAGGATCCCAAATCGCATAACGGAAACTTCTCTAGCAGTGACACTTCTCTATGTCCTGTCGATGTAGACCAAAGCGGCAGAAGCAGAAGCACACTAAGAAGCCGAACACATCCTTTGACTTCGGGAGGTGCAGCGTTTGAAGGGAGAAGCCCTCGAACTCCACGACCCCACGTTCTAAACAGTTGTGCCACGTAATCTATTGATGGGAGAAGACTTCGGAGAAAACGGATTCTACGGTCACTTGACCTTCGGCGGCCATCTCATGTCTTCATGATCTTCATGCTATAACATTTATATCGCTAGCATGCGATGACTGGCCAAATACATGCTATCTGTTGTCTTTTTTGTGCGTGGTTTGCTTTCCCAGGCTGTTCCGCATTGGGACACTCTTCATGCAGTCCTCGTGCCACCTGCTGTTTCCTATGATGCCGACGTCCGCAAATGTGCGTTCTCGATTGTTGCAGTGCGACTCCTGTCTAGCGTGAAAAAGAGACCGCAGTTCTGCCGACCACTGCTCGATTCTCAGCCAGCGTCTGGATGCTGAGGCACGGAGCGAGATTCTTAAATCGAGGCATTGACGCGTGTCTGCTGGAGCCTGAACACCTGTATCGACCTGTATCCGCAGGCCACAGGCCCAGGCGTCTTGGGGATTCCTCAGGTACCCTCCACCTAATCCTCGTCCGAAAGTTTGGAGACACCCGTTTTTTGCGTGCATTTGCCACCTCCTTGCCCGGCTTCCCTTCATTTTACCTGATTTGTAGACTGCTTTTTCTGATTTTCTCGTTTTCCTGCCCCTCCTCCCCCTCCCACGCCCCTCCCCTTCCCCACCCCCCCCCTCTGTGCATCCTGGCTCTTCGGCCCTTGCTTCAAACCCGCTGCGCCCTGCTGCTAAAGAGCTGAGGCGGGCTTAAAATTACTTTCATCCGTGTTCATACTGCTCGCTGGCGGCGATGGTTCTCTTGCTCTGCATGTCTGTTCCGTGACACCTTCGTTTTCGATCTTTGGGGAGACAAATGCAATGCACATCTCCACGCTCGCAGGATTCAGGAGTGGGCGCCGTGTGCATGTACAACACGGGTTTGGTCCACATGCGAAACAGAATCTGTGAGCACATTTCCCTCTGCGAGCTCTGTTGCCTCATCCGCATGCACGGGGCTACTCAGCAGGGTACATGATGCGATGACAAGGCAGGTTCTGCGTCCGAAAGCCACATGGAAAGCCTTAGACACTTAGACTCCCGGGCAAACAGCAAAGGTAGCCAGGTAGTTGGACGCTTTGATGGAGAATTTAGGCGAAGGCGAACAGCACAGGAAATCCCTTTGCATTCGGACCCAGGCACAGGATCTCTGCTGTGCTGCCCGAAGGCCCACCAGCACAATGGCTCCTTGTCTCTTCGCGTGTAGGGCATTCGACGCCATTTGTGGAAGTGAAACGGAACAGGACAAAGCCACATCCTCCACAAACTCACAGGGCGTCGCAGGGGGCAGCCTGTACCGAAGGGCACCACCAGCAGAAAAAGAAAGAACAACTTCTGCATAAAGCATAAAGTGCAGCTTATATGTCTGAAGTAGTCCCAGTGGCATGGGTGCCCCCAGCTTTATGGCCAAAGCCGATAGATCCTTCCTGGGCAACAGAAGCTTCGGCCTTTCGGACCCCTAGCGCCTACTGCAGCTGCCCCCGGCCCGACCCCGGCCTTGGCCAGGTCTTCTTGTCGACGGCCAAACGTACGGAGTGATTGTACCTGATACTCAGATTTCTGCTCTGCCATGCTCTCGCGCTCGCGCTCGCTCTCAGTCGCGCCAGGCTGCCAGGAGAGCACCGCACGAATGGAGGAACCAGCTGGGCTCAGGTCGGAGGCTGACGTCGCCAGCCTGCACTCTACACACATCGCTCTCAATGTGACCACAGTCTGCCAGCGCCCATGTATGCCAGAAAGACAAGAGACAAAGAATTGCAGTTTACTCCGAGCTCCAGCTCGTGTCACATCTTTTGGATTGTTGGTGCCAGAGAAGCGTGACTGCGCTGAGAGTTGCTGGGTGACCCAAGCCCTGCCTGGTATTGCCCCTCTAGCCCCTCCAGCAACCTGCCTGTATGCTTCCAGCGCCTTTGGCAGCAACGAAGCTGCTGTGTCTGCCTCCGCAGCGATCGCACCAGCCATGCCGCTGCTGCGCCCAGCCTGTCATGAAGAAGGTAGTAAAAACAGGGAGCGTGCCGCAACTAGCAGGATGCCTGTGCGCGGAGCGAAACACAGACGTCTTGCTGGACAATGCAGCAGAGAATTGCACAACATCAGCTATCTCCGATGGAGCCTCATCAAAAATTCTCCGACGAGCCCGCCACACCGCCCGGGCCATCATTAACAGCTCCTCAGAACAGGGTCTTCATTGTGCTGAGGTTTGCATGTCGTATGACGGCAGATCTGCTTCGATGATCCAGAACTACCACTTCCGATCACACGAGCCTATCCTCCTCGACCTCCGCGCCGGCGGCTAGCTGCGATGGAAGCTTGTACACGCCATCCTGCGAAGGGCTTTGGCGCAACGGGACTACCTTTTAAAAGGAAGGGGAGGGCCCTCTTGTTGCAGATCCCGCCCTCACACCACATCCTCGGGCTCCAGAGGTGGCAGAGGATCTGCATTGAGCCAGCTTGGGTACGTTTTCGAAGGCGCAGCTACAGGCATGTCATGGCTCAGTTCCATCGGAAGGGACTTGTGACTTGCCCTGTGTCTTGTCCGGTCCTAGCTGCTAGCTTTTGCAGAGTCAGACCTGTTCGCTGTCTATTTTTGCATCACAGGGCGGCTAGCAGTTCAGCAGCTGGGGCCCTCTGATTGAATGCTTCTATCATGTGTCTCGACTCTCCAGCCTGAACGTTCCTTCAAAGGGCATGCGCCATCGCATCGGTCATTCTGACATGACTGTTGCTTTGTTGACTGCCGAGTTCTCAGCAACGCTCAGGGCGCCAACCTACCACGATCATCTGAACACGCAAACCGAGGTGCATGGTCCCCTATTGAGTGTTCCGAACTGCAGGCACCTCCGTGAGATACTCCCGCAGAGCTGTTGCCTCCTCGCGACAGCAGGCCACCTGTCGGCACTTTGGCATGTTTTGCGATTGGCAGGTCCCTGACGGAGGTCTGCACCTCCCGCTGCAGCACGTCAAGCCTTGCCGGGAAAGAGGATAACGGTTCAGGAGTGAGCCACGAGCCACCCCCGTAAAGCCGAACGCCTGGCCACTTGTAGAAATCAAGTTAGCAATGAAAAGGCGGCCGCAGGCTGTCTACCCACAAGGAAGCATCTACATTGCAACCTGCTATGCATGCATGTTCCGTACGGACTGGTTCGATTGAAGGGACATCCCGGGCATCACCGCAACATCACATCTCATCTCGTCATTGTCAAGATTTGGGCGAGGTGAGGAAGGCAACCCGCATGCATCTAACAGAAGCGTACACATCTGGCCTCTGGTGAAGCGCATGGGCCTCCGACTGCAGCAATGGAGTGCTCCTAGACCGTCGGCTCGGACAAACTGTTGAAAAGCAGGGAAGTGGGAATGAAGCGTCAAAGATATCCGAAAGGCCCCGACGGCGTGGATCTGGAGGCATCTCCAGTTCCGGTTACCATCGTGCGGGCATCGCTTGCAGCGCAGCAATAAATGCCGAAACACTGTCAAGCTCTTGGCATGCTCTTGAAAGCGCGAAGATGCTTTGGATATGCTTTGGTCGTTGGTGACATGATTGTGTTTGTTCCGTGGGCATCCCCTTCGAACTCAGCTGAGACTCAACAAATGCTAGGTGCCTGGGACCTGAAGGTTCCAACGATGCTGTCAGTGGGGGCTAGCTAGACAGGTAGAGTTGCTTCTAGCTTCCACGACAATCCTAGATAACGTTGCGTTCGTTCTACCAGCAGTGACCACTCTGTCAAGACTGCTTCGGCTGTGGCGGTAACAGGCCCAACAGGTTAAACCCATTGATTGCCCTGGCAGCGAGTCGAATTTATGGGAGCGAGCACAGTTGCAATGAAACGTGCACACTTTGATGATGGCGCCATCCGGACTCATCCGAAAGCCTCGAATAGACTCGGCTGCACATCGTGGGCTGGGTCATGATACCGAAAAGCCAAATATCATTTGTTGCGGGAAAATCTTGATGCCGAAACTGCAGCACTGATGGGTTTCTCCGTCAGTTCTCCGGGCACAGACTCTCGTTTTAGTGTAAACGTCCGAATTGCATCATCGAAGTACCACTTCAAAGTCTCGAAGGCCTTCTCCTGCGAGAAGTACCCGCAATCCACACGAACGCTAATGACAAATCCCAAGCTGCACTTCACTCTGCAGTGGGGACCTTTGACCTTTAAATCTGAATGTTCCGGTTCTTCGGATAGGCAGTAGGCAACTACAGGATGGCCATCATGACTGTGTGTCTCGTGATCCTTCTTTCAACTTGTATTACCGGCTCTTGCTTGCTTGCTTGCTTGCAAGGCGTGTGGGAGGCAAGGCACAGGTCCCTGCACCCCCTGCGTGCGAGCGCTACGCCAGCTCGCTCTCTCTCTCTGTCTTGTCGCTCTCGCGCCCTCTCTTTTTCACCCTCATTCTTGTTCCTTCGTTGCATCTGTTTATTGCGGCGAAGTCTGCATTCTGCCTAAGGGGGTTTTGTGCAAGCTGCTCGCAACCACTTTCAACCTTGCATATGAGAGGCATTGGGAGGCGTCGGCGAATCAGTCAGAATCTCAACCAGCGTCGAGAGTCAGCCGCGTCTCCTTTTCACGCGAATTCCTCCCGTAGCGCAAGCC
The DNA here is from genome assembly GCA_905221615.1 of Symbiodinium sp. CCMP2592. Taxonomy (NCBI): domain Eukaryota; class Dinophyceae; order Suessiales; family Symbiodiniaceae; genus Symbiodinium; species Symbiodinium sp. CCMP2592. Next base: position 172,145 of record CAJNDT010006222.1, read on the forward strand.
ATCTTCTGCGCAAGCAAGGGTCAACCCTTGAGAGGGCGGCTTGCCTGGAATGTGCGCTTGCAGCACACGGCATGCTTTGGAAATCATCCGAGACAAGTCCGAGAAATCTTGCGAGACACTCGCGGAACAGTAACAAAAGTTTGTTAGGAGCAGTCTTCGCGTTTTGCGTGACTGCAAATGGCAATCCGGTTTTCGGAGACGGCACCAAATGGCACCAAATCGAACATCTGCAGCTCCTGGCTGTCTCAGCTCTTCGCTTGAACTGCTGCCAAGATTTCCTGACATTCCTTGCGAATCCGTCCAGTCTCGTGTAAAAGGCAGACCTGATGCGTGGTTGCCACTCCGACATCCTGCGTGCGAACCCCGAAAGCCCCATGCTCAAATTGAAGCAAGGCACGATGTCAAGGGATTTAGCGTTCCCTCGAACTTTCGGAATGCCTTCGCAAAACTCCTGCGAGGTCGCGACATAAAAAGCGTGTTGGGCAATGCATGGGCTGGATGCCAGCAGCGACTTGAAAGGAGCCTACGGCTGAATGCCAAGAAAGAGAACGATATGCTAAACGGTCTTGGACTTCTCTTTTCTCCTGGATTGAGAGATGCCCATCCCCATCGTCCAAAAGCTGGAAAAGCATACGGGCATCATGAACGTCAACTTCAAGCGTGCTCAGATAGTGTACGATCTCCTGAGCCCACAAGCTTGGAAAGGTAACACTCATGTGCAGCTGCAGATCGTCGAGGACAGCTGCCGAATTGGTTTAGCAAGACACGTCTCACTCACACAACTCTAAGCTTACAGGCGAACAAGCGTTTGGACTTTTCCACTACCCGTGGAGTGTTGCGGTCAGAGGTCGCAGACCCTGCTGTAGGCTTTTAAAGGCGAACAGGTCGGTCCGTTGCACTGCCTCCGGGTGCATGTGTACGATGCTAACTGCTAACAAAAAACTTCGAGAGGCACAGCTGCTTACAGGTGAAGTTCGCGTTGTGCCCGACTTGTCACAACGTGCGCACATGTGCACTCCCCGACAAGTCTCACTCACACAGCTCTAAGCCAACAGGCGAACGGGCGTTCGGACTTTTCCTACCCGCGGAGTGTTGAAGTCAGACGTCCCAGACCCCTGACTTCCCTTCAAAACCGAACAGGTCGGTCCGCTGCACGGCCACTTCCGCACGGAACCGACCACCCTCACGCGCGGCTCACTGGTCAACCGGCTGCAACGCTAAAAGGATGACCAGCTTTTCGAACAGGAACGCGTCGGGTTTCACTGACTGCTCAATGAGCTTTGACACGAGCTGAACACACAAAGTTCCACTTCCCAGCGAGGTGCGCGGCCTCGTCGGGGGACAGTGCGCTGGTAATGAGCTCTGACAGATTCTCGATCCTGCTGGAGCTGGGACCTGCCATGACTATCCGGGTCCAAAATGGGGTAGCGGGCTTCTGCGCCTTCGACTCCTTCATCTGGAATGCTAACAAGGATTGGTGCACAGAACGAGGTGAAAGCTGATGTGCGCGTGCGGGAGGGCTGACTTTAAAGTAATCATCCACACAACGGGCTGCCGGGATAAAGACCAGTGCCAAAATCAAGAAAGCGATAATGTTAGCTACCGAAGGTAGCTCCATACACTCCGTGTTGCTCCGAACGGGAGGACCAATTGCCGGAACACCTGGTGTTGTTGTTCGCCGGTACGAACACGTAACACTCTTCTGGTGCTCTGACGGGAGGTGCCCAATACGCCCCATCGTTATCCAGAGCAGCTGACGTGGGATCGCCATATTGTCAATTGTGCTGCTGACCAGACAAGGTTCAACACCGTTTGGGTTCCAGAGTAGGGAAGACAGTCTGTGACGAAACCCGTGCTATTGTGGCAAGACCTGTCGTCTGCGCGGCGCACTTTGTCCTGTTGACCTCCGGGAAGGATCTTGAACCAAAGGCTTCGGCGTCCTCCTCCACTTCCTTGTGCACGGACGAGCCCTGGTTCTCCTGCTCCTTGGCCGGTTCTGACAGCATGGCCTCGGAGTGTGGTGAGGTCTGATGGCCCGTGCTGCGTTATGGTGCTCGCAGTTCAGGGAACAAAACTGCTCACGGGTCAGCGGGCGACTGTACTTAGCGTCTTGACGTGTGTCCCAATTACTACCTGGCGGCAAACGTCCTGACACTTTAAACCAGGACTGAAACTCGTCGATGTGCTGACGCTGCAGTGCTGATCGGAAGGACTGGAACCAATTGAGCCACTGACGAAACTTGCAACTTGCAGCCTTATCTACCTGTTAGGCCTGGCTTGAGGGACCTGCTTTGGCTGAAGTCCGTGCCCGGGGACTCCTAACATGTCATCCGGGCACTGTCGGGTCAGAGCTGAGAGCATCGCCCCAGTGGCGAATTCTTTGGCATGTGCCCTGACGGGACACGCTTGCAATCTTCGTCGGTCTCCCACGACCAGAGCACCGCAATGGCCCTGGAAGACGGCCGAGGACTTTGCTTGTGTCGGGAGTGTGGAGCCTTGTTCGCTCTGGGCCAGCCCGGCCCGCCCGGCCTGGCCCCGCCTGGCCCGGATTTGCCCTGCCCGGCCGCGACAAGCCCATAAAAAACCCAATCCATCCGAGTAAGTAAGCAAATAAGCAACCCAAACTGTGCCTCCAAATCCAGCCAGAGTAATGTTACGGAGGACCAGTTTGGCTTTTACGTTTGGATGAAATCAAGATGGCACAGCTTCTCCATGCAACAACGCCTGTTACAATCCTAACAAGAAAGCACACGCGCTCTAGTTCCCGCTTCACCGCTCTAATGTGCACGCATACTCGCTCTAGCTGCCACTGCAGCACTGACGGGTCCTCTATTTTGCCCCACTCGGAAAACAGAGGACTTACACCCCGAGGTCACCTCAGCTACGAGTTGCTGCTGATGGGCATGACGTCATATCGCTCCCTGCTCGCTCGTCCACTGACTGACTGGAGGTCAGTCCTCGATTTTTAAAGCATGGGGGACCCTGGAGGACAACGACGTCGGGAGTTTGCCCGACGATACCCCCGCAGATTGTACCTACTCGGCGCCCCAGCGGGCAAATTGGCTTCATTTGGCTTCTGTGCTGACGGGCACTGCGGCTCGATGGCGTAGAGGTCGATGGTCCAGGCACTGCTGTAATCGAGGTCCTGCGCTGCCTCATCAACATAGTCGGCGGGCGGGGGTGGCCATCATCCCGCCACTTGTCCCGACAAAGTGCTGGACTGACGGGGCTGTGCCTCCAGCATTGGCAGGCGCCTGCGCCCCCTCAACCAATGGCCTCGGGGTCCCTAACTGGCTCACCTCAAAGGGCCCAGCATCTGCATCATTGTCGTCGTCTACGGGGTCGGCAAGCGGACCAAAAGTGGCACCCACAAGTGCCTGCGCATCATAGGTGGCCTGCTGCCCGGCCTCAGTCCTTCAGCCACTGACTGGGTGCAAAAGGCCGCTAACCGGCTCCGGTGTGCCACTCGAATCGAAACTTGGCGACCGCATGCATGAGATGATGTCGTCCTCGCCAGCCTCGCTCAAGACCCGGAGAGCTGCTATGACTTCCGGGTTCAGAGGCTTCCTCTCTTCCGGCGCGGCTGCACGGAGTGGCACTAACTGGAGCTGCTAACAAAAAAAACCTCGAGATGGACAGATGCTAACAGGTGAAGTTCGCTGTACCCGTTCTACTTGTCACGAGGTGTGTGCACACCCCAACAAAGATGCTGTCCAGTCTCCGGGTGCTGCACCAACCTCTCCCATTCAGCTAGCGACAGTGATTTGTCTTGATCAAGATCTGCATCTTCGAAGAGGTGGGTCAACTTGGCCTCGCCCAGGCAGCTCGCACGCATCGCACGCGTATGAAAACTAGAGTTGACAGTCGGTTTGGATACACAAGTCAAGCATTGGATCCCGGCTGGTGGCCTGCAGCTCCGCGGAATGTTGCAGACGCTCCAGGACAGCCGCACCAGCATCGTTGGAGAGAGCGTGCAGAGTAGAACGAACAAACAACCTCGACCAAAAAAACAATCAAGTTATATATAGTTATATGCTTTGGCTGTTGGTCCTAGAGCTGCAGTGCATGAAAAGTCCTGCACCACATGTGAGACCAATGCTTGATGATGACAACTCCTGATGAGAAGGAGGACGACGACGACGACGAAGACGACAAGGACGACGACGAAGATGATGAGGATGGTGTTAGTGATAGTGATGATGTTTGGTGTTCCCGTGGTGACAGTGGTGCTGGATGGCGCTGATGAAGATGATTGTCATGACGGAGAGGCTGCCTGCGCAAGGTTGCGCAGGCTTGAAGCTGCTTCATGCCGAGAAGCGCTGTGATAAGCCGCAGCGCCGCAAACACAACGACCACAACGTAAAGTAGGCAAGGTATGGCAAAGTACACGCTCACGTCGTCCACCAGAGGTCGAATTAGTGCTGGCCATCCGCCAGAAAATGTAATCTCGAAAAATGTGTACATGGCACGAGTGAAGCTGCCGTATGTTTTCAACAGCATCTCTCGAACATCTCTGCTTTGTGCTGGATCCACAATAAAGCCGAGACAGGCCTCGCATAAAATCAAGGATGCAATCATCATGCATACCAAGAGCATCATCATCGACCAAAACAGAGCCGACAGGCTCGCGCGAAAGACGTCCACCATACCTCGGCTCAGTTCGACAGAACTCACCATGTCCCCTGTTCACGTTCTGAACACTCTGCATGACCTCTGAGCTGTGTCTGGCTTCCTCTCGATTTTGGTGTCTTTGCAAACCGATTGATCACACTCCATTCGACCAATCCGCCTTACAATCAACAGCACGTTCAACCAGCATGTTTTTGTGCGTTGCCTGTCTCGCGGAGCCTCACCCGTGATCAAGACGTAAGCAAACCGAATACATGTCATCTTCTCCAATGCCGGATGTTTCAATTTCAACAGCGTGGAGCTTTCTTCCAACACCCATACAGTTTTCTGGCAAACAAACCTGTCAGACCTTCCCTTGGCGGCAAGGAGATCAAGATCCAAGGAAGGCTGTTGGCTCAACGCGCCGCAAGCTTCTTGCTCTGGATTGCAAAATAGCACGGCGATAAGACTTCCCTTTTTTTGCTGTTGACTCAATTGACATGCTTCCATTTAGTCAAGGTCCATTCATCATGGCGCAATCGTCCTAGCCTGCCGACGGGCAGAAGCCCGAAGATGAGAGCGACGCTGAGTTTCATAGCACCATCAAGGCAGCACTCTCAAGGCGGCTCTCGGCAGTCGCAGCTCTATTCACCAACATTCAATAACCAAACATACCATCCAGAAATCATAGCAAGCCTGCGCCCAGATTCCGAAATAAGAATGCGCAACAACTGCTCCAAAACTGCGCCACAGAAACGACTCGTACGTTTTGAAGGATTTTCGACAGCATTGCAAAAAGGATCTGTTTTTTGCACGCACAGTTAGCCAGTAGCATTTCTTTTTCACACCTTCGTCGCAAGATGCAAACCTCGCTGAAAAAGCCAGGCTCTGCCTGTATTCCCGACTGAAGACTATCATCCTGGCTTCCCTTTCCGGGGACATGCTGCGATGTCCGAAGGAAGCCAAGGCAAAGCCACTTCCGTTCGGCTAAGTCCTTCAAATGTGTTCGCACGCGACGGGCTTGGTTCGCGAATATAACTTTGGCAGGGAGGTGCATGCCATGAAATGCGAGGAGCACGTCAACATGAGCAGAAAGAACCCCATGTGAATGGCAAAATCTGTATACAGGTGGTGTCAAGGGCTGTCTTTGCACATCCCTCGGCATTCAGTCCGCACAACATGTGCAAGGAAGCCAAGTTGTGTGCAGGTGGCCGATCCTGTCTGTCCCCCTCTGGTCTTTGCCAAGATGTGCCAAGAGGCTTCTCAGCTGACTGAACAAGTGCATGACCTTGAATCATACATGACGCGCTCATCAACTTGCCGGTCACGAGTCAGGACCCAGCTATACTATAGTATAGTTCTTCTATCGCACATTGCAATGAGATCGTCTGATAAAGGGCTCAGCACTATCTCTTCCACATTCCACACATTACACCTTGCAGCTCCATCTCAGCGTACAAGATCCCGGGCCTCACATGGCTGCTTCTAACTCGTAACGCCTTGTTTCTTTCTTCTGGATGTACAAGGTTACTACTGGGTAAGTGATAGTATTGTTACTACGGGTGCCAGACACTCCTTCCTATGCCGTTACCAGGCTAGTATGCCGTTGTCTGACCTGTGTCAGCCTCCAGCTTTTGGAACCTGGAAGGATTCCATAATGCGACTTGTCAGTGCAGCCAAGAGACCCGGACCAATCGCATCGTCTTTACCTCGCTGCATTGGCCAAAACTTCCGGTTTAGCTTGGGGAGGCGGACAAGTCTGCGCTAAGCATCCAACAACTTTTGTGACCCTCAGGAGCCGGACAAGTTGTGTGCTTGCGTAGTTTTCTCCTCGCATGCAGCTCTTAGATCGCAGAACGTAGAAGCACAGCAAGCGGCTCCGAAACTCGTGACACAAACGTCTTGGCAGGATTTAGCTATGACAGATCTATCAAGTTGCCGTATTCGTTCTAGGGCTAGGGTTCAATGACTCTAAGATGTCAGGCAGTGTCGGGGTCCTCGGAAGCCTGCTAGCAGCACTGCGTCCACCACTCCAAATCCGACCAACATAATGTCCTCTGCAACGTCAGGCTAAGAAAGGAAGATGCCAGTCATTGCTTATAGCAAATAGCCGTAGCCGAGCAGCAAAGAAGTTTCCTCAGTCTGGGCAGCTGTCGCTAATCGACTAGTCGACCATGTTAAGGTGCAGCTTCGCGGCCCCACATGTAGCCCTCTTCTTCCGTGTAGTACCATCGCTTTCGCAGGACCCCGATTCTGATCGCCATCTCGCAAAGATAGAAGAAAAGGAAACAGTACTCAGCGATTTCAAACGCCTGGGCACCACGTCTGATTGCTAAGGTGGGTGCGCTCTCAGCAAGTCACGATACAAGCAGCATCGAATGATAAAACACAACCGGATGTCGTCGTGTAAATCAAGATCTCACCACATGCTCTGACTCTGCCTGACAGACCTTTCGACTCCTTCGACTGCCAAGGGGCGTCAGATTCTTTGTGACTGATCATGAAGGACCCCGACACAGCTTCCATATCCAGTGCCCCACTGGCAATCGACCCCTTGAGCTGCTGCTCCACAATCAGCACCTCAAGTACTGGAGCTCTTCTGCAAGCATGAGATCGGGGGGTGTTGTCTTACACTCCTGTTTCGCTCCGTCTCGCAGGAAGGCCAGCAGCCAACCCTCCCTCTGTTCCAAGGCACGGCAGCATTGATCAAGATTATAAAACCAGCCAGAAGATCCTCGGATGTCGAATTCAACCCGGAGAAACTAATTTTTTTGTGCCTGGTCCCTCAACACGACTTCACGTAGCCACGTCGAATTAACCTGACAGCGACTGGGACCTTCGACCGACGCACTACACGATTCTACGGCTTCGGCGCCTCGGTTCAGTTTTTTGAGAGTCCGAGCCATGGCATGCCATGGCTTCATGGCTTCATTCTGGCTTCATGGCTTGGTTGGTCGACTGAGAGCAGCTCCAGGGGACCCTCCTCAACGAAGCTGTGCAGTTTCTGCATAGTCGTCAACTGCTTCAGGATCCTCGTCTTGTGAACACGAGCCTCCGAAGCCGAGCAAGGTACCCACGGCTGAAAGCAGAATCTAGCACATACGTCGTGTGGACGCGGCCTGAATTCGCGAAGCGATTCGCGACTTGCGCAATGACGCCTTCCAGCATGTCGGCTTTATTTAGATAGTGCAAAGCATGCTCAGCCCACAGCAGCTCCGACGTAAAAGGCTGTTGCCACCGAAGCCTGAGAATCCTAGCTTCCCTCAGTCCCTCAGCTCTAACCTTTTCTAGCACTTCCTATGGCTAGGCTCCCAGAGCTCCTACTAGACCTGGACTTGGCACGAAAGCCATCCTGAACTCTCTGAGTCTTTGAAATATCAGCGAGAGTACTGCTGGTGTCGCGAGCGATGTCAGTCTGCCTACATGCGGTCGTTTTCAGCACTGGTCCAGAATTTGTGGTGGCCAGGCATCGCCAAGCCCTGCAGTAAAGACGAAAGCTTCTCGAAAACTGCTCAGAACGAGCTTTGGTAGCCTTCCGTGGGTGAGCTGTTCTCGAAGTTTCTGGCCGGGTGGGTGGGGGGTGAGGGAGGCGGGGGCGCTCGGTCTGTCACTGCAGCGGTTGGGTTCTGAATCTGGCATCTGGCGCTTGTCTGACACTCTTCAGTGATTGCTGCAAGGACAAGACGAGCAAGTACAGTACAGCACAAGCTCCGTAGTCTTCCCGTGGCTACGTGCAGCCAGGTATTACATTGTGGGATGAGATGGCCGGAACTTGCTCATTTGCCTGTACTTTGGGGTGATACATGTTTCAACCTGCACACCCTACAGAGGAGCTTGCGAGTGGATGGGTAAGAGCTGGCAGGTGCCCTTTCACCAGAAGAAACTTCTTCCAAGCACTACATCCATGCTTGAAGTCCGCCTCCTCATAGGCAGTCGCAAGAGGCGGCTCACGCACTTGAAGTTCGACCGCTGTACCCTGGACCAAGTCCTGCAGGTGCATGTCATAAAGCGTGAAGTTAGGAAGCCAGGCCGGCCAAGCTGCTTCTGATTTCCAACTCCCGTATACTGTTCGATAGCAAAGGGAATTCGACGTCTAAGCGGTTTCAAGCCGGTCTCCGTCCTGCAGTCGATCGAGCTCTTCCAAGCTGACTTGCGCAGCAGCTGCCTCTGCCAAAGGATCGTGCGCCTTGAAGCAGAGCCACAAAAAAAGATAGGAAGACATGTAGAGACTTCTGCTTGGACGCCTCGACCCTGGGAGTGATCGATATCTCGCCCTGTGCTCCTGTGATGCAATCAAACTCCGAGCGACCCTTGCTGAGCGTCCTACAAAACTGCTCTGGGCTGTCCTTTCGTGCCATGATGATATCCATCGCCATCATCAGGCTCGTCTGGCCATGCCACAGGGAAACAGAATCACAAACGATCACAGACATGATCTCCTTGGTGTTTAGGCAGATGCCCCCTGCAACACTTCACTTCAAACGACCCCGTGATGCAATCGAGCAAACCGTTCATGTCCTGAAGCCCTCCGTCTGACTCCCACGAACAGACGAAGTAACATCCAACGAGAAGTGCGAGACAGCTCCGTGCAGCACTGGAGAACATGCTACACGATGGCGTGTGCACTGATGGACCGAGCTGTGCGATCTGGACATATCCTTTTGACTCGACTGACACAGGGCATTCAACAACAGCGTGCTCGGGCCACCAGCACGCCACCAGCCACGCAAGGCGTCCAGGGCAGCCTGGTATAGATTCAAGATGTAATTATGGCTACAGCTGAAGCACCACTCGGATCAGCAAGAAAGTGGCCATCAGATCAACGGGGCCTGTTGCTTTTGCAGTGTCCGCATCACCAGTGCGTGGTGCTCACGAATCATCTCCTTGAGGGCGTCAGAGCTGAGATCCTGCGCTTGGAGTCCCTCTGCACAGCTAAAACAAAGGCGGGCACGTGCGCAAAGTTCGACAACCTGCCTCGCAAGCCTCATCCTGCTCCCCAGGTGGTCGACATTGCAGAAGGCAAGACATGGAGACAAGCTATCAGGCCATGCATCGGGTTCTGGGCTTTTGGATCCCAGCAAACGAGCACCTTCTCGTTAATTTGCGATCGGCTTGGTAACCTGCCACATCAGCTTGGCGCGGCAAAAGATTGGACAGGCTCCCTCAGTGCTGCTCCCTCTGCTTTCTACCAGAAGTTTCCTGCAAACCTCAATGACGGCGTTTTGCACATCGCCGCAAGGGGCTGCGCCTGTAGCGGAAGCTGTGCCTTTGGCAAGCTCCGCCACCTAGTGTACAGGCCGTCATATGCGGATTGCCTGGCATGCCTAGCTTGCATCTGCTGCGCTTTGATACCTGACAGGGCCTGAGGATCCTGCGATAAATTCCGAATTTCAAAGCGGCCCTTTCGCCACTGCTGGAATCCATGCACGAGTCGATCGATGCAAACGTTGGCGCCTTGAAGCTGTGCTGAGATGCTTGGTCGTTTGACTGCAGCCTGCATCGATCCTCTCTGATCCATTGCGGGTAGCATGTACACGTTCCAATCCTGTGCCTCTGAAAAGCTGGATTTCGTGCGCGCACACGTCATGAAGCGAAGGCCAAGACGACCAACTGCTACAGACTCAGCCGAGTGCCAGTTCCACCTGGCGAGGGATGAGCCGGCGAGCAGACCGCATTTCCACGATCCACTGGACCCCCATGGCCCAAAACTCCACTTCCCGATCGCCTGAGACAGGGCCACAGTCGTCGCCTGACTCGATCAGGCCCAAAGGCGGCTCGTGGGTCATCTCCATGTCAAAAGGACCTCTGAAGCGCAGGGCTATGGCCCTCACATCTCGAAGTCGTTTGACCATGGTCGATTCGACGACTCGACAGCCAAGAATCAGACTGACAATGCTTTCGACTTCGGTATCCGCGCAGCTCGCACCTTGTGCTCGGTGCCGGAACGTGGTCCGGTACGAGAGCAATTCGCGGAAACGAATACTAGCAGCAACACAAGAAAGAAGCAAGCCTCGCGGACAGACGCTTGAACTTGAGCCTGGCTCGCCTTCTTGCTCCTTTGCTTCAGCGGTTGGAGCAATGGCGGCGAAGTTCTGGTTACCTCAACCAGTGCTCTACGCCAAAGCTTCATCTTCAGACTCAGTCACGTCCAGCAATCAAAGCTAACCCCACAGACTTCATTTACTGTCAAGGACGACAACCAGATAGCCAGACACTCAAAGCAAGCCAAAAGGGATCCAACAGCACCATTTTCTCAGCACAAACTGACGGGCACGCAAGGCGAACATTCGGAAGCAGCACTGATTGGTATGATGATGATGATGATGCTGATGATGATGATGATGACGATGACGGATGATCATGGTGATCAGGATTCAGGATGACGATGACAACAATGACGATGATGACGAAGACGACGTCGCTGCTGCTGTTGCTACTGCTGCTGCTGCTGATGCGGCTGCCAGTGCCGGTGCCGGTGCTGGTGTTTGTGCTGGTGATGGCGATGATGATGATGACGACGATGAGGATGGAGGGCTGGGGCGTGGTTTGGAGGGTGGGGCCAAAGATCCGGAAATTTGAAGCAGCTGAACCGGTGCATGATATCTAGCTTTGAGGGCTAGGTTTTTTCCGGGTCCGATGCTAGCAGGCCTTGCACAACTTTCTTCCGACTCCAGCGCGACATTCGAGTGAAAGACTTCGCACCTCGGCGAGCCGGCTGAAGTGCAATCTTATTGATTCATGGCTTTGTGTCTCAACATGTGATATCTACCGGCGAACAGTGGTAGTCAAATGCATCTACAAGGCATGGGAACAGCTGTGGATGGAGCCTTGCGAGATTGACGGCAAAACTGTCTACTTGTTTGCAAAACTGCAGCTTGAGAACTTACCCGGCGCGTGAAGTCAAAGTCGGGATCGTCATCATGAAGAACCTGAAATGACCCCATACTATCTCACTTGATGTTGCTGGTGGAACTCTGCAACAGTGCGACCTCCTTGGCCAAGAGCGTGATGCAGCGCGAGATGTGTGTCACATCATACACAGCCAGCTCTTTGACCTTACGCAGTTCCGAGCTCAGCGTTTCTGCTCAGCTTCGTTCAACTCAACTTCAGTCGCATTGCCGAGTCCGAGCTGCTCGAGTCTCGATGACATCAGCATCTGCCTGTGCACGCCGCGGTCGGTCCGAGTCCGGCCACTACAGCCACTAAAACAGTAGCGGAGTAGCGGTCAGCAGCAAGCAAAATCCTGCTCTGAGTCTACACCTTGCTCTCCCATGCCTCGGACAGCTCCATGCTCAGACCTCGAGAACGGGAGTCTTTGTTCCAGGGTTTACGCTCCGTAAGCTTGCATGCCTTGAGCTTCGTTGCATTCTGCCCAAGGCTGGGACTCCGCAGGGCTGAAGATACCTGGGTTTCGGGAGCTTCGGGCTTCCACTTTGTGCCATCTGCAGCTGGGTCACGCGTTCGGCCTTGGGAATCGGCCCGAGGGTGACGATCATCAGCTCCTCCTCGCAGAGCAGAGGAGCGGTGAGGAGCGGTTGGTGGGCTGGCAATGGCGGGCATGTTTTGCCAGGTTTGCGGCCTGAAAGCCCAGCGCCCGGAGCAGCAAGGAGAAGCCTCGGAGCTCGGCTCGCCCGAGACCCCCCCAGGAGTCAGGCCCAGGGCCCACGGCTCTCAGGGCCCAGGCCGATGGAGCCCAGCGCCAGCAGCACGGAACCAAAGAGCAGCACGATGACCACAACAGTGAAGCTGTTACGGAATCCAAGCATGTCATCTGAAACAGGGATGCAACAGGAGACCGCATGACGTGGTCATGGGTCATCAACATTCCACCTACCCGCTACAAGTTGTCGTGGCGCTGACTCAGTGTTGCATCGCGGAATATGTCATGTGCCTGTGAGATCTGGGAGACACATTGCCGCAGAGACCACAAGAAGGATGACACAGGCGGAAATCCAACCTAGGTAATGGCTTGATCAGCTAAGGATGCAGCAAGATCCATCAGAATGTCCTTTCAAAGGGTTGTCCAGCCACTTGTGGCAGGGAGCAGTCTAAGGCGTTGATCAAAGGCGGCTTCCACGGCCAAACCAGGGCTTGCGCAGCCATGAAGAACACTAAGATCACGGACATTGACACGATCCTCGGTTCATGCCATCGAGCATGAAACCAAGCTAAGCAGCCCTGCTGAACTGTCCAGGCAACTGAATGGGAGGGTAGTCTGTCGCAAGTACCACCGGCAGGTTCAGCAAGGAGCCGCGGACAAGCAGTGGCACCCCATACCACCAGCCATCCAAGCGGAATCGTGCAAGCAAAAACCGAAAGGAGCTGACCTCGGCAGCAGGGGCAACGTCGCTCTTTGTGTGCTCACGGCTCACCGGTCCATCTGCTGCCTGCTACTGAGGTACTCTGTCGGAGAGGCCTTGGGAGCTCCAAAGCGGCACCTCTGAAAAGCGCGTCGCCGCGTCTGCTCTCTCTCTTTGTGAAGTCTCAGACATCTCCATACCTCGGCTGCCTCGGCTCTCACGGAAAGTCCAGGCCTGGTAAGCTGCCCACACGCAGAGGCAAAGAAAGCCCAGAACACCGAAAGCCAGCAATGCCAAACCGCCGGCCTTGGTATCAGCGAACCCCCCCATCAGCCACTCTTCTTAGAGGAACAACCAACGCAAGTGCAGCTCTCAATCGCGACCAGCCGCAAGCATCACAGAGTGCTCTTCTGTCCCACAGAACCTTTGACAGCAAGAGCAAACTGGAGGGCGATGCCATCCTCCGGGCTTGAAGCCTGGGTCAGTTGGTCCAGCCGAGACGCACTTCCGGGAACTTCAGCAAGCTGTGAAGGCCGTTTGGATGACCTCGGCATATGAACAAGCGCTGGTAGGGCTGCGGAGATTCCCATCTCCGACTGCTTGTCTGCCGCACTGGTCCGTCAGAGCGCTTTAAATGGCCGTTCCTTTTGCCCAGCCGCTCCATTCGACAGGCAACTGAGGCCCTCTCTGTAGCAGGTCATAGGCACCATTGCGGTCACGCTCATGGTTGTGTAACCTTATACAGAGATCCACCAACAGAGGCCTGCCGAGAAGTGAAGTTTGAAGCCCAGCCGCCCATTTGCAAGAATTGCCCCATGAGGTTTAAAGTCTTGGAGGTCGCCCAGCGCCACTTTTTGGGCAGCAGCTTTGAAATTGCGAGACCTTTGCGATGTGAGGAGCGCAAGGCCGTTTTGAAGTCTCGAGGCTGGGAGCTGCACAAAACAGGATGCCCACTATGACCGCAGGGAAAAGCATCACTGTGGATAGGTACCGCCGAACAGCATCGCTGCTGGCCACGCACGGGTAGCCTCGCAGACACAGCACTCGCCCTGTTTGTAAAACCGTGCACACAAGCACATGAGGATGGCGCCCAAAGCTTCCATGTCCAAAATAAAGATTTGCATTGACTGAAAGATCTCCTTAGCAAGTGGGACCAGTCGGCACGCCTTGCCAGCACTCTTGAGCATGCTGTTGAATGCCGGCCAAGGGTCCTGTACTTCGAACGGGAAGTCCACAGTCATGTTGCCGATGACACCTCTGCTCTCATCGCGATGTACGCGTGAATCCTACAACTACAATGGGGTTTCATTCTAACAGCTCAGCTCGCTCACAAATGGCGCGTGCACAAGGCACGCATGCACAAGCACACACACACACACACACACACACACAAAGTATAGTTTCACACCACTCACACGTCTGGGGAGATCTTGAACATGATGAAATGACTCAAGCATTGCAACCTTGGTTCTGCAACCTGACAGGGCTCACACTCTCAAGCGAAGCAGCTTCACGAAAACGGGCAGGTTCTCGGCTTAGCCTGATGCCATTCAATGAAAAAGCAGGTGCACAAGGATGCGCCAATCCTTGCTTCACAAGCACGAACTCGGCGTTTTCGTTGGCTCTGGTCCCAGTTAGGCTCCCAGAGTCCCCTGCTTCCGTTTCAACAACTGCACACAGCACATGTCTTGCCAAGACCCTTGGGGGTGTGCACACACACACACCCCTCGTATCGCATGCTGTACAAGATTATTAAGGGTGCTTGAGAAGCTTTTTTTTGCACATGATGTCTCTTTGACCACTCGGTCACCAAGCTTCTGCAGAAAGTTCAGCATAAGCTTCGCCATGTTGGGCACACAAAAATCGCCCTCCAACACCTTGGTGGCGGCTATGCGCTGTCGGAATTGTTCCTTCACACATGGGATGATTTTGATTCGAACTCCATCCGAATCTTCACGCATCACCCGAAGGCGAGGCCTCTTGGTTGATGTTTCAGGCTTAGCCCCAACCTCTTGTAACGTCTCTTGTGGGTTTATGTTCACTGAACATGACAGACAGACATGGCTCCTTGCTCGATGCACCGGACGGTTCTGCAGAATCCGGCTGACGTCCTTCAGATGAACTTGTTGGCAAGATCTCCTCGGAAATGTCGTCGATGTACACAGACTCTGGGCTGCACTCAAAACCGGGGCTGCGAAGCAGATCTGAGCTGTCAACCAACTCTGAATCCGCATGCACGCTGGACAGTTCACAACGTGCACTGCAAAGAGAAAGAGAGAGAGAGAGAGAGAGAAACATGAAGTTTGCACAGCCAAAGTCCTTTGCATGACCTGCACATGTTCACCATAAGTGAGGTCACCCACCTGTTCGGTTCGTTGTGCACATTCTCAGAATCCCCGTAATCCGGAGCAATCTGAACGAAATGTACTGCATCCAACGTGGCCAATGACAGTGGTGTGATGGGTTCTGTAAACGGAAAGCGCCTCCCATTCTGATGTAATTGGAAGCATTCCAACTGCGGACGCCGTAGATGCTGCTAGAAACCCTGAGCTGACAGTGATCAACGCTCAACATCACGCTCCTTCATGAGCACCACACGACTGCTCGAGTCACCGGTGACCTTTGGTCACAAAAGCCCATCTCCTGGCAACATCGGGGCACCATTCCACTGTTGGCCCCGTAGGATCGGTTGGGCCTATCACCTGAATAAGCTGGCCACCATCAAGCGCGGCACGCTCTCCAGTAGTCTGTCCCGAAGGAGTACGACTTGTTGTGGTACCATAATGGGCCGCACAACGTGCCCTCGCTATTCGCATGAGCGAGTGTTGCCGGTGGCGACAAGGCCGCACACGGAGTACACCACCCGCACTTTCTGGGGAAGATCTTGAAGACGATGAAATTACTAAAGCATTGTAACCTTGGTTTTTGCAACCTGACAGGGTTTCGTTGGCTCTGGTCCCAGTTAGGCTCCCAGAGCCCCCTGCTTCCGTTTCGGCAACTGCACAAAGCACATGTCTTGCCAACACTCTTAGCTTCCAATCAACGCGTACACACACGACAAAAAACAATAAAAAACAGCAAAGGCCAAAAAAGTAAGGGTTGATCTCCCATCTCCCAATCCACACGAGCTCAAGGTGCTAAACTTCAACAAGGTATCGGCCTCTAAGAAATCCCTGAAGGAGCTTCTTGCACAGATGAAGACTTCTGTGTCTTCCCTCCGGTCTCCGGGTCTGGGACCGACTTTCTGTAGCATCATCACCATCATACCCAAAGCTGTGGTGGTAGTAAGCATCGTGGACCTGGGCATGGCACGCCCCCTTGCACACTTGCTCGGGGACCCTAGCGGCGTAGCGGGTTTTTGCAAGTGGAATTACGGTGACTGCTTAATGTCAAGGAAGTGGAGCGGGGCGAATGTCCTTTAGGATGTGGTTGGAGTCGCGCTCCTTTCAAAATTATGGTGGAGAATATGACGGGGCTGTACATGCGGGCATTCACGTGCGCGTCGTCCTCGTTTTGGGTTCCTAGCAGCTTTCTGAAGCATGCCACTCAGGCCAACTTACCCGAGCCGCACTCACCAGCAAGCCCTCAGCAGGTGCTATGTCGAGAGTCCAGCTTCTCGTGCCACAAAACGGAAGACTGTAACAGAAACCACAGCTGGGATCCAGAACGCCTTTGCTGTCATAGGCGAGTTGAAAACGTAGTATGCCAGAACCAGCCTGTGCAGAGCGAAGTGCGTGCGATGCATGGATGGACCGCTGTCACAGCAAAACAACATGCTTCCCGCGGAACCCGCTTCTCTCAATCCGTGCCGGCCCAACCCGGCGAGGCCCGCCACACAGCCCAAGACAAAGAGTTCCTGCAAGTTTGAGATATTCTCGGAGCGTGCCACCGATGCATGCAGAGTTCTCAGCATGGCTGATGTTGGCTCGACCTTTGTCTTTCTTGCCTCCAACAACACTGAAAACAACTTCATGCGAATCCACGCACCTGCCGAGAAGAAATGCAGACCACGCACGCCTGTGGCAGGCAGACTTAAGACGATTGAAGCTCTTGTTCTTCAACCCGATGAATTGCTGCGCGTGGAACCCGGTCACCCTTAGAGCATACCTGGTTCCGGAATGCTGCCGTAAAGCTATGACTGTAGCACCAAGTCGCATGGCCAGAAAGGTCCACGTGGGTTTAGGATTGCCATTATGGGGCCAGGCAACCGGAAATCGCTAAATCGTATTTCGCGGTGTCAAACTTCTTTCAAGTGAAGGGAAAAAGCGATTGCAGAAACCCTCGTCCCGGAAAACCTGATTTCACGTGTCCTGAAAAGTGATTTGGAAAACTGAAAAAGTGATCGTTGACCGTGCGAAAAAGTGCAGTCAGAGTGGTCGGATGGGAGGTGTCGCGGCGCGACGATGGCGTCTAACTGCTAGTGCAAGGCACTGAATTTTGCCCTGTCGCCTTCCGTCTTCTCCAGTTGGTCCATAGACACACGTGACCGACGTGGCACGGGTCTGCACTCGGGTTTGTGGGTCCCGTCAGGTTTCGAAAAGTAAGTGATTCTGAAGTGATTTGACAAAGTGATATGGATTTCCTGCACCGGGGAAAAGCGATTTGAAAAGTGATTTGGGAAATTCGCGAAAAGTGATTGGATAGCCGACAAAGCTCACAGAAGTGATTGGACAAGTGATTTGCGGCCCGAAAACAGCGATATCAAAGGGTTCCGAAAAAGTAAATTCCAAGTGATCTGGAGCCTGCAAAAGCGATTTCCAACTGATCTTGGACCCCCAACAAACGACTTCAAAGTGGTTTAAGTCAAACAGATTTTGGTGTTGCACGGTGGATCTCCTAGGATCTGCATACTTTTCAATTATTCATCAAGGCTTGCTTCAGTGACTCTATTGACTATAGAGACTTTAGAAGGGGAGAAGTGACTCCACTGGAACCGTGCTGAAACGGCTTTCCCCAAAGCTCCCGCGGACCCACGCGGACACCGCCAGATCACCCCGCGCACGCCACTCCCGGACAGGACCCGCGATGCGTCCCAAACTCCCAAACAGCTTTCCCCGAAGTCCCGAGCTGCTCCCCGTCACCGCCCCCAGCGGCTTGTCCGAGAGCTCCAGTGGGCACGTGACACGGCTTCGCACATGCTTCGCGGACGCCTCGCGAATGCTTCGATAACTCAACCGCGCGGCATCTTGTCCACTCCTCGACCTCTGGAACCACAAATTTTCAAACGAGAACCCTTCTGCTACGCATTCGGGAAAAGTAATATCTGCACACCATCCTAACGATTGCCTGGCCGTAACGTCGCAAGTTTAGGATCACCTGTGTCTTCAATTTTGGTGTCGACTTGTTTCTTTTCTCTGGTGTCACCTGTGTATTTCTCTCGGGTATCGCTTGTGCTTTTTTGCTTGTTTCGATGCAACAGTCTCGAGCGAAATCCATCTTTTTCCAGCGGCAGCCCCGGCAGGGGTGGGACAACGGGTTTTGGTGCTGGATTCCGTCTACGAGCATTCCGCATGGTTTTCGGTTTGCAGTTTAAGGTGCGGGGTTGGGCCCGTTTGTCGGAGCTTCTCGGCTTTAAAGGTTCAGAGTTTAGAGGGCTTCCACTTGGGGTTAAGGGATGGGGTTCGCTCTCTAGGCTGGGCTTCTCACCTTCCATAACCCACTATCCCAAAGTCCCCAGACAGAACGAATGCGTGCAGCACTAATATGAAGCAGAGACTGTAATGGTAGTAACAATGACAAGATGCAGATGCTTCGACCGTCAACCCTTAGTTTTGCCGGTTGCTGAGCTTTTGCTTCAGATTCTGAAGATCCGCGATTCCTCGGTTTTCAGTATTCAGACACGCGGCGGCCCTCTTGTTCGAGACTGTGGATCCCAACCACTAGAAGAGACACAAGCGAATGATAGCAAATCAACTCACCTGACCTGGGCTCCAAGAACCCCCTCTAGCAGAGACACTGTTGTTTGGGCTTGCAGAAGCATCATTTCAGTCGGAGGGTATGAGTAGGAGACATTGCGAGCATCTGCGCGAAACATCGGATCTCTTCGCGCCGCGTTCCTTCCCAGGTGCTCAAGATTTTGGAGGTACGAAACTGGTTGTGTTTCCGTATGCACGCCAGTCTGCGCGACCCGCAGCACTCACTTCCCTTGATAGGGGAACATGGAAGAGCGTTGCAGACATATATCAACATTATCCACAGAAACCGTTGGCTCACTTTCATTGCCTCATTGCAGTACTCCAAACCTGAAAAACTGAACCAACACAAGATTATCCATAACATCTGGGTGACGCAGAAAGACGCGCAAAAGTCTGAAGTTTCTTTTTGACAAGCTGTGCCTGTCCGTCGAAGTACTCTCTCTCCCCACACCTGAGTTCTATGACAATGCTCTAAGGCATGTCGTGCAAATCTCCATGTCAACTCAAGGCACGCAGCGCAGGGCAAAGCTGATAGACCTGAACTCAGTCATACATCCCTACTTCACATCAAGTTCCAACTCTTCTCCCTCATGCCTCCTAGGCATGTGTTTGGAGGACCCCCTGGGCAGTGCGTTGATGGGATGCACTTGAAGAGCTCAAGAGGTTCCTCCACAGTGCTGAAGTAGCCTGGAGGAGTCGCATGGGTCCGAGCAGAGGCGCAGCCTGAGAAGACCCCAGCCTGCACGAACTCGTGGAGAGAGCTCATGGGCAATGGCGGAACCGTTCAGCAAGCCTCAGCGTTTGAGAAAAAATACAGCCCTGTTGCTGCTAAATCACCATGAAAATCATCTCCAACTCTCCGTCTGTTGGTTTTCTTTCTGCTCGAACTATTCCTATTGAGACGATTTTCACTGGAAGTAGTTGCTATCAGCAGTACTACGATTCTCATGGCAGATTTGCTTTTGCCATTCTGTGCGCTTGCAGTCCAGATGCTCGACAGAGTCGACAAAACTGGACAGCTCAAACCTGCGCACTGTGTGAGCCAGTTGGCTGATCGCAAGGCAATCACGATGAGAGTGCTAATGCCCGTGCAAGGTAAGTCGCATACAGACCTGATGCACAAACAAACATGCACCACAGTAGCGAAGGCCTTCTGGGCAAGGCTGGCAGGAAACGTTGTACACCTCACTGATAGTCCCAGGGAGACAGCCACAGTCCTTCGGTGATCTGCAAGCAAAAGAACACTCCCACGGATCTCGGCGTTTTCATGGGAGCTGTCTACCAATGCAGGAGTTTAAGGCCATGAACTGCGTCATTCCACGAAAAATTCAGAACTTGCGTTTGCGACGCTACTGCTTGGGGCTGCAACTGCACAGGTTCATGAGTTCCAAAGCCCAATCCAGGGCGGCCTTCTCTGACAAAGAACCCAGTCCCAGCGTAGTCGTGCCGTTGCTGCAGAGTTTGCAACCAGACTTGCCCTGGCAAGGCCAGTCAGGATCAATTTCACATTCAGGGTCAATAGTGGGTCCCTCAATGACACAATGACACATCATCAGCATGTGCGGGAACGCTCCTGCGACGCACGCCGCATCACACGTACAGCAATTAGCGTGCAACAATCCGCAACGGCACCTTCTGATCTTGGAAGCGTCCAAGTGGGCAGCGCTTGCAGTTCACAGCGCCTTCCTTCCGTCGTTGAGGTCGCTCGCATGCGGCTCGACACTGCGTTGAGTGGTAAACTCCAATACGCCATAGACACCGGTAGCTGAGCAAGTGATTTTGCTCTCCTCGTCCTGATACTCCCCTTCGTTACATAGGTCGCACCCTGCAGCAGCTCCTGCCAGAATGCACATACTTTTGAAGCGGCAACAGTTAACGTGCTTCGTCACGACTCTGTGACATTTTATGTTTCGGAGTGCACTAAGCCCAAGAGACGCTGCGGGCCCAGGACGTCATGCAATCGCGCTGAGCGGTTTGCCGCGATTCTTGAGGAGGCATCGGCCGGCATCCAAGCCAAACTAACTCCGAAAAGTCCTGGGAGTCCTAAGTACTCAGGCTAAGTAAGTATGAGACTTTCTCACTAGCTCCGATCCCGAATGCCATCAAGTTTGATTGTGGCCGGCCGCTGAAGCAGCTGTACCGTTGACAAAGGAACTCGTCCTCTGCTGGTGTCTGCTGTACAAAAACGGCCGGTGCGATGATCCTGACTTGTGGCCATGCTCCCACTACTACAAGGCTGTGAAGATGGGTCGGGGTTCATGAAATCTGGGTGCCGAAAGGGTCGGTTGCCCCCCCTAGCACCAGAAAGCACCAGAGAACCAACGTCTCCACGACGGTAAGTTAAGTGCCTTTGTCCCGACCACCTTTCGATTTCGACTGCTCCTGCCTTGAATGCGTGCTCAGATGCTTTGTCGCTTGCTAAATCAGTTCTGAACTAATGTTTCCAGAAGTTTCTCCAAGCTTCAAAGCCCCCTCATCCTCTGCTGGCCGATTGCATCTCTGCTCTGCCACTTGCTTGCAAGAGCTTTGCTCGGTGTCTCTCGCTTCCAATCCCTTTGAATTACGGCGACTTGCAGTCACCAAGGACAGCTGTCTTCCGGAACGGAAGATTGCAAAGACGACTGGTATGTCAGGAGAGAGCTGTCCTGAAAGTGGACAGGGGTCTTGACATGTGATGACCAACCGTGTCCCGACCAAACTGACTGACCAACAAAGCTCGCGCTGGGGTTCTACGGGTATGCCCGCTACATGATTGGCCTCTAGCCGGTCTCGCATGAAGAACATGCTGGCATGGGGTTCCGTTGAGACAGCCGCACGCATGCGACAGGGCACTGCTCTATGCACACATCTCAAAAACTTTAGAAGTGCTTGGCCCTTGGCCCCCTGGCGAGTCCTGATGGTTGGATGGTACCAACGGGACACTTCTGGCAGATGTGCGTCTTCCCTGCAACTGAGGGAACTGAGGACCGGCCGCGCAGCGATCTGCATTGAGGCTCCAACCCTTTGTATCCCGAAGTTCTTCAGAGTAGCTCCCGCTCTCACAAGGCCTGACATGCATGCTGCTGAGGTCTGCAGACAAAAGTCTGCAAATCCGGCGCACACAGGATTTCCATTGCCCTTCTCGCACTCTGCTCCGTGCAAGAAGTGGACATGCTAAATGTGGCCTGCATGCGAGCTCAGCGGCACCATCCCGCTCAGCTACCTGCAGAACAGATTTCAAAACATGTCAAACGATCATATCCGTGGAGCAGTCGCGCTGCAGGTCACCGCTGCCAAGTGGCAAAGCCGCTCCCGTCGAATAATCCAAAACCTTCGAAGCAGGCAGTCTCTCCCGCAAGCCTGAGATACGCGGCAAGAGTCCGGCCAGAAAACGTGAAACGCAGAGCCATGCAAGACCTTTCATTATCCTTTCATATCCTTTCTCAGGATTCACAGTACAAACCAGACGGGCAGTCATGCACACTGCTGACAAGCAGCCAAGAAGACCACGTCTCAGAGTTCGCTACCAACCAGCGGCAAGCGACTGTGCGAGCTGGATCTTCGCCTTGGCGTCCGATCAACCGTCTCGGACGGGTCTTGTTTGGCTTTCCGATTGCCGGGGAGGGGCCTTCGGCTTGCATTGCTTACTAGCTTGAAGGGATGCTGCGTCACGCGGGCATCGGTAAGCCTGCACCCGAAGGGAGCGCAACTGCTCCAACATTCTTTCCACAGAGTTTTTCATACTCCGCACGGTTCCTTAGCCTTTCACTGGGTATCGTCACTGTGTGAACAAGCCACTTGACGGAGCAATCTCAGCCAACGGTGTTTGCACGGTGATACTCACCGAACTAGCGAGCAGTCTGACAACAAGCCACCGGATCCGATCCATCTGCATGTCCAGTGCACCAGGCGCTGCAGGAGACGGCGGACATTCTCGATGCCGTCATGGGCGAGGAGAAGCTTTTGCGAGCGCCCTCGAAGGGCACGAAGTCCCGGTAGATGCGACCGTGCAACCTTTGGCAAAGCCCACTATCGAGGCCACTTGCTTCTCTCAAAGCCGCAAGTACAACTTAATTTTTGCAGTGTCGACCAGTAGCTGTGCTTAGCACATTTCCGGTGAGCTACCTTCTAACACATTCTAACACAGAGTATCACCCAGCCACGAATGGCACAGCAGGTGAAGTGCCCCTGTCAAGCTCCCGTTGAAAGCACCAACTACAAATTTTGATGCAAGTAAATGGGACACTCACGTTGAGAGGCTGACTGCATCCAAAGTCAAATTTCTGGGGATGCCCTTGTTGGAGAACAGCTTCATATTTTGTCATCGACGACCTTCACATCCAAGTGTGTGCCCTGTCATCATCACATGAGGGAGTCATCGGGCACGTGGAGTGTTGAAATACAGCAGAGGACTCAGAGGACCTGTGGTCTTGGTGGACACGGCAAAGATGATTATCACCCTGATGCCGTCGAAGGCGCCGCCTGCAAACGAAGCAGCATGCTAGCCCGAGCTGGATAGCATGGTCAACACCTTGATCAAGCCAGTGATACTCGACATAATCGAGAATCTGCTCGACGAACCAAGTCTGGAAAGGGCTGATAAGACGATTGCACGGGCTGCCCACCACCAATCTGGCATGGGTCTTGGCCCTCGTCCACGATGGTCCGTTCCAAGCCGGGCATCCGCAACACCAACAGGTTGTAATTGTACTCCCAGTGAGCCTCCTTGAGAGCTCGAAATTGGGTTTCGAAGAGGGACACGGCGGCAACTCTGGAGGAGGTTGGAAAGCTTTGACCAGCGAGAATGCTTGGCAGTCGGCTGCAGCAAAAACGGCCACGGATCGGACAGATTGGCCGGATCATGAGAAGGAAAGACTGCCTGTTCTGCCGAACGGCTACAACTGATCCGCCAATTCTACATGCCAACCAGTCTGGGAATCGCTCACCCTCGGAGAGAAACTGACTAGACTTCAAAAAGCCCGCAGAGCCACTAGCATAGTCGGCCTAGATCAACAACTTTCCGAGCGCACCACTTGCTTTCATGTCCCTCAGCATAACGTCGACATCATCCGGACTCCACCTCTGGAGGAACTCAGATTTAGTCGGGTGTCTACAGAAGGAAAGCACAACGGAATCAGAATCCATGCAGGCTGAACAGAAATGCACGCACGGCACAACTTGTGGCACAGCACAACGAAAGATTCTCAAGACAATGAGGCGGAGGCCTCATCTTCTGAACAAGATCTTCGACAGCTGGTGCAAGTTCTGCCAAGTTCTGGCTTACGAGCTTCTCCTCAGAAAAATGCCCCAGTAACTCCACAACAGAACACAGCGCAAAACTTCATACTAGTAGGTGCGTGCATGGCTTTGCCCGGGCTTGGTGATCCAACTTTGGAGGCGATTTCGCTTTTCTGGTGATTACAGGATCCGCAGAACATCACATTGAAGACAGGAGCAGGTAATCCATCAGTGTTGTCTGTCGTAAGGTTAGGCTTGACGAGCCCGAGGCACGATGGCAACCTGCTCTGGAGCGGTGCGAAGATCGCCGTTGAGCCAAGCTGCCCTGCAAAGGCAGGCATACCACCGCACAAACCCAGAGCAGCGGCATGTGTCGCATTGACGTCGCGACCACCACGACTCGACTTCCGGCGCAGCTTGCCACGGCAGTGCAAGCTGCCAGCCTGTCGTAGCGGGGAAAGCGAACCTCAACGGGGTTCAGATCCAGAAAGGTGTCGTCTGGCACCCACCACACGAAGAGGCTCTTCACCTGCACAAGGTCTCTAAGTCTACTCTGTCTCTGCTGCGTGCATGGAACACCCTGCCTCGGTTGGAATTCTGTAGTAACCTTCGGGCGTCGCCACCCCCAGGGCCAACGGCATGCTGAAGAGCGTCGCTTTCCTAGACAGGCTTTCTAGGACCTATAGAGGCTAGAGGCCTTTGTCCAAGCGATCAAGGTTGGTCAATTCAGCGTGGAACCCCGCTGATGATCAGTGCGCAGCAGGCATTGCTGAGGCTGGCACTGCATTACTGCTTCGATTTCCCATCCCGTTCCACCTGATGCGATTATACTTGAACAGTCTTGAGCAGAAAACTTTGTCGACAAGGCTTCTGTTGCTTCGCAGAAGGCCCCTTCGCAATCCAGATTTTGTGAGTTCACCATCCTCCTCATCCAAGTTCGAAGCTATGGATTAAGGCGAAGGTGCAGCTGACAGAAACTCGGAGAGCTGAGGGATCCCATCACGAGTAAAGATGGGTGTTCATCTGCTTTTTGAGCAGAAAGCTGGAAGAATGGCTGCTCCGCTGCTGCGGAGTGAGTATCGACGACATTCCGACATGGCACGCACAGCACTCATCGCCTTCGCCTTGCTTTCTCAAGTCAGAAGTTTCGGGCACGTTCAAAGAGATGAAACCGTTCGCGAAGCCGCGACAGGCTTCACCCGACAGAAGCTGCCGAAAGCCTTGAAGTGCCTAGCTGCCGGGATCAACGCCGAATCGCTTCTGGTTGTAAGGAAGGGCTGCTTACAGCATGCCGGAAAGACATTGCATGCTGCAAGTCTACGTTCCTGGCCTGTCAACACCGGGACGCAGCGTGTGACATTGTCCCGGCATGCTGGGGCTCGCCAAAAAAAGCCGTCCTGGCCACACACCGTCCACTATGAAAGTCTTCATGTGTCGCAACATTGAGAATTCCGAGCATCTGTCCTGGCAATTGGCCATCAGGGAACCATCAATATTCTGGCGGCACGTCGAGAAGCACAGCACATCCACGGGCCAATAGCTACATGCCAGCCGGTGTGTACACATGTCTGCATCCGGGCATCTTTGCCGCGAGGCATGACAACTTATGACGATCTTAAGACGAATAAGTTCGGGCCTCAACTCCCTCGATGTCCTGGGTGACCTGCATGCACAAGCACGCAGGCAGGACGTCTCGAGCAAGCTCAGTGATGCACACCGTGTTCATGCATCCGAAGGTCCACTACAATGCTGGTGGCATACGCAGCGCATACGTATGCACGTCGTCCAATCCAACACACACTTTGGCTCAGCACGAGTATCTGAGTATCTGCGACGGGCGACAGGCAGGACCGACGATGAAAAAAGACAAAGACCAGACGGATTTTGGTGCTGAGTGCGGAAGGGAGCTTCGTTGGAAAGAGCCCCTCCGCACCCCCGCTGTCCCCCTGCAAACGAGAAGCAGCAGAAGAAAAGGCTGTTCAACATGTGCAAGCGTTTACGCACCGACACACAAAGACTTGCATCAGATCTCATGATCTGGAATGTCGTCGGTGATGTGGCTCATTTCATTCGTCTCCTTTTCCTAATTTGCTAAGCTCTACTGCTTTGCTGCTTTGCTGCTTTGTCACTGCTCAAGCACATTAACCACTGACAGTTGCAGGCAAGGACATGTAACTGACATCGAAAAGACATGACTATCATGCATCAAGTGTGTTCGCCACTACCTGAAAACCTGGTTTCATAACTGACACAAACATGGGGAGGAGGGGCTGGGACGAAAGCTGGAAAAGGCAACTAGCAGCTAGCAGGGGATTGCAGAGCTGCAGGCGAAAAAACGCAGCGTCGGAGTTTGTCTTTTGTCCGAGTCTGGCGAGTGCCAATTGGCACCCGTGTCCCAGGGGTTTCACACAAGCCGCGCAGAGTGTCTCAGGCGTCATTGCAATATTGATATGTGGTCGCACCACATACACACATCGAAACAAATCGCGCCACTTGTGATGTGTGGTCTCGCAACGTGCAGACAAATTACACAGACCGAGACCGGCAATCGAGCATCGTGAGCATCATTGGGCGCCACACGGAGTGGAACCCAATCAAGGGCCAGCAGGCGAGCATCATGAGCATCATTGGGGACGCGCTTCTCCATTCCAGAGCGGTCTTAAGCACCACCCTCATCTGACAACTGCCGGAAAGCATTGATTTTGGCCCACCCCCGATGGCCCCTCTCCACACCCCCTTGTTGCACCTTCGGTTGAGAAACTCAGCCCGGAAGCTGGCTTTCGTGATTAGAAGCACATTAGCTGCGTACTTGGACACCTAGGTCCTAGGTCCCGCATGTACTTTGGCACGTACGTTTACCTGGTCGAATCAGGTAGAGCTTCGTTTGCGATGGCCACTTGAACAACCCCGTCGCCCCGTGCTGACTCTAAGCCCAGAACTGTTTACATGAGCCTTCTGCTACAAGGGTGACACGCACACACAGAGACGCCTCGGGATAGACCGGGGCTACGGCAGTTGCTTGACTGACCCGAGCGGACGTCGCATCCTAAAGCAGTTAAAGACGGACACAAACACTATTCCACTGTAACAGAAGAAGATGCCCTAGAACAATACCGAGGCGACAGAGAACAACAGCTAGAAACACCCCAAATGCGAGGAGCATGCATGCACAACTGCCGGCCTGTATGCAGCAAGGCAAATCAAAGGCATGCAGACCCTCACTGCCTGAAACCTGCCTTGCTGGCATTGCCTGACCCTGGTCCCTGTCCAAAACTCAAAACCTACAGGCAGTCGATCGTGCAGTGCTTGGTCCCTTGCTTGTTCGAGCTCCTTATGAACACCATGAAGCTCACTGTGGGCACGTGACATCCTACAGCAATGATCCCGATGGGGTAAACCGGAACAACACACACTTTGGCTCAGCACTAGAAAACTGGGACAAGCGACAGACAAGACCGACGATGAAAAGACAGGAGAGCAGGACATGACATGATATGAAGACGGATTTTGCTGCGTACATGCCAGACTCCAGCAACAGCACCGAAAAAGGATGATCCGTTGGCAGACACTAGGAGATTTGAAGAGTTCGTCGGTGTGTTTCCCTGGAGTGCGGGAAGGGCTTCGTCGGAAAGAGCCCCTGGGCACTACCTCTGTCCCCCTGCAAACGAAAGGCAGCAAAAGAAAGGACTGTTCACCATGTTCAAGTGTTTACACACACACATAAACCACGACCTGCACGTAGGTCTGCATGTTGTTGCTCTGCACAAAGCGCGTCTCGCGACCTGAGGCTGTGATTCCAAACAAGCTATGCATGTGCTGGCTCTTTGCCTAGGATGCAGGAAAACTCTAGGACCGATTACAGGGACCTCAACCCAATAAACCATGGCAGTGCGCTAGTGCCTCCGTGCATGCGTGAGGCGTGTCGATAGCGGCGTAAATGATGAGGCATACCGTTGAAAACAGCCCGTATCGTCAAGCAGAAACGGCCGAAGGTGCAAGGAAGGTCACGCAACTAGTTGAATATGGAAACAACGCCTCGCTTCACGCGCTGCCATGCTGGAATCGGCAAGGCAAAGCTTTTTGCATAGATGGTCTTTCAAGACTATATGCGGCTCTCAACGCAGTTCGGTCTAACCGGCGTCCCTTGGGTTGCACTATCTTCATGAATCTTCTGCATGTTCAGGATGTGTCGCATTACGTTTGTGTTTGCCTGCAGGGTCACGACTGCCATGGCCTGGAAGCGCTTGATGTCCGCTAGTTACGGATTCAATTGTGGCAAACCCCTTCAGTTCTCTACATTGGTGCAGCATCGCTTTGAATCACAGGGGGAAAAGAAGGCCTGCAAGCAAAAGGCCGGTTTTTAGAAATTGAGACTGAGAAGTACACAGGCTTTAATCTATGGGCCAATCAAGGATAGGCACATCCGGATTTGGGGCTATCTTTGGATTCCGCAACGAAAGGCACGGAATGTGGATGTCGGGCCAGCCTGTTCACCGGTCTGGTGACATGCATCGAGCAATCCAAAAAATGAACCGTGACAACTCAGTGTCAGTGATGATGCACAACATCACAAGGAATCCCCTGCTACAACTCAGATGATCAAAAACGCATTTGTCATGTGCCTCATTCAAGGTTGGCATTCAAGTGTCAAGCCTTCTCATTGAGAAGGTTCTTGGTTTCAATGTCAGCCGGCAGAGCTCCAATCTTCATTGAAATCTAGGCCGTGAGGACGGTGGACTGCATGACCGACCCAGTCAAGAATATTTCGGTGTCGCGGGCTTGCCGACGGATTCAGGAGCAGCAACAACGAGGAAAGATGCTCGGGCTGCGAGTGGCTGATTCACGCCCGAGATCGCAGAACCCGAACCACGATTGGGAAGGGTTCCACTCCGAAAGTTCACTTCGAAGTCTGCCATTCCCGGGCAGGAGCTAACAACTGCAGTAGCATCAGTGTCTACAGTATCCCAACGACACGATTGAACCAGAATGGCCAGAATATGACGCGGAGACATTGCAGCTGCCTCCTCGAGGCTTGGAAACTTCGAGGGTTCTGGCTCAGGCACCAGACGTTGCTTCATCACACTTCAGTCTCTGTCTCCGCAGTTTTCAATCCAAGCCGCATGGTATCAGCCACGACAGGTTCACTGCGCTTAGCTTGTCAAAGTACTCTGACGGCTCGTACCTCTGCCAACGCTGGCTGCAACAATTCGCGGCATGCTGCAGGACTGGAAAGTTTCTGAGGTCGAAACCACGAGGAATTGTAAGTCCGATAGAACTCCAAGGGTACACCTGCCAGGACATTTCGGCAAGCTCTGCCAAAGTCACCCACCCTGAACTGCAGACTCTCAGAAGCAGCAGTCTTGATCGAGTTCCTTCGCATGCCTTCTGAATTGATTGCATAGTCCAAGATCCGTTTCGGCAGGTACATTGACTGTGTCCCTGTGTAGCCACTGCCTCGACACAGACCCAGCTCGGTGGTCTGAAGTGCCATGGCAACTGAGAGCCGTGCTGCCCAAGCTCTTTGGAGCAGTTTCCGGGAAATCCTCACTAATGAAATGCAGTTGGCCTAGGGCCTGCCAGCATGGGCAGAGACTGTTTGCATGGGCTCGAGGCCCGTTGAATCTGGTCATACCTCAGTGCGTTGCGGCCAAGCCGAAGACTGCCATCTGCAACAAGTTGAAGAAGTTGAGCTCTGCGCTCGCCTCGATAAATATTGATCCAGGCCTCGAGGTAAAGGTGCATTCTCGTGGTCTTCGACCCGCATCCTGACGTTTCTAATTCCGTCTCCGAAGGTTCCTGATCCGCGGCCTCACTCACCGGTAACACCCTCCGTCCTCGGTCGGTAACCTGACTCGGTGTTGTGCACCCTGCCATTGCATAGAACCCATCCACAGAGTTTCCTGCCGCGCGCTTTCAGCTCGAGGAGTGCGGCGGGACATGGTGGGTCAGTACTTTGTCAGCTCCATAGCATCTCGGCAGACTCATCTAGAGGACAAACCAAGCTTCTGGCAATGCCGAGCCTCCCGAAATCATCGAACTGACATTTACTCCGAGCAGCTCTTCAATGATAATCTCCGACACCTGAAACTTTTGGCCAAGTCCAGAGCAGCCGATCAAAAACTCATGCTGGCCGCCGGACCGCACTCAACAGACGGGCAACTGGCCTGAAGTTCTCAGGGTGCTGGCAGCACGAAACCGGCCAACTTTTGGTGCTGCCTAAAGTGCCTACACAGATGTGCGGAGTCATGACTGGCAACACAAGTCTGCCGAGACAGTGGGACTCATCGGAGCAGAGTGAGCACAGCATGAAGGAGAGACAAGAGTCTTTAAAGAGTGCAAGATCCGCATCCCGAAAGCGAAGAAGAGGAGACTTAAAGGAAACAAAGAGGGTCAGGGATCACTGCGAAATGAAAGTGCCCTAGGCCCTAGGGGGGCTCCCCTGGAGATGCGTTGGGACACGGGCTAACACAGGCAGTGCACGAAGGGAGACAAGACGGGCAAGTTTCTGTGGATGCAATGCATCACGTGAATTCCCACAAACGAGATCGGTGATCAGCGGACTGATACATAAGGAATGGAAAGCCAAGGTCCGCGACCAGTCGCCCACAGCCATGCCCAATGGGAACACGTCACCATCCTCGAAATGACTTGAAGAAGAAAGCTCCGGCATCATCTTTGCACAGCGGGAAAACAAATCACACACACACACACTCGAAAGGATCTCGTTCTCGGGTAGAAGACTTGCCGGACAGTCACGCTTTAAATCGGGCTTCAGTCTGTCCTCCCGCCCTGCTGCCTCCCCCTACAATTCCTACGCCGAAAGCTTCTCGGTGCACATGCAAGACGACCTCCCAAACTTTGCCAAGACGCGGCGACCACGTTCGCCAAGCGTTCAGGCGGGATGCCATCCTCAAAGCACAGAGCGGCGCTCGCTGCGCTCGCTGTTACTGCAGAGCAGCATGCCAGTGGTGCCAGCGCCTTGGACATGTCAGTACATCAGTCTTCTGATCTTGTCGGATCTCTTAAGTTTCCTTAGTCCTTTGCAAAAGGGCTCTACTTGCACCACTCAGACTGTGCAACTGCAACTTCGGGTTTCTGGCTTTGGTTGGGATCTTGTCTTTTCTGGGAGAGGCAGCCTCCCAGTAGCTCCCACTGACCCAGCAAAGTACCGTCATCGTCATATAGACATCGTCATATAGACAAGGACACTATCCGACATGGCTGCATTACGGTGTGTGCACTCTTCGGCGGTTGTGCACCCCGCAGTGGAAGCAAGGCGTGATGTTAATTGTAAAGCCCTGGCTGAGCTTGCAATGGCCTCGGCAGGCTGTGTGGCTCAGCGTGCTGCATCTTATCTGGGGTGTGGCCAGCCATGTGATCGTCCGAACAACAGCCGGAAAGTCTGGCTTTGGACATGCAGCACCCGGCGACCGTGCCGTTCTGCCACTAGCTGTTCTCTGTCGACTGGACGCGAATCTGCACCGAGAGACCAACACAACAGCTGATGGCCATGCATCAAAGTCACGATGTAGGCAATAACACCTATGGTGTACATCTCCCGCCATTCGGCGGTGCTCGCGCATGGCCCCACTTCTTGGAACCAAAGGGCTCGAATGCCACGTAGTTTATGAGCATGTAACCGAGCCAGCTACTCTGCAAATTCAGCACGAGGCATGCTTACCCAAGACTGCAAGCAGCAGCCGCTGATCCTACGCTGCAAAGCGCACCTTTCTGTTTTACCTTGGCTCTCACAGGCGGGCCGTGCGGTCTGAAACCCTATGTAACTATATCCAACTTGCGACAGCTGGAGATCTACCTGCGCTGCAAGACCACTTGGCCGGCAGTTCTCAAGTTCCTTCGGGCTTGTCAGCTGGCTCCTCCGACTTTCCATCCGAAGGAGCCAAACTCCTGCAAAGGGACTATGCCACGGTGTCAAGATGCAACCAAAGCATGGTCAAGTCCCACCCACACACCCCACACACTAGCCATGAATAGCCTAACAGGATCTAACAGGTGCCGGGTGAGCAACGAGCCGGCCAATTCCGATTCTACTTCGGCTGTCAGAAACCCGGCCTGCGAACCCACACGAAGTTCGCAACCTCGGGCTGAAAGTCACAACAGGAACCGAGCTGCTGTTGCAGAACGTGTAGCACAATGTGGCACAACGCCAATGCATTGAACGAGGCAAAGCCACGAATCTGATGCACAACACCAGTATGATGTGCCAGTAGCACACCACCCAACATCTTCTCTGTGAGGAAACATGCCATCAAGTGCACTTCGGGGAGTGAGATGTGCATGCTCATCGCTACGAGCCACATCTTGTCCAAGGAGCAAGCAAGAGACAGACGATCGTCCGAACCTGTGACCAGATGCGACGGGTGTTCAGAGACAGGTTGAGGAGAGCTTGTCTTGCAAAAGCCTCCGGATACAATCCTGACGGCTTGGTAATAATAGCTGAGACGGTGCGTGGCAGTCATGTTAGTGCTGCTTCAGCTAGTTTGTGCCGGGAGACCAGGAATGCGCAAAGATCGTTGAAGGCACCCGAGCTGAAGCAGAGCAGCAATATGAAGAGAATCAAGAACACCACCTGAAGCTCAGCAAACTACGAACATCCCATGCAGGCCACATTGATTGCAGCGGTGCGGCGGGATATAAGATTTTGTACACATGGTTCAGCTTTTTCGCCAGTTCCTCACTCACGAGCAGGGAACAACAACGACGATCAAGTGCACGTAGTCTTCAAGCAAAGAAGAGTGCCCGATGTCAACCGGAACCGGAGAATTAGTAGCTGCGACGAACATACACACAAGGTGTAAGTCAAGCCTGAACAAAGATAATACGCTCATCACGTTTCAGCTCCCCTGTCAATCAGCTGCTGCTCGCAAGTCACACCCTCTCACACAAATCCATGATCACAGATGTCAAGGCACTTCATTCTTGTATGTGTGAAAGCAGATCCTTAGACTGCAGCTTTGGTCAAGGGTTGAGGACTCTGCCAGCTGGTCGGCGAGATCCTCCGCTCTGGGCGGGCTTTCTCTCTACTTTGCCAAGATACTCCATGGACAAGCTCAGCACACTCACAGAGCCTAAGCCCGTGCTCAAAGCATGTACAAGCTCGTGTGTACAGAAGACTTGGTACCCAGGAGCCGATCAGCAGGCAGACCATCTCCATATAGACGTCCGTCCACGAGTCGGGCACCCTCGCCTTGGTCCTCAGAGGAAAGGCTCAACCGCAACACTTGACAGAATTAACCTGTCTCTTCGGCCGAGAGGCAGCAGGGTCATCTCGCCTCAAGACTGCTTCATGACGCTTCATGGCTGCCAGCGTTCCAGCATGCCGTTGCAGGGTGTTGGACTGTGTTGGACTGTGTTAGCTGCCGAGTCACCTAGCAGGCTGATGACGCTCGAAGCAACTCGTGGCATGGTAAAGGCTGGAACCTCACAGAAGCCAAGCGTGGTGCTCTCGCTGTGTTGGCATGCGGTGCCGACGAGGATCGAGGGGAAAGAAGAAGACGGAGTAGGACACAGCCAGCAGAGTGAACGTGGGTCCGAAGATCTGGCGTCCTGCTCCTCCGAAACCACCTCAACGTGAAGAGAGGGTCTCCAGCTCCGAAGGCCATACTTTCCATCGTATTGCAGCAGAATCACGGGCTATCTGAATCTCAAACAGTCCGCGGCTCTTGACCTTCAGAATGGAAAAATGCGACTTTGGACCACCAAACACTGCGTGCCTGGAACGGACACCAAAGCTGAGGCCCGAGCAAGCAACGCATCTGACTCTTTGAAGCTGGAAATGGAATACTTCGGCTTTGCTCCTGTCACTTGCACACCATGTCACTCCTTGGTGTTCCTTGTCAGGATGTTGAGTCTCTACAGAATGCTTGGCAACACTCCTTCTGTGCCACCGAAGCCAGTTCCTCACTCACGTCATGACAACTGAACTCATTACATCTTCTCGGCAATGGGGCCCCTTCTCTATGCTCCACCTGCAAGACTTCTAGGGCTCCTTACTCCTCATCCTGTTCCGACCGAGGGCCGTGGTAACTAACTTTGCGGAGGCTGGTGCAATCATGCCTTGTTGCTTGATCTCACAGCCTAGCCAGCCCCACCCTGTGTCTCGAAGGCCCTTCCAGACTGCAGCATGGAGTCCGGTCAGCACATCATCCTTGACCTCGGCTGGAGTGGCCCCTTCGCATCCTTGACTTGAAGCAGCGGCCATGCCAATGTTCAGCTGTCAGCTTCGTGGGACGAGAGGCTCCAATCAGTGTCGTGTCTGTGTGAGGTTTGAGAACCTCTGCCCGGCCCAGAAATGCAGCTTCAGCAGCACGAGCTTTCAATCAGACATCCTTGCCTGAACTCTCCCGTCCACGGTCCGAGGCTCCGACTAACTCATCAGCCATCAGCTTCTCAGATGCAACGATGACTTGCAGCGACTGACGGTCGAAAGGGTATGCCTCAGACTAACGTGCTCGGTGCACACCGGGTGTCGCAAGAAGCACGTGGTAAGACGATGGCTGACGTGTCAAAGTCGTTCGTCATCGTCACAAGCATCCGCTCGACCTGGCGCTGCCGGCTGCTCAGAGCAGCCTGGCCCTGGCCCGGGCCCTGGCGGCCCTGCCTTTGTTGCCCAGCCCGAGGACCAGATCTTCACGCTGGAGGAGATGACTTCAACATTCTTGAAATCGCGGTTTGTAACCTAGCGAGGCGACGGCTATACAGTCCTTCAGCATCTGGCATGCTCTTTGAAGCTGCTAAATGCCGGACTCCAATATCTGGCAGCCAAATGAGTTTCCTGTAGGGGCTGCGAGGTGTGCTCGATGCTTGAAAATCGCTGCGCAGTCCAGATTCTCATATCCCAAGCTGAAGGCCTTCTCGTGATCTAGATTTCTGTCAGTCTGCAGTCTGTCCTTGCATCATCTGTAGAGTAGCGGGTATCCTCCTTGCCAACAGGTAGTACCTCAAGAGATCCCGTTGCAGCCTAGTGAAGCTTCGCTGGAAGCTGCGAACCCGGGCCTGAGACACCTCAGGGTCATTCCAGCTCACTGTCAGCACGATGTCTCCTTTACAGCAGAAGGCACTCTGGTCTTGCTGGGCTTTGTTGCTCTGTTCAAGATGTTCAAGCGAACTCCCAGTTGCTGGGCACAGCTGTCCTGTCCAGGTCTTTTTGATGACATCCACATCGAAAACGCGCCTTGCATGCAGCTGCAAGTGCGCCCCAACAAGTCCCGGTGTCAACAAGCCTGCCTGCAGAAAATGCCGAACCTCTGCAGCAAGGCAGCACGGTTCTGTTGGGCTCCTGTGAAACCAGGCACCCTCGCTGAACTGAGGAGAGGGCATCACCTCGCGAGGCTTTGCACGAACCTCTGCCAAGGAGGCACCTGGCTAAGACATTGAGTCAACGCGGCTTTGCTCGTCATGCTGCTCTGCACCTCCTGCCACGAAGTCCTCATGGTGCGGGCAGCACTGATGACACTGACAGAGTACTAGTAGCTACCAAGCAGCAATGCTTAACGTGTCCTGGTGGTCGATCTTCCCAGTACGACGGTCCGGGTCCGGCTGTTCCTTGTCTGGATCAGATGCCATCTCCTACGTATCCTTGCAAGGGCGAAGCCTGCCTTGGTGTTGATGCTTCCGAGCGGTCCAACCTGGAAACGCGAAGCTGAACCACTTCCGAGGTGTGCCGATGATTGGAAGGCCTCGATCTCCATCATCCTGTCTGGCCTGAGGAGCAGGCAATCGTCTGATTGAATATTCAGCAACTGTCACCCTTGCACAGGTCCTGCCGAAGAAGGCTTCGGTGTGGGAGTCATGCGAGTCATGCGAGTCCTCAGCTTCCTTGTCTGCTTGTCAAAGGACGCAAGGAAAACGCAAGCGGTACGCATAATTGCTTTAGATCCGCAAGCTTGCAGAAGCTTGCAGCCAGGCTGCGGTCTTGTGGAGGTCTTCGCGGCGCAGCAAGGAGCTTGCATCCGCATGCGGCGCATGCGTTTCTGCCGGAGGGCTAAGGCGGTCCAAACAATCAGACATTGGACGTGAGAAGACACACCTTCAATTATTTGCGTCAATGTCCCCCAGCCAAAGTGCCGTGCAGAACCATTGAAGACAAGTCCGCCTACCGCGTCTGCTGGAAGTGGCAGTAACAGTGGCAGCAGTGGTGCCAGGAGCAGCGACCGGAGTCGCTGCATGAAGCCTGAGGGCTGTCAGGAGTCAGCGTCGTGCACGCAGCAAGGTTGAATTCCTTGTGACAAGACTCTTGCATGTGCCGGAATCCAAACCGCAGTTACCCACAATCTTCTTCCCTGACCCATACAATGCGATCGAGAAGCTTCTATATGTTTTATGGAATCTGGAGTCAACAAAAACTGGAAGGCGAAATGGCCAAGCTGGCCCTCAGCCAATGGCCTTGGCTGACGCTTCTTCACACACGAAACATTGCACATTCATATCGTTTCATGCCGTCTGTGAAGTCGCAACTCGGGCAACCAACATCGGACGAGTGTTGGAACAAAGACAGGTCCAGCTAACTGCCCCAGTGTGATCCAAGCGGCTGGGGTGCGCCCGCAACTTTCAGCAGGCTGGAGCCACATGCATCAGAGCCACGTTGTGTCACGAATTGATTACAGTACTCTTGCGATACTCGGTGCGATAGTAGTGCGCAGCAGACCCACAGTCTGAAGAAGGCCACTAGGTACGCCATTCCTAAATTACTTTTAACCGCCTAAGTCACAGACGCTTCAGATAGTATGGATTGCCCAGCATATGAACGGTATCTCGCTCGAATTTGTTGAGGCGTCTTTTTCTTTTGAGTTGACTGCATCTGTTTTGTGAACCGCGTGTTGCCCTTGGGTATTAGGGTTCGGGGTTCTAGGTTTGAAAGCCGGCTTCGGGTTTGCGATTTGAGTCCTGGGTTTTCGGGTTTGGTGTTTCGGGTGATGGCTTTTTCGGCATAAAATGGCATAAATTGGGGGGGGGGGGTCTGGGGCTTTTTGGGTTTGGGTTTGAGTCTTGGGGCTTTGGGCGTGCAGTACCTGTGACTTGTTCGGGTTTGGGGCATCGGGCTTCGGGAAAGGGACGAGTTCAGGGTTGGGGGTTTGGAGGTTGAGGGATTACGATGGGGGTTTTGGGGTGTTGTGGTTTGTTTCGGGGTTAGGATGGAGGGCTTGTTGCTTTTATTTTCGGCTTTAGGAGCTAGGGTTCGAGTTCAGAGTTCTTAGGATTGTTTGCCTTCGCGCTTATTGGCGTTGTCTTGAGGGGTTTGTGAGCTCGGGTTCAGTGCTGTTTTGCGTTGCACCTCTTCCCCCTCCCTCGTCGTCGACTCGTCGTCTTATTGGACCCTGCACCTGCGACCAGGCCGAGGCGGCCCGACGCGAAGCGTTTAGAATACAGACACAGCTGCTGGACAAAACAGGAATGGAGACAATGAGCTTGCCGAACGGAACGCAACACTGCCTTTTAAGCAAACGCCGCCTGGAAAGTGGCAATCCGCTCGACTCTGCTCGTGAGACTCCTTCTTGTCCGGTGCTGGACAAGTCCAACTGGCTTCTTCTTATGTTCAAACCTTGGAGCCTCTAAGGTGATCATCAGCAAGCGCTGGAAGCTGAACCATCTATTGGACTCGCTCAGGTTGGAAGCTCACACTCTGGGACCTTTGCGGTCGTGGCTCGGTCAGGCAGACTTATCTCTACGGCCGCTCATCTCTCCACTCTTGGGCTTTTACGTTTTCCAACAAAGCCGGTTGCACAAGAGATGTGTCCAGATTCCTGGTCCAAGATGCGATTCCGAGCCAGGGATTCTCCTGCAAGTCACACTTTCTCAGAGGTTCGAAGCACCCGAGCCCTGCTGCTCTGCCTCCTCAGCTTCCTCTGCCTCCGGTTCTGTGGCACCATGGAACGGTTCCGGGCCTCAGCAGCAACAGGAAAGTCCACTTCGAAGCTGTGCGAGAGCTGTCCGAGAGCAAAACCAGCACCGAAGGTGCCCCAGCTCGCAACATCAGGCATCAGATTCTCTGATGCTGGTCTCCTGTCAGGACAAGTGGCCGGACAAGTTCGAGAGACGAATCATTGGCAACTCAGGCCGAGCTGCGCGTGGGCGGCCAAGAGGCGCTGCGCAGGAGGAATGTTGTCGAGGCCGAGGTTCGGGGCATTCGGGGCAGGTGTCTGCGCTCGGGGGCGGACCACAGGGCGTGTGGGCGCAGCGAAGGGGCTTGCTAGGACAGGGCTCACCATGGGACTGGCGCTCACATGACTCACCGGATTCAAGGGCACCATTGGCGTGATGGGCCGCATCGGCACCGTCAGGGGGAGACCGGGCATGGGAGCACGCGGTGCCGAGATGCCAGGAGGCCGAAGCCCAAGCGGCCCCGCCGGCCCGAGGCCTTGCGGGCAGCGCAGGGATGACTTGGAAGACCAGAGCTCTCAGCGAGGCCCGAGGCCCGGGCCGCCTGAGCCTGGACCAAAGCTTTGCCTCTCCAAAGCTCCGCGTGCTCTCTTGGAGCTGCAATCAACCGTCTACATCCGTCTACCGTCTACGCCTAGAGGCCTAGACCTGCGCAGGAAAGCCCGGCCCGGCCTGCCCGCAAGGCTTGAAACCTCGGGCTGTCAAAATGCAGACGGCCTCCTTTCAGACCTGTCCCCCAAGCCCTGGAACTACGCTCTCCGCAAGGTTCTTGCGAATCCGCGCCAAAGAAAACTCGTCATTGCATCCAGCTGCCGGAATCTCTGCCGGCCGGAGCTTCTTGTCCTCTGTGTCCACCAGCTCCTGCGGACTTGCAGCAGCATTTGATCGCCATGGCACGCATATCAACACATCTGGCGTTCGATCTTGCACCTCGTCATAGCACTTAGTAGATCTTAGTAGTGGTACCACAGAATTTGCTACTTGACGCCATCGCTGTCTGCCGCCTTCAGCCGCTGGCGCACCATGGCTTTAGCTTTTTCCTAAGAGTGCTCAATGCCTCCACAGAACCACTTCCAACACATTGGTGCCAGCACTATCCGCAAACTTCGCACCGTTCAGCCCAGCAGCTCTCTGATCTCCAATGATCTGAATTTTGTGAGGTCCATTCCCTTGGGCAGGAGGAATGACTCCGATGAAGAGGTTTCCGCCACAAGCTTCTCGGATGGCCTTAGCAGAGTCGCTGCCCCTCCGAATTCGCAAACCACCATGTCTCACTTTGATAATTCCAAGCTTAAGCATGCGGCCTTGACATGCTCGCCACCTTTCCCGATGAAGAGCCCTGCTCCCATGCTGTGGCATCTAGATGAATCACCACTTCTGGATCAGAGCAGCGAGCCTACTACATCTGGCGGGACAACGAGGTCTGTTTCGTCGGGCTGATTGGCCTCGCAATAGTCACTCTGTCCTTCGTTGCTTCAGGTCTCACGCCACTGCCTCATCTTCAGGGAGCGGGCAACCTCTCAAGAGCTCGGGCGAGTGACGGAAGAGAGCCCAAGCCCAAAGTCTCTGTCTTGTTTCAACCCGCTCTGCTCAGGCCTTTGGCCGCCAAAGTTTCTCGGATGATGACTTCGGCTTTCTCTATCTCCCCGACGATGGTGACTTCGCCTTCAGCCAGGGCCGCTTGCCGCCTGCTGTGCCTGAGGTGCATTGAAGCGCCTTCATCGGCAATGCGGTCATGATCTACTTTGATCTCTGCATTCGCCTTCTCGCCTGAGCAGCCGATGCAAGTCAACACAACTGCTGTCCGCTCCGCTTCAGATTCTCTATTGCTCACTCGATATTCGATTCTGGGGCAAGAACAAATGCTTTTGATTGTTTCACCTCCTCTGCCAAGAAGGACTCTGATCTGCACCGCCTTCAGCATCATTGTTTTGTGCCTCTGCAGGGAGCAGCTGTTGGCAATTATCTGAGTATTGCGCCGCAACAACACACTCCAGAAAGTCGAGACCTACGTTTAACGTAGCGTCGAGCCTCTGCCCAAGCAAGTTTGGGAGCTGCGACCTGACATCGGTCCAGCAATCGCACAACCACGAGGAACTTCGCACGGTCTGCCGCTGTCGCTGTCTGCACCTGCTCGTCGTTGGGCCTGGAACCACAATCTGCCTCAGTTATACAAAAAGATGCGCACACGTGCTAGCAGCATGGAAAAAAGCAGCGCACCGTGCCACAGCCTTCTATGCTGATTTCGCTCTAGTTCTCTTCCCGTCGGTGTAGGCCAGGTTGCGGAACTGGCTTCCCGGACAGAGGGCCCTCCAAGTCCTCAGGGCACAACGAATGGCCTCTTCCTCCGAGGACAGCAACAACTCGCGAGATGGAGTCATCCGTCTTCTCCTTCAGCCAGTCCGGTAAACCCGTCTGAGTCTGGGTTGAGGGGGAGTTGCCATCTCCTTGCGCAGGGTCGGAGCTTTTTCTCAGAAGAGAGCACTTGAGTCCCGAGCCTCGATCGTCCCATTTGCTCCGCCGAGGCCGGGCCTCCTAGTGCGGAGCATTGCGGAGCTGCAATCTTCACAACACAGACCACGGCAGCAATCTCTCCTTCTCCGGCGCTGGCTCCGGGATCCGCTCCTCATCATTGCGCCGACGTCGAGGAAGTGCTTCCCTGGTAAGATGAAGTACACCCCTCTATCCAATGGCATCGGTACTCTGAACCATTACCGACAAGTTTGGAAAGTAAAGCGGTTGCAGAAGCTCAAGAGGTTGGCCGCGGTTCTGCTCTACATGGACTCACATGGCTCAGTCGAGCGTGTAACTTGTGCTCCTGGGGGAGTGCTAGGCCCATCCAGATGTGGTACAGATTCTCAACAGTGCCTCCTGTTCAATTGGATGCAAACGTGGAGGAAACCGAGTTAATGTTAAGAAACCAAGCAATTCATTAGGCTCAGGCGATACA
Organism: Symbiodinium sp. CCMP2592; assembly: GCA_905221615.1. Classification (NCBI taxonomy): domain Eukaryota; class Dinophyceae; order Suessiales; family Symbiodiniaceae; genus Symbiodinium; species Symbiodinium sp. CCMP2592. The sequence goes on from CAJNDT010006222.1 coordinate 213,034, forward strand.
GCGCCACCCTACCATTGATTTGTTTGTAAGGTATAAAGATTGGGCACGAGAGTGTGTCACCAAGGATCCAGACCCTGTATTCTGGCTAGGCATCTGATGCCCATGTTGCAGTTGGGTGTCTCTCCATCAAAGCAAAACATCCAACACTACGTGTCGGACACACGATGCTGTCTCAAACGCCCAGCACATGTCGTCCAGCCCCGCCATTGCGGCATGAGTGGGCTGAGTGGGGGAGGATTGCTGGATGCAGAAAGCTGGATAGTGATGTATGTTCAGTGGCTCGTCGGCTCGCTGAAGCGTCCGGAAACCCTCTGCGCCCCATGGCCCTTACTTGCCACCGCTCTGGCCTGGTCGCAGTTTGCCTCCGGCCCAAGGATCGAGAGCTCGACCTCGAGAAGCTCAGGGGCAGCTTTGGTCAACTGCACCTACTGGCATTGTGTAGCACAAAGTGGTGCATCTGCAAGTGAATCCAAGGTCGTAGCCGAGGCTGAAGGCGTTCTCTGGACTCGGCAAATGGTCACAAAGCTCGTCGCGGGTGGTGCAGAAAAAATGCCCTGCGGAGCACTTGAGGCATTGGCCCGCCGCCGATCACCACGGTCGTTCTCGGCACGACCACCACGGCTCCGCAACGGACTGAAGTCGAAGGAAGGAAAGAAAAAACAAGAGAGCAGCACACCTGGAATTTCAGTGGAAGGAGTACACTCATAGCAACAGCAAGGGCGCGGCGGTCGGCTGTCCCGTCGGCGTGGCTGAAGCTTCAGTGGGCTCCTCGTGCGGCTGCGCCGGCGCATCCCCCGCTGGCGGGACAGACTTAAACAGCTTCAATGCGATGTGGAGATGGTTGCAGTGCATGTTCGAGTCTGAGATGCAACAAAGCCATGACACACGGCGGGCTACTGAGGATAAATTCGCAATGCAGTGTAGTGTGAAGTTCGGCACCTACCAGCGCTTTGTTGAAACTGCGACTCCAGGCGATGCCTGCGCAAATGCACTTGCATGATCTTGCATCTCTAGAGTGCTTCTATGTACGATGTGCCTGACAGGTTGAACAACGCATGGAAAACACTGACGTTCCTAATTAAACAGTAGGCAAGAAGCAAATGAGGCTATTTAGCCTAGCTGTGAAGCTACAAAAGACGAGCCCAAGAACGAGAGGCGAAGCTCTGCTGCACTGGCATTGCGACGAATTGTGCAGCAGGGTAGCACTGCATGCCTTGCACACATCGACCATCGATTCGTGTTCGACTGGTAGATCTGGTAACTTGCCGACGCTCTTCGCCGGTTTCTTACTATGAAGCAGACTGTAGAGCTGTGCCGTACTCGTCGGCTTGGCTCACGAGGCTCAGATGATCATTGGCACGCCACGATTCGTATGGATCCACCTGATTCACCATGCCACACCAAAGTGTTCATTTCCAAACTCACAGCCTACCTGCCCTTACCCGATGTACAGTCGCAACCGCACCACTGCAGCATGTGACAGTGCTTGAGATCTGCCTCTGTGGACAATTCTGGTGGGCTCAATCCCGCCTGGTCACAAAAACCGAAATTGAAAGCTGTAAGGTGCTTTTGTCTTTGACTCGGTCTCCTCACCTTGACACAGGCCGTCGAGTGGTGACGCCGGTAGCTCGGAGCCTGAGCATCTGTCACAGCTGCACGTGTGCCACCTCCCTCCGTCACGCCGTCAAGTCCGGGCTGAAGGTCGGAATCCAACTCGTCCAAGGCTATCCGCTCATCTTGAACCTAAGTCCAGTTGCACGACCCGGGCTTCAGCCCTGAAGCACTTAGTAGCCCTAGTTCTGGGCCCAGGCCGATGCCAGCAGACGTGAGTCGGGATCGACATCAGCAGCATCATCTGCACACATCACATGACTGTACTTCCGTCTCGCCACGTTTCCCTCCAAAGCGAAGGAAAGTGCAAGAGTTCTCCGGTTGTGAGGCTCCGCCTGCACGGCTCCGCTTCACCTGGAGCTGAGAAGTGTCCGGACACTGACTCTGCCTCTACACTTTCTCTTGCCTGCTCAAGAAGCTCGGGAGGGACCGTGAGGTCCAGCTTCTGTAGTGGCCTGAGCTTACAGGCACGTCTTTCAAACCCAAGTTGCGTCCAAGTAAGGACTGCGCGCGTCCATGCCCCCGAGAAGTTTCTTGGCTGCCTCGGGCTGGGATGGGCCCCAGGGCCGCGCGCTTCGGCTTTCGGCTCTGGCCTTGGCTCGCTCCGAGTTCTCGCGGTGTCGGCTCCATATCTGCCCACAGTGGCTCCGTAACTCCGTAATCTCCGTAATTGCTTTTTTTGGGGGGGAGTTCGTTCATCTGGAAAGCCTCCAACAAAGGCGGGTCGTCCTGCGGAAGGCTGGGACCAGCTCGCTGTTCAAACTTCTTAACATGGGCAGGCAAGCGGGAACAGCGGAACTCCTGAAGGGACTCGGCTGTGTGTGTTGGCGCCTGGCATAAACCCAAAAGGTCAATAATGCAAGGTACTCCAAAAAAATCTTCATGTATGAGACAGAGACCGACGAGGTCTTGGTGTCTGAAAACTTTCGCATGTTCGAGAGACACTGACGCTAGTTCGACAACCCCCGGAGACACGTAGGCAAGCGTTTGCGAGTCGCAAGCTGCAGAAATCCACTTCGCACTCCGCTCTGCGCGTAAGCCGCAGTCAGTGGCACGAAGGGAGTGCTGCGCACGCAAGACTGTACATCGCACTCTCGCCGTGCCTTTTGTGAACCATAGCCGCCAGCTACCTGGCGATAAGCTTGATCCACCTGCCCTTGCAGTCAGTGCTGATTTACCAAGACACGTCATCTCCTACGCTGAACTTGTCCAAGGGCCAGGGGCCTCCTCCAGATTCTCGGGGCGAATGGCCTTCACTTCCCCACTTCGCAGTCGAACGTTCCTGCCCAGACAAGATAGCCAGTGACCCCATTCGCTTTTCGGGCACCGAACAGCCATGGACAGCCCCTGTGCGTCCAGCGATTGGAAGAAGCATTCCAGCTTTCGAGAGCCTTGGAAGAACGCGCTTGTACTTCTGAAAAACATGGGGCCACTGATCGCAGCGCGTTCAGCATGGCTACACCAAGGCTTCCAGTTCGTTGTGAAGCATGAAGACAGGTGCATCGAATTGTAGGCATCGGACACCTTTCTCGCCGTTGAGCCTTGCGGCCTCAAGAAGCAGGGACTGCAAGGTCTGGTGCATCAACCGAAACCAGCACATCGCCAATACTCTCATCGTAGATGATCCAACATTAACCAACAGGCATAGGGAAGGTCGAATGAAGGAACGGAAAATCAAACATGAGAGAATGGGAAGCCTATCCGGCAGCACACCCTGTTCTGCCAACATGATGCACAGTCAGGCTAACAAGTGCGTTGCCATGATCCATTTGTTCAACAGACAAGACAAGAGCCTACGTCCTACACTGTTGCATTGCCCTACTCGCACAATCCGACCGTCCACCCAGGCAGCGACAGAGTCTCCTGTGAGACCTTGCACTCGAACCGTCGAGCCGCAAGTCAGTCCTGGAGCTAACGTGCACAGTCGCCTTAGCGCAAAGAGGTTATCGAGGTGTCGGCAACACACAATTTCTCCGAGTCCTGCAGGTTCTGCACGGCCAGCGGCAGCCTGCGGAGGGTGTGTTCGGCATGGGCTCGGAAGATAGGAAACCCGGCACCCGGCTCACCACTCACCGAGTTTTGAATAAAATCAGGTTGAATCACAAAAAGAGGATTGCAGATGGCTTTCAACAGAATTGGGCGATGGCCAAACAATTCATCTGATGAAGAAGCGGCTGCCTCTGGCAAAGATCTGGGCTTGCCTCCGGGACGGGTCGCGAAGCTCGCGAGATACTCGCCTCGGACCTTTGGATGTCCCAGCTTGGCACACGCAAAGACGCAAAGAGCTTCGAGGCTAAGTCCCCTGCTCGTGGTAAGCATCCGCAGGTGTGTCTGGGAGGTAGATCTGGCGAGAGTCCAAGAAAGAACCAACACCTTTCATTTCCTTCGGTCTGCTCCCCGTTCCTCCTCGTCACGCTTTCCGGGTGCGAGCCCAGGGGCCTCGCGGTCGCACCCGTGGTGGATGGGCTCACGAACACGGCAATGCAAGCAGCAGTGCAAGCTTACGCTCAAGCTTTTGTTAAAGCCTCCCGCGCGCAGGTGCGCGAACGCACCTCTGATGCGGCCGCTGGCACGTCCTTGGAGTCCTTGTCTGCGGCCTTAACTGCTTGACCGCAAAGTTGCTCTGGATTCCAAAGCAAGGGCACCTGAGATGCTTTTTTCGAAATGCTGCACGGCTAAGGCTCTACGCAGAAGTAATCTGCGGCTTGGGCCACACATGCCAGACCACCCTGATAGCCCACCCGACACACATGCAGCCAGGCAGCGCTGTGGAGCTTCACATCACATCACGACATCATGCCTGACCTGACGTGGAATGCGCAAGGATTGCCTTTAGCACTGTTTGTTCCCAGAAGCTGCCTCCCAACCGCAGCACTGCCAGGTTCGCCTCACCGACTGCAGCCTGGCTCCCAACAGTCATGAGCCGTTCTCTCACCTGCAATGGTCCTCGAAAGCTTACAGTCCCTCTTGGAAACCACATCTACGTGTTGTAGCATATAGCACTGGAGGTTCGGATCGAGTCAGGTGGAATCAACCTCCCGTGCGGTGTGCACGAGGTCAGCCTTTTTCGGAAAGCCCGTGCGGTTGCTCGCCAAGTGCATCTCGTGTTGCTGACATCCCAGCTCAACCACAGCGTACAAGGGACGAGCATGAGTTTGAGGAGAGTGTGTCAGGTGAGTGTAAAGTGAGAGATGTGAGAGCGAGAAAGCACCACCCCCTCGAACACTGTAAAAACCCAGATCTCGGCCCCCAGATCTCCGCCCACTGAGTCGCCCCTTAGGCTAAGGACAAGCACCCGCGCCGTCTCCACCCCATGACGGGTTTTTATATCGCAAACGGTGCGTAGGGCTCCGGAAACGTCACGGCCCTTCGCAAGGCAGAGCAAGCAACCGGTATCACCAGAATCTCCGTGGACCACCCCAAGCCAGCAGGGGCAACCTAGCAAGGGTTGGAAGCACATGTGCAGATTCTAGCAGCGGTGCAGATTCAGGACCCCCGCCAAACCCACAAACTCCTTCACAGGCGACGTGCGGAATTGGATACAGCTAGAGTGCTGCGAAGCTGCTCGCACGGCGCGAAAGTTCGGGCATCGTCGAACCGCCACAGTTGCAGGGGGACTCAAGCGATGCAGAAATACACAAAAAGCATGCAGCCGATGAATAACTATTTCCCCCCCTCATACCGTTCAGCGTCAACGCTAAGGCCCAACTTTCCGATCTTGCGGTGTCCAGAATGCGGTGGGATATCGAACTGGTCACGTCTTGCGTTCTGCAAGATAAGGAAGTAGTAGCAAAAGTGCTCTTGACACTCGTCCTGTCCACATGTCCGGATCGAAACAAGCAGCTGATAATTGATAATCAGAGTTGAACCGAGCTCGACTGGACCTGAACTTGTGTTACGAAACGAAAGATCTCAGCATGGCGTCTTGCAACACCAGAAGAGCTAGCTGCCTGCATGCGTGCCGCAAGAACGGCACTGTAGCTCTGCACATCTGGAGCCTCGAGGTGAATGCCCGAGGCACGTCTGACAGCAGCCATCGCAGGTAACCGAATGTGGCCATCAACCGCAAGCAAGATGCCAGCTCTAGTCGGGGCATGTTCTTCAGCAGGACCAATGCCTGAACTTGCCCGACGTGTGCTAATCTCGTTGTCAGAAACTACCTGTATCGATCCTCTTCCCATCTCGGCGAGGCAGCAAGCGCTGACATCATGTTGTTGATGCTGTAGATATCTGGCAATCGTTCCGTTTGAGAGCGCCAGACAGCAAAAACACACTGCGAGCTGCACCTGGGTCAATCTGTTTCCTCATCATCTCCGTCAGCAGCTCACCTCGACTTCTGTCGAGACTGGGTCTGACAGCCAGAAGCTCTCAGAGTATGCAGTTTCCTTTTGCCGAATCAGAAACTGCGGACAAGCCGCAGGTTGCCTCCCAACCTCGGACTAGCACTGACTGCAGAAAGACAAAGCTGATTTGAAACCACAAGACTCTTCAATGACAGGCTCTTCGTCCATACGGCGGTGAAGCACGGTACAATTCGCGCCTGCTGCCATGATTTGCCACGGCACATGTCGCTCTGGTACAGGCAGTCATCACGGCAGTGAAGCTCCAGCAGTCTGGTTGGAGTTGAAAAGCCGGCATTCGTCCTGCAAAGAGGCATATAAAGAGACATCATCGACGGATGACGGCAAGGAGGCCAGACGAAGCTCATGTCGAAATGCCGGAACTTCCCTATTGTCTTGTGGGCTTTTGGTGTTGCATGTTGAACTGCCGCGCGAGATCTTAAGCCTTCGAGCCCTGTCCTAGCAGCGTCCGGGCAGCTGCGTAATGACTGCCTCCGGCGAGGGCATGAAGGGCCGCATTCATGGTGACGACCTGAGAGTCTGTGGTCTAACGCTAAAGTCTCCAAAGCTGCCTCCTCTGTCCTGGGCTCCCTACGGTGGGCGCTAGAGATCGCTCGGGCAAACTGCCAAGCACCTGCATGAATGCAAGTTCTCAAGACCTATGTCGCTGTGGGCAAGAGCTGCGATGACGCCTGCAACGCCATCGGCCATTGGGAGCCCTCTGCAAAGGCAGAGATGAGAGCGTTGCACGTGACAACGGTCGGCCTGCTCAGCCAGCACTGGCTTTCCGAAGAATCTGTAGCCCCCGGATCTTTCTAAAAGCACAAGCAACAGAGAACCTCTCGCGCAAAGTTGCCGCCTCGAAAGCCTGCACTGGCGACCATGCCCTTACTCCGTCCAAGAATTCTTTGCTAGGGCAATGGCAACCAACTGTCAGTGACAGGAGACCGGGAACTCTCGCAGCACACCCATACCGTATGTCCCCTGGCCTCCAACGCACGCCTCCATTCTGTACCACGCCCGAAAGCAGTGATTAGAGCATTGGTGCACATAGTCGGCACCTGACACCAACCCTCAATGCCCCGTTGCTGCAGCTGTTAGGCTGGCACTCGCTGTTTACATCTACGGACAAAATGAGGCGAAACCTGCAATGAACGGCTGTGTCACAACCTGGCAGCAAGCTTCTTGGGCCACACGTCCCATCACACCCACACTGTAGCTGCCCATCCAGGCACCCCCACCGGCCACGGCCACCCACACACTTGCAAGCTCATCAAAAGGTGATAGCATCCTTACTAGATGCTGCAATCCTGCAACATGTTGACATGCTGGCTTGTCAGATTGCTGCAGTCGCGCATGCTGAAAACAAGAATTGGGAAAAATGACTGACCCTGCCAGCTTTTCTACTCGGTTTGGCTTTTCTGCCAACCGCACGTCCACTTTCATGCACAGCTTCGATGGACAGAGTTTGATTGAAGGGCACTGCGCCCCTACAGCAACACTGTCGAAGAACACTCGATTTTCAGCTCTTTGATGCAAGTGACCCTTTTCGTGCATGTACGTTGGTGGGGCATTGCATACTCTCGCGCTGCAAAAGCTGGAAGACTCGTGAATGTTGCTCAAGCACCATTCGAGTGTGGCTACCGCTGAACGATGCGCTCGTTCTGCAACCAACGGCTGCAGCCGCCTGACTCTGGACGTCCAGCCGGCTGTGAAAGTGAGGTAATCCTCGCAACGAAAGGCTAGGCAAAGCCTAGCTTGCAAAACACAGCCAATGGCTCCTTTTCGCCACTGATTGCCCAGGAGTTCCCGGCACTGCCAAAGGAGTAGGAGGCACACCTGCGCCTGGAGCCGCGGCCGAAGACGAAGAGGCCGCCTCACCGGTCGTAGTGGAAGAGGCCTCTGGCTTCCGCTGTCCAGTTCCAGGCTTCAGCTCGAAGTGTGTCTCGCCGGTCCACCTCTCAAGCAGGCCTCTGTTCGGCTTCTCCTCCGTTCGGAAGTTGTCCTCGATCTTGTGTTGCCGGTTGGTCCCGGAGTCGTTGATGAATGTTCGCCGGGCTCCGGTGAAGTCTGTATCCTTCACGGGGCACTCCTGGACCTTGTCAGGAGTGAACAGAGTCAGTCGAGTTGTCAGGTGCAGCCGCACCAGCGTGTCTCCACGTAGTTCCCAACGGTCCTTGCCCACTCGGCGGCGAGCCTGCGGCGGCTCCGGCAGGAGTGAGGTCCTCCTGAAGAGCTGTCGCTGGGGTCTCTTGTGTCGCATCCACGAAGTGACGCCCAGAATACCCTCGAAGAAGAGTTCCGAGGTTCACTGGATTCCGGATCACGGAGACACCCTTGGTGGAATTGATCAGCTCTTCTCTCGCCGAGCAAGTCAGCTTGGCCCTGATGATCGTGGCTCCCGTGGCTGCCCAGATGGTGGAGCCCTCCTGGAGCAGGACCCGCAGCGGTCCTGTCCATCCTCCCTGGGCCCTTTCCTTGCCGGATCCTTTGGCGCCAGAGCATAATCAGGCCTCTAGGGGAGTATTGGTCGGCCTTCCTCCGCACCGCGTTGTTGAGGCGGGAGAGTTTCTCGGCCGCCTCCGCCCTTACAAAGGCCGCTTTAGCTTTCTCACGCAGGGCCAGGATCCGACTGAAAGCTCGCTTGGGGTTGATCCCATCTGGCCTGGCCTCCACATCATCCTGTTGCCATCCACGGGCCCACTGAAACGCGGAAAATCCGCTCACATTGATGGCCGAATTGGCCCCATGACAGGCCAAGGCAAAGACCTCCTCAATGGAGAGGTCGAAGCTCTCCTTCTCGATTCGGGCCGCCGTTCTTTTCAAAGTTTGGATCCGCCGCTCTTCATGCCCCAACATCCAATGAGCTTCTCCTGGTGCTAGGAGAAGGCCCACTCCGGAGCGGCCCAGAAAGTCGGCAAACTCGGAACTTGAGAAGTAAGGGGCGCTGTCGGCTAGCACCCAGACCGGAGGCGGATTCACCGCCATCCATCCGGTCACGATGGCCGCTCTGATGTCACTGGTGCTCGGCTCCCAATTCTCTGAAGCAGGGTAGGTTCGAAGGCGGCGAACCATGCAGAAACGGCTGGCCCGATCTTGCATAAGAAGGAACTTCCCCTTTTTCCGTGAACCGTCCAACTCAAACTCATGCTCGAAAACATCCATGCCTAAGTACTCCCAGAGTACCGGCGATTCCTCAGTCGAAGCAGGGGGCGCCGGTGTCAATCGGCGGGACTCTTCACAATCAGCGCAACGAAGTTCTCTGGCCAAGTCCACGGCCCACTTGGCTGCTCCCCGTCGTTCAAGAAGACGGGCCAGGGACTCGAAGCTCGAATGTCCCGCCGCACGGTGCATCCTCAACATCTGGGCCTTCACGTCATCAAGCCACTTGCCAGTCGGTTTCTCAGCAGGCAACGAGGTCCTCTGCAATGCCATCGCTTGCTCCACTTGGTCTAGGCTATGGACCTGGTGCCCACCGACCTCTTGGTTCAACGGCTCCCCAACGGCATTGGTGTTCTGGCTCGCTACGGCAATGGTGTTCGGAATCGCTGCGGCAATGGTGTTCGGAATCGCTGCGGCAATGGTGTTCGGAATCGCTGTGGCAATGGTGTTCGGAATCGCTGTGGTAATGGGCAAGGGTGTTCAGCGGCGCCAAGGAGAAATACTCCTCCACTTCGGTCCGGACGCAGCCTCTTCTCGCCCCGACTTCCCACGTGACGGCTTCCACAGCGTCTTTGATCATGCCCTCCGGGATCACTGGGTGCTTCGGCTCCTCCTCGTGCCACTGTGTCCGGGGCACTTGCGGTGCCCTAGCTTCAGGTACAACTGCTTGCTGTTGGTCAAGATGCGCCAGCAGGTGCTCGAAGGTCCCTTTTCCCCACCCCACGGGCGTAGAAGCATTGGTTCACATAGCAGTCGTAAAAGTCCACCTGGTGGCTGAGGGCCGCCTCTTTGATCTCAGTGATCCCCTTTCCCCGCCAGCCGGCCGAAGCATCAGACCGCCACTGCCAAGCGAACAGTTTTTCATTGGCGATCCGGTTGGCCACGGTTGTGGCCAGGGCCTCGGCAGCTTATAGGTCACGGCGCCGGGCCCTTTCAAGATTTCGCCATTGACCCGGGCATCCGGTCCAAGGCTGCTTTCGTAGCCGGTGGTCGGGAAGAGCAATCCACCGCATCTCCGGGTCCGCCTCGGCAATCCTTTCCTGGATCTTCTTCATGTCGGAGGGGCGGTCCGTCAAGTAGCCGTCGTCCACTGCCAAAGTTTCGCACAGAAGGCCTTCATCACGAAGGCCGGGCGACAAAGTGCCACCCCCAATCTCGAGCACATCCAATGAATTCGAGGTCAACGCCAGCAACGACGTCGCTATACAAAGAGCACTAGCCATGAACCCACGGGATTCATGCAGCATGCGCTTTCGGCACGCCTGGGTCAAGTCACTCCGCTCCGGGAGGCCTTCCAGGTCGGGCCCGTCCGAGGACCCCCGACTCATAGTCATAGTCCTGATCGTAGCTGGACCTCCCGCTGGACCGCATGCCCTGAGCCTTCACAGCTCGCTCTGCTCCTCGCTTTCTTCCACCGCCGAGCCCGCAGCCGGGCGTGAGACACTCATCCGTTCCCAGTCCTCCGAACGGGCCGCCTCCATCTCGGTCAGGCGGTCCTTCAATTCGCTTGCTCTCCAAGTACATGATGTGCGCCCCGGCTTCCTGGAGTTCCCCCTCCTTGCTGTCGAGCTGATCCAAGAGCTCCTTCTCCAAGGGGCGTGCTTTCCCCTTCACGGGTGGAGGTGGAGGCAAGGAGGTGCTCGGAGCCGCACTGGGTGCACTCGCCATTGCCGATGTTGGCCTCGGCGGCGTCGTTGGCGGCTGGGCCTTGCTTCACCACAATGTCGGTCACCGTGGTCAGCTCGCCCTGGGCCACCATCATCTGGAGCTCCTCCATCGCCTGCACGGTAATCTCGCGAGTGGGTCCCGCCGTCCGTCTCTCGCCGTGCGCCACATAGCTCAGCCTCAGTCCACCCAGGAACCGTACTGGTTGCCCTTCTTGGAGCCCTCCTTGTGGCGGCCGTGACATGGCCAGCATCGTCCGCGGGCGCCGGGATCTTCTGCATGAGGCGTGGCCGTCGCAGAGCAGAGGCGGTGATTGGCTAGGCGAAGCCACAAATCTCTGATCTTATGCGGCAGCGAGACGGTCACTTGCTCATGCGATCCGGTCGTGAGAACCCAGGCACTCTGCACAGCACTCAGGCAATCGGCATGCTCATGTACAACAGGAAGGTCTTCAACACTACGGCGTTCAAGCTGTCGGGGTGCAGGTAGAGGCTCACACTGAACATGTACATGTGGCGCACAAGGATGCACAGGAGACCTTTGGGACCTGGGTTTCTCAGCCGCTGGGTTCTCAAGGAGAGGCTTCTGCGACAAAGGCACGCGCAACACGAACACAGACATGCTTCCCTCGATCAGGTTTTCCATGGCCGGCGGTTCGTCGATCTCGCGGTCGGTTGCCGCCGTGTTCTGGAGAGGTTCAAGGGCTCCAGGTGAAGAGAAAAGCTCCAAAAGGCAAGCGGCTTCGCCTGGAAGCTCCACACCATACTGTCTCTCGGCCTTCTCCTTGAGGGTCGTCAGGTTGGTCGGATCAAGCTTGGGATCCAACACAAGGTGTCCCGTCCTGGTGCGCTGCAACGGGGAGCTGAGGATCTCCCCAGACGGCGCCTGAAGAAACAGGTTGAGGTGCTCATATGAAATACAGGCTCTGCGATCATGGAGAAAACGGGAGCCCACCAGCAGAGGAGTGTCCTCAGAGTGCCGCGTTGTTGTTCTGTCGTCCCCGTCCAACACGTAGAACGACATGTTCCCCAGGGACGTGCTCCCTAGGTCGACTCTGCTGGCTGCTCGCAAGGACAGCCCGTCACCAAACCGGAAGACCGGACGGTCCTCTAGCACAACGCCACGGAGCTTGATGCCATGCTGCAACAGCCGCTGGATCGTTCGAACCCCAGCTGCATTCTCCGTGGCGCCCGTGTCCAGAACGAAGTTGGGCTTGCCCTTTTGCCCACCGATCGTCTGCAGCATCATCGCTGAAGCAAGGCCAGAGCCAAGGTTCACCAAGGGAAGGGTCTCCGCCTTCTCCGCCGCGTTCAAGTCCGCGTTGGTCTCGTCGGCCGTCTCGGAGAAGGTCTCGGTCCCGTCGGCCTCCATCATGTAGATGCCGTGGTAGAAGGCCGGGTAGCTCGACTTTGCCTTTCCCTTGGTGGGGAACTTCCCTTTTCCAAAGCCCTTGCCACGGCCCTTGCTGCCAAAAGCTCCCTTGCCAGAGCCCTGCACCATCGACACAGATCCTTGAAAACGCCGAGGGCAATCTCGGTAAAAGTGGCCGAGCTGGCCGCAAATAAGACACTTCATGGGGTTGCCGCCTTTGGTCTTTCCGGTCCCCTTGCCCTGTATGGGGTAGTAGCCACGAGCCGCCCTCACTTTAGCGACCGCTGCCCGGGCTTCCTGCAAGGTCCGGTTCGCTTCTGCAGCCAATGCCACGGCGTCGGCTTCCTGTTTCAAAGACTCCGCCTCCTCGGGGCTCGGGTCCGCCTCTTCCTCGTAAAAGGCCTCCTCCGGGTAGTAGTCGCCGTAGCCGTTCTCGTACAAGACGCCGTCCTCGGCCCACTCATCCCAGCCAAGGTCATGCCAGGCAGCATCTCCCCAATAAGCCTCGGCGGTCTCATCGTCCAGCTCGCCCTCGCCAATCTCTGGGCCGTCCTCGGTGCTCCACAGGCGTGGCGGTCCCGGTGTCGGTGTCGAGCCGGGCCGCTGCCATCATCAAAGAAAGCCCTGAGGGCCTGTCGGACGATCTGGAAGTTCACCCGGTTGGCGGCCAAAGTCAGCACTTGCTGTCTTTCCTGCACGGAGAGGTTCATAGCTTTAAGCAGCCGGTAGCCACGCAGCTCGTCGTTGAAGAAGTCAGGGACCTCGGCCGCCTTCGGGGCTAACTCCGGCACCTGGAAGCGCGACTTGGCCGGGGACTTGCCACCTTTCGGCGACTTGTGCGGGGAAGAGCCAGGAGAAGCCTTCTTGAAGTCGGGCAGGTCGTCGAAGTCCTCGGTCGGTCCCCGGCCTCCGCGTTCTCGGTCTTCTCGTGGCTCTCCTCCTTCACCGTGGCCTCCCCGGCTGTCGCCGAAGGTGTTCTAGAAAGCTCCCTGGATCTTTTCAGCGACTGCTGGAGCTCCGTGAAGCATTCGTCTTCCCTGACCAGGAACTCAGGGATGCTCTCGTTCTCGCGCCGGCGCAAGGTGTTCCAACGCTCAAGCTTAGCAAATCTGTCCGGCACCGGCAAGGTCTGCAGCGGGCTTCCCCGAAGAAGCGCCAGGAGAAGCTCCAGCCCATCAGGGCAGTGGTACTGCTGAGGGTCCAAGTGCCTCACAACACTCTTTGCCGGTCCAGTCAAGCGGGCCCATACGCGAGCCGCCGCTCCACTTTTCTCACTGTCCTTCAAGGTCAGAACATACCAACGGCAGCTCGTCTCAAAGGCCTGGTAGGTGGATGGATTTCCATCCCACCAGGGCACATCCACACGATCAGGTTGGGAGCCCGCCGAAGACATCCTGGGAAACGGTTGCCAAAGAAGAGTCACCAGCAGCCGCCAGACAGCCGCTCCGCTACCATGAAAGTGAGGTAATCCTCGCAACGAAAGGCTAGGCAAAGCCTAGCTTGCAAAACACAGCCAATGGCTCCTTTTCACTCGCGAGAGCCCAAAGTCCCTGCGGGTCGTTCCATGCAATGCTCGGACTGTGCGAAACCTCATGTAACTCAAGCTACCTCGGTCCTGACAGGCTGCGTATCGGCTCGTCCGAACACGTGGACAACGGGAATTATTCCGATCACCGCATCCACTTTGAAGACGTCGCAAGTCTGTGCAGCGTCTTAGCGTGTACTGTATGGTTTGATGCCAGCGCGCACGTCAATGACGCTTGCAGATGCGCTGATAAACATCCACGTTGCATGAAAGGTGTATGCGACAGCCCAGACTTCCTTGCGACAACTGGCAGGACGATATGATGATGACTGGTGGGACCCGGTCTACGATCGTCATCGTCATGCCCGTCTGAACATTTTGAGTGTGAAGTTTCTGCGAGAACGACATGTCGGATGGAATCCGGTACCAGCCGTAGGCCCAGTAGCCGAAGCCTGACATGGCTTAGCTGCCCCATGGTCAAACATGCAGCGCAGCCACTGCTCGGTCAAGATCGCTGCGCTTGTAACGCAGGTGCAGGTGTCATGATACTTGTCTGGCAGTGGTGATGCCATTTGCTGTCGTCGCACAACGGTTGCAATCCAGGGTGGGTGAAACGTCTTGATTGGATGCGCTATGATGCGCTGCTGGTGCCATTAGGCCACCCACTGATTGAAGGGCTCCGTGCGTATTGTATGGACACCGTCTCTGTGCTGATCTCGAATCCCAATGCCAGGCCGTGTCCGTCTTGACAGAGGGTGGAAAACGGAGTGGGAAGGAGGCAGGCGGGTAAGGTGAGTCCGACATACCATCAGCACAATGATGTCAGGTAGTCACACCCGAAGGAACAACTTCACGGTGTTTCTAGGTCCTAGCACTCGTCCGCAATAGTGGAAATTGACTACATCCATGGCGAGGTGGAGCCGCTCCATGCAGAACGTCGCCTGAAAACCTGCTGCGAAGCGCGGAACCACAGCATGGCGTTCTGAATGCAATTGTGTAACGAAACTTGCATGTTCTGACCAACTGACAGAGTGCAACCAGCACCGCAGGTTGGACATTTGCAGGAGAAGCTCGTTGCGTAAGTCGCAACAAATATGCAGACAGCAAGCTCATGAAGAGGAACGATAACCCGTCGCTGAATTTCCTCAACCTCACCAGGAAGCTGCCAATAAGCAAAACCCTCGCGACAGCCACTGTCCTGATGCAGCGGCAGAACTATGATAAAACAGTGCAGAGGCTCCGGTGAGGGAGCTCTCCATTCCATCTGCACTGTTGTTAGTCAGCAGCCATCGACATCCTTTGCAGAGTTGGCCGCAACGGTGATGGCGATGCGAGTGGAGGGTTGACAAGAAGAAAGAGCGCGGGGAGCAGCAGGATGGCTTTCGTGTTCTTGGGTGCCATTTGACAGTGCGGCAAATCTTCCTCTCGAGACTCGCACCTTCCTGACACTCGCAGCGGAGCTTCGGCTCTGGATCCGAGGCCGGGTGTTCCCTAACAGCTGGAACCACGTTTATGGCTACTGCTTGGTGGTCTGCCAGGGCCGCTTTCGTCTGGTTCCCTAGTGTCTTGTTCGGATGCTAGGTTCCGAGAAGCTGTGGGTGGACAATGGATAGCCAATCCGAGTGACTGTGAAAAGTGGAATGCCCCCTGCAAATTACAGAGGCACAAGTTCCACACCAATTCGCTTACTGCCTCGCTCACTCAATCACTCACGCACTCACTCATTGCCTCAATCCATCCTTCCATCAATCAGTCAACCGCAATTGCGACTGGATTGCCAACGGCACGCGAGTATGTCGTTCCATGCACATCCAAGTTCTTCCCGGATTCTTGGGTAAACTTCGTAACTTTCATGGACAGCGGCCCTTCGTCTTTCAAGCCTTACTCTGGTATTCAGGGTCGAACTGTCCGATCGGTTCTATACCCCCGTCGACGATATCAGCATGCTTTGTATGCTCGGCCGTCGTTTTCCTGCATTCGAGTCTTCATGACACACACTTTCTGCCAAACCGAAGTGCGTTGCAGGGAATCTCGTCACAGCGAGACATGGCAGAGTCACGGAAATCTAAAGAAAGGCGCCTCCGACGCGGCTTCTAGCTGCGCTTCGGTGTGGATGGCCAACGCTTCTTGCCACCTCCAGCTCGATGTCAGCGCTAGCTGCTACTTCAAACCTCCCTTTGCTCTGGCCATGCCTGCTGCAGCAGGAGCAGGCAGATATCAGAGCCACATATGTGGCCTGGGGGCCGAGGAGGAACTTATGCGTAACCACCAATGTTACCATACTAATGAGTTACTGGTGTTTCCACGGATTCCTGCACAGGTTGCCAGGCTTGCGAAGCTCATCAGCTCATTGGTTGCTTAAGTCATGCCTCCCACAGCACTGAGAAAGACCAAGCGCAGCTTACTGAAGGCCATGTTGCAGTATCTGGCTGCAGTGCCGCACGGCGCAGCGTGCTCGCCATAGCCAGGGCCTTTACACGACCCGACAACGAGAGCGCCTTAAGCTCTCACAAGGGATCCGGGTCCGACCAAGGTGCCTCACGCCAGTGTCCTGGGTCCTCGTTGTTCCAGGCGACCATGCCTAAGAGGTGCAGCTTCTGTGCCCATGATGAGCACACAAAGACCTATGTCAATATGTTCTCCCAGAAGCAAGAACTGATGGCAGCATGGCAGGCTTCGTTGTTGACTGCCACGTTTTGTCCTAGAACGGCTTCTTCTGCAGAAAGCAACACAGGTCTTAGTTGGCCAGCCAAGGAGTCAACGAGTCCTCGCATCTCTTCCAGGAGGCCCACAGCTAAAGCCCACTGGCGCCCAGCTGCGCACGCTCGCAAGGTGGAGCCTGGCGAAACACAGCTCTGCCATAAACTTCAGCATACCAGCGCCAGCGTACGCGGGCGTTATAGTTCCTAAGCCAGTGAGCATCGCCTAAGTTGGAACAAACCAGCATCCATGATGCAGTCGGGATGCCACAGAGCTGCGTCGTGGCTTCAATACCCTGCAGTGATCCACCAAAACAAGGCACGGTTGCATTTGTGCGGAGCCCAGCATACTTCGGCGCGCAGTGCATGGACACAAGCGATCTGCCCCTGCCTCTTGCTTGGAGTACTTGAACCTTCAAGCCCAAGACGCAAAGCACAAATGGTTGGCCCGGTCCGATGCAAAAACTGAGCTCCTGGCAGTGCCAACGCCTATGGCAAAATGCCACGGTGTGACGACGGTGTGTCTCTCGGCTCTCCGCTCTGCTCCGCTCTGCTCCGCTCTGGCGCCTGCGCCCAGTGCTGTCCTGCCGTGGCAATGAGCGCCGCGTAGGTCCGAGCGGTACGAGGCACCCCCCGGATCTGAGTATCAGAGCGTCCAAGCAAAGTCACAAGAAGCCACACTCCAAGCCCCAGTCGAACATCTCGTGCAACAAGCTGAGCGCGATGTCATGCTCCTATCAGCAGGCATTGTCCCACAGAAGAGCTCGCAGATCACGGGAGACAAACGGCCTCCCGCGCAGTGCAAATGGCCGCGGTGAAGCTAACAGAATCTGGCTGCAGCTGGCGCTCCCCCATGCGGCCTGACATCCAGCTCGAAAAGCACTAAAACGCTCGAGTCAGCTACGTGGGAAAAGCCGCTGGCTCTGACCGTAACAACAACATCAGTGATTCGTGCATCTATAGTCTCTCATCACATCCATGCCGAGAGACACATTACCAGGTGCAGCGCCCTCTCCCAGTGTCGATCTTCACATGCCGTTATTGCGGAGTTGTAGCTGTAGAGGTCAGGCCTTTGCCCGTCCAGGCTCACGACATCTGTCCGGAACGGAGCATGCTGACTGCAAGCCAAGTTGCTCCGCGGTCATCTCCTCCTCTAGAAGCCACAATGCCTGCCGTGCACTTTCCCCGTTGTCTCGGCATGAGGAGCGCTTGAGTCGTGGTGTCAAGCTCGTGGGCATATGTGGTTGGCAAGGCATGAAGCTGAAGTCTGTCGGTACAACTGCACTCAGATCCACGAACTCTAGACAATGCGCTCTTTAATGCCTAGATGCGGGAATTGCCTACGAGGTCGTATCCTGGACAGAGGATGCCGTATGCGCCGTTTGACGTCTATTTAGGGACCCCAATCATCTGCGCCCCAATTCCATCATCACCCCCCCTCTTAGGCCCCCCCTCCCAGGCAGTGGGGACACCCGCACAGCCCAGACAGACCTGACAGCCGGACAACCAGCCCAGGCCCGACAGCCGGGACACCTTCTTAGGGTCTCAGGGTTTGCCCTGCCCTCCTCGCTTTAAGGTTTCTTCTTCGGGGCAACTCTGACCCCAGGGTTTGCTCTGCCTGCCCGCTTTAGGGTTTCATCTTCGAATTGTTGGGATTTGATTTGCCTTAAGGGTTTCATCTTCGGACCCGACGCACAACTGATTCCCCCTGGCAACACCATTGGTGATGAGGTGCCCTCTTCGGTCCACAGGACATCCTCGCCGACCACGGCCACGAACCGGCCTTCATTATTTTGAACCACTCTTGATCTGTAGCGCAAGCACCAGATCCACGAAGCCGGAATTGGGAAGAGTAGTCCAGAGGGCATTCTTGAGGTGCGGTCGGGAAGGCAGTCATTGAGGTCGACAACGGCCGCTGACCCGCGCCTGGACCTCTCCTTGAGGACCTTGTCGGCCTCGACAGGCTGCCCGTTGTACTCGAAGCGCCTGGTTTTGAGCTGCACTGCTTCTTCGGACATTCCCATCTTCTTGATAAACCGGTCCAGTTGCCCAGCCACCCTCGATAAAGCTCTGAGGTGGCAGCTGTCGAGGGAACGGGTCATTGGCACACGACACTCTTTTACCTTCCGAAAAGACCACCCACGCACAGTAAAGGAAATTGAGGGCAGAAAACCGCCCTCAAACAATGGATGCTCTCCGTGCTGACACCCCAGGGCAAAGGCAGTCCTTGTTTCGCTAAAGCGGGTCTTCGGAAGTGGTCGTCGGCTCCGTGCCCGGCGGGCAGCTTGTCCGGATTGCATGGCCTCGAGAAGGATTTTGCCCACGGGCTTCGTCCCACCGTTCGTCCCCCATCACCGTCTTCATTTTCTTTCCATAGAAATGCCTTCCAAAAGGCTCACCGCCTAGCTGCTGCCAGCCTTCCCCGTGGGGAGACCCTCGTGGTCGGTAGCCCACAAACTATGCACCATGCCACAGCTGGTCAATCCCGGGAAGTGCTCGAACGATGAACCCCAATGCCGGAATACCTACAGTAAACCACTTAAAGTTGGAAACCGGATTAAGGCCAAATATTGCTGGGATTCCCTATACATTACTCTTAAGGATCGGGGCTATGGGGTTCCCAACTTTTGGGCTTCTACTGTAATCACACACACACACTTGCAGTAGACCTCTTGGTTCTCTTTACTGTCTAGCTGCTGCGTTTTGTCTGTGGGACTCAAGGCTCACACGTACATGACTGACAAAGCCGACACAAACATCACTGACATGTGCATGAATGTTGCAATCACAAACGAATCCTCAAGCTGCTACACAAGTGACCCATGAGCGACTCTTGGCAGGTAAGCACTCAAGCGTCCCTGAATGCTTCCACCACAGGTTTTAGCTTCGTTGGCACGGCTCCAGCTGCGGCGCCGTGCCCCCTGCACTGCTACTTAGCCCTTTGTTACAGGGATGACACACACACGCATGTACATATGCATGCACATACCCATGCCTGTGCCCGCACCCGTACGCATACCCAAAAGATACTCATTCCCATTCCCATACCTATACACATACAGAGGGTGATGGGATGTTCATGGAACCATGTTCACCATAAGCGGCGCCGCTTTCAGCCCAGATAAACCCTAAACCCAAATCCAAACCCTAAAGGTAGTTGCCGAACCGTAGCCTAAACCCCAAAGGTAGTTGCCTATTGCCGAAACAACCCAAGCAACTTACGGAGAGAACCCATAGTTTCCTGAAAAAGCAACGGTATTTCCTGAATCATGGTGTCCTGAATTTACCACTTGTTTCCTGAAAAGGCCAGCGCGCTCCACATACATGTATGCCTCTGCCTGTACATGCACATACAGACATAAAGCGAGAGAGGGAGAGAGGGATAGAGTCCGAGTGCCACAGCTCTGGACAGCGCTGCCTCTTTCCATCTGCCGGCGCTTGCGCACGCAGCGATCGCAGCATTCCAGGTTTGAACATCCGCACATTGCCTCGGAAACCGAGAACCACGCTTCCTGAACTCGAGTGCTCCAGGGCTCCGACTTCTCGGGTACATCTTTAAGAAGCTGCAACGCCTGAAAGCATAGCTCTTTCACAACCGTCGTTCGGATTCGCTCTAATCATGTCAACCACGAAAGGCGTGTGCATCTAGCACCAAGCACCCTTTTCGCCTCCTCCCACCGCCCACCAGCTCCACCTGATTCGCAAGGCAAGCTTAGCTTCAAACTCTAGGAATTGTCGCCACATTCCCAGCACAGCGGCAAGCAGCCAGCGCAGCTGTCAGCAGCGCTGCATCCACAACTTCACCACGTTCCCGCGTTACCTCTTGACTTGTCAAAGCTTGCAGGACCTGGCTGCCTAGCTGCTTTTGGTCACCTGGAACAGCTCCAGTGCTCGATGCCAGTCACCGCTGCGAACAAGAGCTGTAACGGCTGCACCTCGGCACAGGGCACCTGGAAACCTGGGAGCCCGTGCTGAACGGAAGGACAAGCAGCTGCAGACCACCGCATTGGCAGCAATGCCTGCAAGATTGCACCGACTTCTCATTTCTAAGGTGCGCGAAGTGGAGCCCACAAACACATGTGTCGCGTACATGACCAGAGGTGAGGTGAAGCAGTCGCACTTCTGCGGCCGCCAGCCCCACCATCACTCTCACGCCACGTATGCAGTAGCAGTATCGCACCATTACCATCACCACCACAACCGCCTCAAATCATCACATCACCTTACCTCCGCAAATCGTCCTCATCACCCTCACCATCACCAACATAGTTTCATCCGTGCCTTCTGTCTGCATCTCTTCGAGCAGGGCCAGCGCTGTTGCCCCGTCGCCCTTGCCCGCGGCTGCACGCATCAAGCTGCCGTAGCTGTAGGCCTCAGAAACCAATCTGCCTAACAAGCCGGATGTGTCCAACAGAATCAGGCACAACCAAATTGGCTTTGATCTGCCTCATTCACCTCTGCAAGTGTCTCGGTCGCGGACATCCAAAGCGACTCTACCCTCTCGCATCTCCTGCAGCAGCAAAAGCTGAAGATGTTGTGGCAAAAGCTTCATGTCATGCATTCCTTCCAAAATGCCTCCAAGTGCTCGCCTAAGAACAAGCTCTTCTGACGGAAGGTCCTGCGAGTAGGCCACTGCGACAGACAGTTGATCTGCTCGGCCTGTGTTGCAAGATCGTCGTATCTCGGCAAAAAGCGAAACATCAAGATCTGCATTCTACCCAGATGCCACAGGCAGCCAGGGCCGCATTGTAGTGGAAAATGTTGACCTGCCACCAGATCGAGCTTAGCGCGGTGAGGCCACAAAAGGAGGACAAGCAAGCTAGCGAAGAGAACGATCGTGCGTGAGCGAGTGACTGAGTGAGTGAGAAAACGACTTGCTGCACAGGGTGGAAGTGCGGAAAGCCTTGCTTAAGGCGCTGAGACCTCCCGGCTTTCCAGGGGGCTCTGCAAGAGTCATTGCCCCCTTACGCCAGCCCAGCAAACAACAGTCCAACGCAAAGCCTAGACAGTGTGGAACTTCTAGTGAAAAGGGTTCTTCCCTCGACAGTCTCCCAGCAGGGACGAAGCCAAGCAAGTGCATCATGCGACCGGTCCGGCATCTGGCTTCCTCAAGTATTCACGAAGTACTCACTCCGATGATTTTCTGGATCAGGGCAAGGAGTTGCAACAACTGCATCTGCCCCCCCCCTCCCCCCACAAGAGCACTGGCCAATTGAAAAGCGCCTGCCCCTGACTGGCACGGAAGGACTCGACCACTTGAAGCGCATCTTGCCAAGCACCTCGGCAACGAAGCTCACAGTAAGCAAACACCCCTTCAAGAAACAACATTGTGAACCTTGCCTTCCGTCCCCAACCTGGAAATCTCGGCGGTGATCAGTCGAGGGTCTGCTGGCCTTGTCGGACATGGCACGAGCTAGCACGAAATGGGACCGTCCAAGCCCCATGACATCAAGTGTGCAGCAGAGTTGAATCTGCGAGGGATCTACCTCTTCACACGTTGCAAAATGCTCTGCCAAGAAATCTGAAAATGAAACAAACAGCTGCGGACTCCATACTCTCGTTGCGCCCTGAAGAGGCGACGAAGCGCTGCTTAGGTTTTTGAGCTGGCTTCGCATCACAACTTGGTCTGCAACCGTTCGTGTCTCCTCGTTTCTCGTCCTGCAGCGGATGGAGTGCAGACGACGGCAACGTCGTGGTTAGAAAAGCCGCCACACCTGGGCCTCGCAGAAGCGCCGGGAGTGGTGGAACACCGCCAGGGCCGCCAGGACCTCGAGGAACATCTGAGAATTTTGGTGCCCAGGCACCAAAACACGGCCTGAGGCAGGAGGTGCCATGACCGCCGTCAGCACAAACCATCGGCTCACCAGCGTTCAAAGGGCTGGTAGCTTATGCGGCATCCGTTCGAAAAACGACGGCTACAGGTACAGCTGCGAGGGACCTATCTGGCTATGCTGTGCGAGCATTGGCTTCCTGGCTCTCGGCCTTTTCGAGGCAGCCAACACATCGCAGCGACAAAACAAATTGGAATTCATAACACTCACTGCTCATGTCTCAGTGGCTCAGTATGGTCTCTTCGAGTGGCTGACCCACTTCGCTCTTCCAAG
Organism: Symbiodinium sp. CCMP2592; assembly: GCA_905221615.1. Lineage (NCBI taxonomy): Eukaryota > Dinophyceae > Suessiales > Symbiodiniaceae > Symbiodinium > Symbiodinium sp. CCMP2592. Next base: position 235,511 of record CAJNDT010006222.1, read on the forward strand.
CACCGCCTGCTGACTCCGGCTTCTGTGGCCCTCACGTGCCGATAGTCGTGTCAAAGCTGTGAGCCAGAGTAAACGGCAACAGTGTCAGGAAGGCTTTTGCGAGCGAAGTTCATGACACCGCCCACTCTTCAAAAAGGGTCAAGACCAAGACTGAGGAAGTCCCGGACTTGAGAAGCGTCGGGTTGACTCGAATAAAATGCAGTGCAAAGCGGTGGCCTGTGTGCAGCCCATGTTGTGAGCAAAAGGGGTTGGGCTACTAAAGATGGTTTGACACCTCCGTGCAAGTTTGTGTATTCAACCTCACGTTGGCCATGAAAGAACGATGACACAAGGCTTGAACCGAAAGTGTTAAAGTTGATAATTTGATCACATGCAGCAACATGCTGGAGCTCGCATGATGCAAGAAGTGGCAAGAGCAAGATGGACTGTTGAGAGCCCCCCACGCATGTCGGATATGTCCCCTGAGTCTCACCAAGCAGATCGGCGCAGGATTCGGAACGCCAAAGGGTCGAAGGACATCGACTCCAAAGACTTCTCCTCGGCGAGAGGAAAATGCCAAAATGTGACCCTTTGCATGTTCCCGCTCCATGTGCACTTTGCGTCTCCGAGCGTCAAGAGGACGTCTGAGTTCCGTATCTGTCAAATCGAACTTCGGAACAGCATAGGGCGTCCTGGCACTCAACAGTGCGAGCACCATGTGAGCACAAGCCATCAGCACGGCAGAGCTGGCCTGATCTTCACCTGCGGCCGGCAAGCTTGTGCCAGGAATCGTCGGCAGTGCTCGACAGCCTCCACTTCAGCTTCACGAGCTCCTCTGGGGAGGCAAAAAGGCTTGCACCGTTCATGGTCAGGTTTAGCAAACACGATTCACGATTCATTCATCAGCGATGTCATGATATGTCATGTTCGCATGATCGGAGATACCATCACGATTGCAAAATAGCCATGTCGTGTTGTATCTGGCACACACAGCCTGTAGCGGCACTAGCCGTGCTTGTCGAAGTGATCCTGCTGTCCAATGCTGTCCATCTGTCTTGTGCGTGGGCCTTTACAATGGAACGTGGCCCACCTCACACAACTCTGACAATGATCTTCGGCACAGTTGTCGGTTTCACGACTCCTCCGACAGTTGTCGAAACATCAAACTGCGACCGTGTGCGACGCCCGAGCTTCCCGATCAAGGCCAAAGCCTGGTTGAAGTCCAGGCCCAACAGAAAAAGTCGCCACGAATACACGGGGCTTCTGTAAGCCTGCGAGGCCTTAAACACGATCGATCCAGATGTAGCATACTTCTAGCAGTACGTGGAAGTCCCTTCAGGCCGTGAAGTCCTGTTGTGACAGGACGTCTTGCTCGAGGTATTTGAGGCGGACTGGGGACATCCACCTGCGCAGCTTTCAAACCGGCTGGAACCATCATTCGGAGGAAAGCGTGCCGAAATCAGAAGCGAAGTCTCTGAAGCCTTGGAGAAGTTCTGCTGTAGCTCTGGCGTGACTTCCTGCCGGTGCTCACGACGAGCCAACACTTTCGAGCTGAGAATGGAAGCTATGAAACTGTCCGCTGCCAAGTCCTGGCAAAAGTCTGAGTCCTGCAATAGACATTGCCTCTCCTCCCACGGCTTCGAGATGCTTCGTGGTGTCTCAGAGACTATGGTCCTATGGTCCTATGGTGACCACAAAGCTTCCAGGTCCTGGCTCTCCAACTCTTGAATTTCGCAGATGGTCTTGTCAATCAGTTCTTCCAGTTCCGCTGTCAAAGGCATGGCATCTGCAAGGCATTGCTCGAAGGAAGGACTGAGGCACCAAAGGGGCATCAACAAAGACATGTTCTGTGAGCTGCACCACCTTGCTGCACGACGTTTCCCCCACAAAGCTCCTCAAGTGCGTCAAGCTGCATTATGTTTGAAGCAAGTCGACTTGTACCGATCTGGACACAGTACGGAAGTTGCACCTGACTTCCCCTTTTCTCTGCCTGCCTCAGTGTGTGTCACCATGACTTCCTTCATCACGCTTTGTCTCAGTCTACTTCTTGACGCCAGGTATACTCAGCTTCCGACACACGGCCTGGCAATGTCGGACCTGGCCAGGTCATCCACGTTGAGATACACGCCTGTTTCACAGCTGCGCGGCATTGCGCAGCCCAGGCCTACCTCCGCACCTCGAGGTTGATCCATGGCCTGCGGCGCAGGCCGCGGAGCCTCCAGGTCCTAGGATGCACGGCACGTGCCGTGAAGTTGCGGGCACGATCTCTCGGCTCTAAGCTCTGGACATCCCGCGACGATTTTGCCGGCATTGCACAAGGTATGTGGCACAACCGGCATCCATACAGCAAGGAATGCTAACGTGACGAAAACATGCCAGAGCTACTGTGTTGAAAGGTTGCAGAAAATCAGAATACCCTCAATCTGAAAGAAAAGAAATGAATGTCATACACCTTGCTTTATGGGTCACCTCCAGTCCGCACTGGCAGCAAGTCAATGCATCACAAGAAGATGTACCTCAGTACTAGCCTTGTCCTGTGGAACTCCGGTGCACGGCAGCCTTCTTGGATCTTGACAGGTGCAAGATAGTCGGGTCACATTAGCCTACAGCACAACTGAGAACGGCGTGCCTACTCCGGAGACGTGATGTTCAGGCTCTGCATTGACTCTGCATGCAATGGGACTACGGATTTTGTGTTCAAAGGTTACCATAGTGTCACGATGGTGTCACGGTTTCCGGGTCGGAGGGATGGGAGGCCTTTTGAAGGCGGCTCGCAGTCCCGGATGCTTTGTCCAGGTACAAAAGCAATGGAGAGAGGCAGAGGTCCAAGGAAGCGTGGACACGTCGAGGCTCCATTGAGAATCACGACACTTGCGCAAAGCGTTTCTGAACCAGCGGTTCTGCAGGAAAGTCGAGCCTCTGCCCTTCCCCACTGTCGAACGTGCTTGCGGCCATGGGCTCTGTAGAGAATGTAGAGGTTCCAGGGAAAGGTGTAGCAAGCATCGAGTCTCCACAGGCCGGAAGTTCCCCTCTGTTCACAGGAAGGACCGACCTCATGAACCATCTCGTGCTGACCGCGCTTACATTAGCTCGATTGGTGCTTTACTCTAAACGACCCAAACGTTCATCCGAGCTCCCACAGCAAGCAAGCATCGGACGGGGCTTTCTTTGCTGCTGGATCCGAGCGGCTTGGACACTCGACGGTGCCAGGGAATCGTGGGAATGCGAGGCAGGGGACCTGGAGCCGAGAAGCTGAAGTCGAGACTGCGAGGCAGGCTGCGAGATCTGAGCCACGAGCGGGGCGGGGGCGAGAGGCTCGGCCAGGGCGGTGACACGAGTGGCCGGAGACTATTCCGCAGCTCTGCACGAAGGAGCTCCTGGCACATTGCACAACCCAAACTGAGGCCGAAACTCCCGGAAAGCAACTGCCAGCTTGAATCTCTCAATCCTGCAATGCCGAAAATTCGTGGTGCGAAGAGAATGATGGGCGACTGTTCTTTGCAGCGAAGCTCCCAGCATACTCTAACATTAACGGCGACAAACTTTCCGACGGTAGATTCGCGCTCCACTCAACCTTACTCCTTCTCCTGCTTATGCTCCTCCTAGTCCTGCTGCCGTTGCAGCCCCCGCTGTCAGAATGACAGCGACTAAAGCACCACTGCCATCTATGGCTGCTCTCTACGAGCAGACCAGCAGCACAAAGCGACAAGCTTGAAACGACCCACGTACCGTCCTGGCCCTGTGCTAAAGCTTGCAGTTCCAGCAGTGCCACCTCAGCAAGATGAAACTCAACTTTGAGGTCGATCGTGTCTGCAGCCCAGTGGCCTGCAGCTCCTTGTCTTTGGCTGCGCTAAGCTCCGCATACTTCCTGAATGCAACAATCAAGACAAAAACGTGCGCAAGCGCTCGACTCTGCATGGCTTCATCGACACAAAGTGTTTAAAGTTCACGCCATGTTTCTTTTTTACTTCTGCCAGTTCGGATGCACCCTCTGCGCGCCCCATCTGCGCTGCTGCATCGGCCTTATCCTCCAGAGCCTCGTCGCACAGTTCCACACAGTTCCACTCAGACAGAAGCAGAGGGCGCTGAGGTGGCCTAGTCATGTTTGCAGAGACACGCGTAACTTGTTGCCAGGCCTTTACGGTACGTTCCAGGCTCTGCAGCCGCGCTTCCAACTGTCGGTTCTTCTCCTGCCAGCCCCACATGTGCAGTGGCGTCCACAGGCTTAACCTCTTGAAAGACCTTCTCTTTCCGAAGCAAGTCTTCCGTTTCCACCAAGCGCTTCTCCAATGCTTGGTTGCGCAGCGTCACCTTAGATTGCTCTTGAACTATGGTAGTTGCTTCAAGTCATTGATTCTTCCGTCTGCCTAGCGCAGGTTACAAATGTGATTGATTCCCAAGCTGGATTCCCAAGCTCGCAGCGCCTCTTCTGCGGTACTGCAGGCTTCTTGTGCCTTCTTCTGCGCATCATCCTTTTGCCTTTCATGCTCTGGAGCACAGTAAATGTAACTTCCACGCCAACCTCTTGAGATTCAAGGTTCAAGTTGAAACGCTCTTAGGCGGCCAATGGCTATATCAAATCAGTTCTCCGTTATAGTGCATCTCACGGTGATCGACAGCACTTGGGCCTAGCGATATTGTGTGCCGCTCGAAATTTGTTTAGCTCACGTGATGCAGCTTCTCGCAGTATGGCCACTTCCGAATTGCAGCTGGCGTTCTCGTAGGGCACATCGCTTCGCACTTCTGTAACGGCTTCCTGCAAGTCTTTAGAGAATGGACGACTCCAGCAAAAAGGAAAGACGAGTTATTTTCATGTTTGAGACAGTGGCAAGCCGATGCGCTGTAAGGGTTTCGGGCGACCTGCGGCAAGTGCAGGGAAGCTAAACGGGCTGCTGCAGAATGTCGCGGCCGCTTCTGCACTGAAAGCCGAAGGTCGGTCCACACATCATCACGCATCTTGAGCGTTTGTATCTCCACTTCCAGCACACATGGCAGATTGGAGGATAAGCATTTTGGTTTTCTGGTTGCCCGTTTCATCTTGGGGCGGTCGCACGGAACACTCTGGAGCGAACCTGACCAGCGGTCATGAAGCGAGATGTGAATTTTTATCCATTGCTCCACACGTGGGTTTCTGCCTTACTGGATGCCGGGCCTGGAACGACCCGGATAACATGTCGCAACAGCAACGGCACTTAGGCACCACCAGTTTCAGAGAATCGCGCTGGCAGAGAATCAGCTCTCTCCTCTGCAACACGAATAATGGGCTTGCTCCTTTACTCGGCCTCCTTTCCGACTCGTAATTCCGCTGCAGATCCGTGAGGCTCTGCCGGTGTGCCAAAGCCTTGGAGGAAGGGAGAGGCTAAGGCAAATGTTTGCACCAGGCTTTCCAAAATGCTTCAGGGGTGACAGTACGAGATGTGCACAGCTATCAAGCATTGGCAGGATGGAATGCTCTCTAGACCCACCTGAACTTAGGGTGGCAAGACCGAGAAACTGTCGCCGCTTCCTGATCATATCTTCTTTGCGCGTCTTCGGCACGACGCTCAGCTTCGTCTAGGCGCCTCTCGAGGCCACGTGAAGCCCCGGCGGATCCCTGCGACGAGTGCCGAACCTTCGGTCTTCTTCAGATGCTTCGTTCTTTTGACGGAGCTTCTCCTGCAACGTCTGTACCTGGCTGTTGCAAAGGGCCCCCCGTGGGTGCGAAGCGCTACGTATCATCGACCGTGGCTGTGACGTGCTAATGCAAATCAAACCAAAGTTTGCCAGTGATGAAACGAGTTCAAATGGCAACAACAAGGCCAAAATGCCAGACATGTCGTCGCAACTTGGCCACTCAGAAAGAAGTCGGTTGAGCTCTATTCGGCCGCACGTGATCCCTACTGTCGCCTGTGATATGTACCCGAGGCCACAACCGCGGCAGGCAAGAGTTTGAGAATTTCATCATTCTCTCGGCTTTATGATGCGCTGCCACGGGGTTTGGAGAACCACTGAGCATTCTCGGACGGAGTCCATTTCGGCTACCCGGCCCTTCCACAGGCACAAGACGACGCGATGAAAGCAACTTGACAGCGGCCTGGGAGCGCGGCCTCAGTCACCATCCGAGGCACCCTCCGCAAAATGCCATGCACATTGCTTGATGCCTGCAGATCTTCATGCACATGCTCACGTGACACGCGCTAGAGGACATGATGCGTTTGAGGCTCGCGAGGCAGGCGCGCCTCCAGTATTGAAGTGTGTTGTTCTCCACATGTGGTCTTGTACAGATCTGCATCACGCGGCAAATGCGTAGCGTCGTAGTCGGCATGCAATCCCGATCCGTGCGAAAGACGTGGCTCCGCCACCAGCAGCTGCCATGTCAGAACCCTCATCCAGCGGCTCTGGTCAAATGTCAAAGATACACAGATCTTGCATCGACAACGGAGAAGCAAAGTTCTTCAATCTTCAAAAACTAGGACTGGGATTCGAGTTCCGTGCCTACCTGTAGAACCCAAACAGTCTGGCGTGCATCACCAAAGAGAGCTCGTTGATGGTCCGATGCCTGCAGATGCTTGCGCTACCTCGAAGTAAATGGACATGCCGTCATCCAGACATCGTGCAAGCGGGGCCTCCTTGATTGCAGCTACATGCTGAGCTTCTTTGACGTCCAGCTGTTGCCTCAAGACATTCCGAAGAACGTCAGCCAAAAAGCCGTGCAACAGTGGCCTCAGCTCCTTTCGCTCCTCCAGGACCGTCTGCGCAGGGGCTCGAGCCAACAAGCCATGTGTAGATGCTGACAAATGCCAGAGAGATTTCACCACACTGGCCTCGTAGTACTTCTTTTTTTGTTGGGCCGCTGTCGTCCTGTCAAGAAGGAGTCCACATCCAAATGGCGGCAAGACGCCGATGGCCATGTCAATGCTGGGAACCCCGGATGCCTCCAGGGTCTCCACGTCGAGAGCGAGCTTGACATTGACTGGACTCACATGCTCACCTCTAGGCAGTGCTGACCCTTGGACCTTCAGTCACAAAGTAAGACAGTCTCGCAGAGACTGTGGACACTTTGTTGAACACACAGGCTATGAATGCTGAGAGCTTGCATCGAGCCATGTCGAGATGAGGCAGACTCAAGCTTTTCGATACGAAGACCGCAATGGCAGGACATGGTCAGACGGTGAACTTGCGCCACGTCTCTTTTCATCCTGATCGGCAAAGAAGCCTATTGCAGCAAGATCTGTCCCTGCGAAAAGATACTTCTTCGGGATCCTTAGAGAGGCATACCAGGCATGTGGACTGCACTGGCCACCCCCAACACGTGAGCTGGTGAAACTCACACGGTGCAATGTGCGGCCGAAGGGAATCCGTCTTCCATTTCTGAACTGCAAACGGAGACTAGGTCTGACGAGGCTGACAGCTGTCCGATCTTCGCCTCTTGGCATATCCCTTGCCGCCAGCGGCCCTCCTCAGAATCCCTTCCCATCGTTTGCCAGCCTGGGTCACCAGCTCCTGAGACGGCTGGCATCCACCAAGATCACAGCTGTTAAGAACTCCTCACTGACACAGCGCTTGAACCCTGTGGCCCCAACCTTCAGGCGAGCATCTGCAGCTGCACACCTGTGATCGAGGACAGCACTGAAAGGGCGTACATGTTCTTGGCCTCATGATGCCAGAGGAAATCCCCAGACAGTGAAAGACCATACCAGAAGCATGCCATTCGGACCAGAAAGTCACGTCCACTGCCACATGCGAACGAGCTTGAATTGCTTGGGTGGAAACACAGGTTAAACACAGGTCGCAACTAGCAACTAGTTGCTTTACAGCATTTACGCCATGTTACCATCCACGACGAGCGCCGCGAAGCAGGATGAGCACGACGACCAGGACCAGGAGACCACCAGGAGACCACGAAGAGACAAGCACGAGGCCAGCAAGAGATCAGACCACGGCCCGGGGCACCAGGAGACCACGGCTTTTCCCCAACCACGGAGCGCGAGCACGGCGGGAATACATTCGCCAAGTACTGGCGGGTCGGGGACCAGCGTGAAACTACTGTCCCCCAAATTAGCAGCCTATTTATGCTCCCCCTTGCAAGATTTGTATCTTTTCCCGCAAATATTGCTGCGCCTCCCTGGTTTCGAGAGCAAAAGTGGTCGGGTCCCCCGCATGGCCGCAAGGCTTCGCGTTTGCCGCGAAAAAACAAAAGCACGGGCAGCTCCTTTTCGAGGAGCGCCGCGCAGCCATGTCAATCAACATTTTCCTTGCTTCCAATGCAAGAACCCTTTAGTGTTGCCACAAGAAAAGGCGGAACGTAAAGTGGCACCCCGCCTGCGCAGGTTTGAGGCAGCCAAGCGTTGAACCCGTCGACTGAGCCGCACCTCCCAGGAAGCCATGGAAAGTCCAAGGAAGTTCCAAGGAGTTGAAGGAGATGCAGGCCTCTCCTTGGCGCCTCTATGACTCTCAAACCGCAAAAGACCGCATACGGTTGTCGAAGAACTTCCAAAATTCAAGCTGCTAATTGCATTATAAAGCCGGGGTTGTTTCCTGCTCCTCTCGCTCCCCGGGCAGCTCAAAGCCACTTCGGCGACTGTCCATCGCCAGCCACTACGCACATCTGAACAGCACGGCAAACACCACTGACTTCTGTCTGCAATCGGAAGGCTGCGCGTGCAACTAGCGCAGACAACAAAGACTTGAGCAGAGACGTGACCAATCCACGGGCACGAAGGGCCACAAAAAATCAATAGCTGGCCAACAAACGGCTGTCGGTTGCTGCTGCACATGGCGGGTAACGGACCGAAGGGCGACCTGACTCATGCAGGTGTATATTGCGCAATTTGGTTACACTACGTTTTGAAGATTTTGAAGTAAAACCGAGATGATGCCGTCAGGCTTCGGTGGTGATTGGCGGTAATGCCCCACTGCTGAAGTTCAAGGCGCATCGTCCGACACATCTGCCATGTTGCTGTCTACGTTCTGATCTTTGTGTGCGGGTGCTTCGGTCTTTGCAGCCGCCGCTGTCGTGTTTTCGTGCTTCCTGCGACTGCAAAGGGATTTTGGGGTTTCCACCGAGAAACCTGCGCTTCAAGCTTTGCCCGCAGAAAATGAAGCGTGCTCCCTTCAACCCTTCAGCGTGGTGAAACGCGCCTTTCAAGGGCTTGGGCCTATGTGCATCAGTGTTAACCACAAATACGGCACCTTCGACAAACAGCTCTAGCAAGCTTACATGAAACATGGAGAACGAAGAATCCAATCAGCTGAAGTTGGCTGCTGCTGTGAATGGCCTCAGAGTTCGTATTGATCGCCTGCCGACCTTGGCTGCGGCGATTAGATGCACCGACACTAGCAGCTTAGCTGCCTTCCGTCTGTGCCACACCCTGGGAGGCCAGCGACCGGCCTGGCGCTGCCATGCAGTTCGCACACCTGGACTCTGGACCCAAGGATGTTTTCTTCGCTCCCTGCTCCCGACCCTCTTCTGAGTCGCCAGACGCAGGATGGCTTTCTCTGCCGACATGGGGCGGCTGCCACCCGGCCGAGCTTCACGCAGCACCTGCCCGCAACTCAATTCACTCCTGCAACCCCGAAACCGAGGAAGGGCACTTCACACGCTGACGGTGGATTGCTGGATCCGTTCGCTGACTTACCCAATAAATGTGTGCCAAACAGGCTGCCTCGACCCATACCTTCTGCAACTCCGTCCAACCATGGTCACCTCAAAAAGCAGACAACGACATCGAAGACTGTTTCATCTATTCACACGGAATGCTGCGAGTGGGTCTGACGTCAAAGTCAGACTCCTCAAGCATTTCCCCAGGTCAGGCCCAAAGCGACCACCATCGAAGAAGGTGGAGTTTTCCGCATGTGATTCGGCAAACATGGCCCTGAGCCACTCCAGCTCTGCCAAAACATCATCCGTGGCCAGAGCTTCTGAACCCAAAGATGCTTTCAAAACCCGATAGGCGGTGAGATCGACAGCAGTTTATGCTGAACATCGCCGGGGCCCCCTCTTTGTCTACAGGGCCACCCTGGGACTTCTCCGAATCGTTGGCCACTGAAACGTCGCTGACCGATATCCACATGCCGTTCTGAAGCGGAATCCGCATGAGTCATTGGTCCGCTCAAGCTCGGCGATCGTCTTGTTCACAACGTTGACGTGTTTGATCTTTGGGCGGCCACTGGCCCATTCCCGAAGCGGCCTTCCGATGATCGGCATACGTTCCGTAGATGCCAAACCCTTTTCCAGAGAAGCCTGGCAGCTCCTTCCCTTTCGCTTTTGCCCTTTTGCATTCCATCGCCCAGCGGCCTCACCGTACACATACGACAGAAGGTCGCCGATGTAGGCCACCGCTTCGTCCTCATCAAGCATCTGAGGAAAAGGCGGAGCCACCGTCGTCAACCTCAAGCCAAAGTCCTCGAACGGATCACAATCCTCACCGTAGACCTGGTCGCCGAAGTAGACCTGGTCGCCAAAGTCAAGCTGGTCGCCGTAGTAGTTACGCAGGTCTTCCTCCGTTCGTTCACCGTACTCGCCCCAATCTGTGGCACGGCCCTTGTACAGCCCGACATCATCCACCGAGTCAGCAAACACCTTCCGATCGCCAGCTCCACCCTCCGGAAGTCAATGGACCCGTCTGTTCAGACGCGGATCCTCCGCTGCTCATCTTGTGAGAAGCCGCCCTTCCTCATCACCAGGTGGCCTAGCAAGTGCTGGCCGGCATCACTACCGAGCAGATCCACGCCCTTGCTTGCGAAGTTCAGAAGCTCTGTCTGCTTCGTGGCCAGGTAGCCGGTGCTCGGCACTACCTCCTTCCAGCCATTCTCCGAGGTGATATCCTCCACGGACAAGTGAGCCACACTGGGATGGAGATCAAGGAGGAAAGCAGGCGCTCGCGCGCCTCTATCAACTACTCTCTTTCTCGGCACTTTCCATCCGGTAATTGGTGGACTTCCTGACTCCGCCAGCTGAGCCATCGAGACCGTCAGCCCCCCCTAGGGCGCAGTGGCCGCCGTTGGGGATCTGGTCCGCACCGGAGATAGGATTCCTCGTGAAAGTCCGAGGGGCCGCTGTTGCAGGCTCACAGCACGCTTCCACTGCACCGCACTTCCACACCTTCAACTCTTCCCACAGCCGAAATGGTGCAGCACTTGGGCCAGGACCACAAACAAAGCTCGGGATCCCAGCAGCAAAAACGCCGAGGCGGCAGCCTCGTTAAGATCACCTGGCTTGATGAAGGCCTAGGTCACCAAAACACACGAGTAGGAGCTCGTGGCTCACAAAGCACGGTAAAGATCATAAAGAACTTTGTCACAAAACGGAGGGTCAGGTAATCGGACGCGAAGCAGGGCGTCCAGTCCGGGAACGTTCAGCACAAGTGCGGTCAGCGGGTCAAGGTCGTCACCCCGGCTCCGCTACCAATCCGAAGCACGAAGGAGGCCGCACTAACTAACCTCTTTTGTTGGGAGCTCAAGGCGCCTCCGATTCGAGAGGTCAGATCCGCGGTTCTGCACAGCTCGATACAGGCACTCGGATGAGCATGACAACACACTGAGTACGATCAGGCTCGGGCCCAGTAACACTAGTTTCACAGCTTCCTTCATCGCAGAGGAAAGGTCCCGATACGGGTGGGGCGGCTTCGGAGCTCAGGATTGATACTTTGGTATTCGCGACTTCGGTGTGGATGCTTCCAGTTCTTCAGTTGAGAATTCGAAGCTGAGATCTATAAAGCTTTCGAAGAGAACAACTTAGTACTGGAGCAGTGCACCGAAGACTGCTGCGACTGGGCCGGCAGCGTGCCAACCCAAGCCGCCAACGCCAAGCCAAGGCCTTTTCAGAGAACAGCCGGCCCTCTCTTCCCAACCAAGGCCAAGCTTGCAGCTGCTTGTCGCGATTTACATTATGTCAAGATCACAACGTTGCCGCAGCATCTCTGCCTGTGTCAGAGATGACGTCGTTGGCGACTCGATAACACCGGCCAAGCATCCTTGATTGGGACAAACAACAGGCAGCATGACTGGCTGTCGTGAAGCAACTTCGATGAGCGGCTGTCCCGAAACCCGCTAGACATGTTTACCCCTGGCGGAATACCTTCCTTTGTGTGCTTCCGAGAGTTCGCCGCAGTCGATGGAAGAACAATCGTCAGATCGGGTCTGCAGGAACTCGAGCAGACTGTGCCGTCTGACGAGACGAAGTTGAAGAGCAAATGCCACCCACCAAATAAATTCCTGAACTTCCCTGCAAGAAGCGAAGACGTACCGATGTTCGTGATCCCAAAGCCCGTGGAACTGCTTGATCCAGTTTGAGCATTTTCCTAGTCTCGTGCTTAACGACTGATCCCGTTAAAGCCTGTCGTCGGATGAATACTGATTGCTCATGCTGAGAAGCCTCCCAAAAACCTAAAGATGGCATCCGGTGTCTGGTGGGCGGCACCGCGCTGCATCTGGTAAGAAAGCAAAATGCCGCATAGACGAGTATGCTACAAAAGTCGCTCCAGCCCCCTGGGTGTGGTCTGGTGACGGTTGGCCGAGTTAAAAAGCTTTGCAGCACTCTCAGCGAGGTAGCTTTTTTGTTGTACAGATTGTACAGGTTTCGTTGCACCATCGCCTCTGCCCTACGCGTTAATGCGATCTTGGCCAAAACACTCTTGAGTGTGGCTTGAGTGTGCCCTTCAACAGCGGAGGGCCTTCCTGCAGCCTTGAGCTAGCTTGTCAGCTTGTCCTTTTGCTGATGCCGAAGCACGGCTGGGGCAGGCTCCACCCAATCAATAGCATTTGCTCAGGCTTCTTGACGAATCAAACGGGAGCTTTCGGAGAAGACAAGGAGCCATTTTTCTAGAATGCCCCCGTTGCTGACAGAAACTCCGGGAATCACACCGGAGCTAACCACTGCTGCATAGCTTGGCCTGGCATTCCCAGCCAGCATGCAAACTCTTGCGCACACCTGGAGCAACCCCAAGAATTGAGAAGGGGAGACCGCTGCAGTCAGAGCGACTCTATTACACGGAACATGCCTGCAGGCTGCCTACAGCGATCTGCCTCAGGTCGGCCTCGCAGAGTCCAGATTCGGCCTGCAAATTACTTTGCTACCCACTGCAACTTGCAGCTCCGCTCCACGCACACGACCAAAAATGCACAGACTGTTCCTTCTCATGCTCCCAAAACTCATATGCCCTCCCGCAGAGGCGCAAGCCAAGGCGATTTCCGTTGCCCAAGCTATATGGTCCTTTGGTCAGCCACGCACATCAATGCAACAGCTCGTATCATAGCTATCAACTCCTGCTCATACAGGAATGCAGAAGCGATCACCAGTCCTCTTGGAGTTCGGTGCTACTTCCGCGAGCACCCATCGCAAGCTCGTCTCGGAAAGGAGCACGAAGCAAAACCAAGATGCTGCCAAGCATTGCGTCTGCGCTGACAATGCCGCCGCATCACCCGTGAGGCCGGATTGAATCTAGGCACAGTAGGTCCACGGCAAAGGCGTGCAAGCACCGCATGAAAAGCCTTGGCCTCGGTTCCAACGAAGCTCAACACACACGCACACACACTTTCGCGTGCTTAAAGGAGCACTGTGCCTAGCTGGAAGCCTAGCCACTCGCAAGTGGCAGTGCGTTGTAGCAGACCGGACCTCGGCCGGGGAGACGACACCACGACACGACAGCGCCACAGGTAAACTGCCAGCCCGAACCCCAACGTCTGGACTTGAAACTAACGTGCTACCATCGAAGATTGCATCTTCTCTCACATAATACGCGTATGCAAATATCTCAATATCTGTGCATGCGTATATCTCTGTATATGTGCGGGAAGAACCTTTAGGCAATGCGTGAACGATGCTTTTTGTGCAAATTGCCATCACCATCGATCGCACTACCAACAGCACGAGTACTTTGACAAATGGCTTCAAGTAGCACCGTTGCGGCAAGCTAGGATTGCCGGGAAGCAGTTGCCTTACGTTGGTGGTCCCGGAACGAAAGCCTTGTCAGAATCTGTTGAAACTGGCACATTTTTGGTTTTTGTGCTGACACGGTGGTATTTGCCAGGTGTTCAACCAGCCCTGTGAAATTCGATTCAAGGGTTTGCCACCCAGCACTTTTCCACATCATCACCCTTGCTTAAGGGACGTGGACCCTGAAACTGGCTTAGCCATCTTCACGCGCCGATCGTCCGCTCGAACTGGGGGTTTTACGATCGTCCGCGCTGGAGGTTTTCTACCCAATGATGCTTTCGGAACTAATTATCCAATTGCTTGAAGGACCCGGGACGTCGTTGCGAGCCCAATTTCGCTCGAAGATCCCTCCAGCGAGCGAGCTGTGACAGGGACTCCTCCTACTCGGGCCATTGCTTTCGGGCAGGAACTTGCCTCTCTGAACTGACGTGCAAGCTGAACCTGCAGCCATGCCAAGTCGATATCATCCCCGTTTTGCTATCCCCCGCGACGGGCCTCTATAAAATGACGTGTCCAAAAAAATAAAGCCCTAAAACTCCAAACCCCTAAAGCCCGAAAGCCCTAATCCCCTGAAAGCTTAAAACCCTAAAGCACCCCTAAAGCCATCAATCCCTAAAAGCCCCTAAACCCCCAAAGCCCTAAACCCCGAGAGCCTGGAACCCCAAAGCTCGAACCCCTTAAAGCAGATAAAACGCAAACCCCGAAAGCCCGAAAGCTATTTGAGGCGTTAAACCGTCAAAGCGCTAAAGCCCTAAACCCCTAAAAGCCTAAAACCCTAAACAGCCAACGCCATAATGCCCCAAGAACTTTTCAACCCCTACAGCCCTGAAGTCCGAAAGCGCAAAGGCCTGAGACACCTGAAGCCCAAAACCATTAGAAGCCCAAAACCCTACACCCCAAACCCTCAAATTAAAAGCCAAAACCCTAAAGCTTACCCAAAACAACGGCAACCCCTGATGCCCTCAAGCCCAAAACCCCAACAGCTCGAGCCCTAGACCCCTAAATTCCGATGCTGCTACTTCTACTCCTCCTACTACCACTACCACTACTACTACTTCTTCTTCTTCTTCTACTCCTGCGTCTACCTCTACTTCTGCGTCTACCTCTACCTCAACCTCTACTTCTACTACTACTACTTCTTCTTCCAATGCTACTACTACTACTACTACTACGACTACGACTACGACTACGACTACGACTACGACTACGACTACGACTACTACTACTACTACTACTACTACTACTACTACTACTACTACTACTACTACTACTACTACTACTACTACTACTACTACTACTACTACTACTATTTTTTCAACTGAACGCTGCGCGAGCGTGCTCTGCGCTTTGCGGGCGCTGTTGCTCCCTTGCACTCGTGAAACGAGGAAACTGACTCTACTAGAGACGACTCAACCTCCTCCGACGTCCTCCGACACCCTAAGTGTGAGCCACTGCGTCCAGTGCTCACGCACTTGATGGCAGTTGGGTCGTACCCTCCAGGGGCAGCCGCCCTGAGTTCCTGTCTAGAATCTAGTGGCGTCCCACACTAGTTAACTCATGCATCAAACGGTGGGCCGTAAGGGAATGACGGCGGGGATCTGAAGTACCTGCAGTGAGTGGCCAGAGGCCAACCGTAATATTATCAATTCCAATGGATGGGACATCGAGCCGACTGTTTTCATCAAGGCTCGTTCGAAACAACGGCCGGTCTGCTGA
Source organism: Symbiodinium sp. CCMP2592 (assembly GCA_905221615.1). Lineage (NCBI taxonomy): Eukaryota > Dinophyceae > Suessiales > Symbiodiniaceae > Symbiodinium > Symbiodinium sp. CCMP2592. The sequence continues at coordinate 251,121 of CAJNDT010006222.1, forward strand.
AGAATGCACTCGGCTGCAGGTCAGGAGACCGACAAATAGACGCACTGCAAGATCTCCGAGGCGGTGCCACTTGAGATGCATGCGTGGCGGTGCCAGGCTGCAGGATGAAAGAAATGACAATCGAATCTGATCGAAGTCGAGAATCTACAACAAATGTCTCGGACGAGCCTTGCCCGAAGCCAGGGCACCTCGACGAACATGTCGCGGTCCCTCGTCAGAAGGGCCAGTGGAGTCAGCAGTTATCTCAGAGGCCTTGCGGGACTTGGTCCGGTCCGGGCAGGTCAGAGAACTCCATTCGCCCGTGCGCTGGGTGCTTAACTTTCGGTGTTCGGGCCAAGCTGCGCAAAAGACTGCTAATGCTGATGAAGCTGCCTCACGTCCCCTGCTGTGCGAATGACTTTTTCCGCGGCCTACTTTGTTGAAAGAAAGGACTGCGCTGAGAGACTGAAACTTAAAAGGAACCACTGAGCAGTGTAGCCATCAACGACTTATTCGGCGGCCTGGCGCTTTCTTGCCAAGTCGCTCACAGTCGTAGGAGTCAAAGATGGAGGCAAGCATGGAGGTGTAGGGCATGAGGTCCGAGTAAATGGCGACCCTGAAGTCCACAATGACGTGGGACTTGAGCTTGTTAGGCCGAGCCGAGCAATGCACCACGTCGTTGGCGAGCTTGGTTTTCGGAGTGGTGATGTTGATCAGGGAGTCCACGACTTTGAGAAAGCGGCCGTAGTCAGTCTTGTCCAAATCCCGCGGAGGGTTGCCTTTGGTAAGCTCATGAAGCAGGACGGTGGCTACCGCTACAGAGCAAAAGCCATCTGGATGGGCTTCGCCAGGGCGAAGTTGTTTGAGTCCACCCTGCCACGATTTCACCCAGTACAGGAGGGAACGGGACAGCCCATGCTCCATGAGAATCTTGTAGACCAGCGCGGGCTGGTGCTGGAGTAGGCTCAGCTGGTCGTCGTGAATGAGGAAGGCCTTCAAATTCCTCATTGGTGAGTGGGTGTGTTGACACTGCCGCCGTCCTTGGAACTGTTGCTTGTCCAGCTGCCTCTCTGCCTCGGCGCGGAGCGACGGTGGCCCGTGTTGGGGTGTCGTGAGTATGGCCGCTACCTTCGCTGCTGGTGACAGAGAGGACTGTGTCGAGCCATTCGTAGTAACCTCCATCGGGTCCAGCGGGAAGTGAGCAGGTTCTCCTTCGTTGCGGCGAAGTCGCTTGCGGTCCGGGCTGCGAACTGCAACCGGGGAGGCCGTCACAATGCAGTGCTGGGATGCCAGCTGAAGCTGAGACTGCACAGTAGAGAAATCGAAGTCGAGAGGGAAAGAGCGACGCAGTGCACTTCCGCGTACGCGCAGGACGTACTTGGCCTTGACGTGGCGGGGACTGCGTCAACCACATATTGACTACAAGCTTCCCACGCACGGGCGCCCTGTCCGAAATCCCTAGAAGCTGCGGAATGGGCCGGAAATACACCTCTGACTGAGCGAAGATGCTAGTGAATTCGTGCCAAGAAAAGCAAGTAGACGTTACGTGAGATGAGTTGGAGCGTGGTCTGAGAGGCCAGCTCCGGAAGCTTGTAGTCATAGTCATTGCAGATCCATACCTGAGATGAAAGGTCCGATGGGTTTTCCGGCCAGAAGGCCTGGTAGTGCCCCGACGTAAGGGAGTCACCTACGTGACTCCGGCTATGACCTGATAGGAACAGAGGGTTTGGGCCTCCCGTGTTCCCCAAATGGGTACACTGACAGGACCTCCCCACGAGCATGCTCCCGTGTGTTTGACGCCGTCCTGCCACCTGCACACAACGACAGAAAGAAGCTCTGGCACCCACACAAGGGCTCTTCTATAGGTTCGCGTTGCCCAAGCTTGCACGCAGGCTGCTACGGTGAGAGAGCCTGTTGGCAGGGGAAGCGGTCGGGGAGAGATACCGACGTCCGAATCCTCCACGCGTCCATCTGTTCTGCCTTGCCATGCCGACGGCTGCAATGAACCGATGGGGCGCTGCTGCAGGTGATTTACGAATTCGGCTACATCATGCTGCCTACCATCCTGCTATCGCATGACGGAACTCAAAGAGAAGACCGAAAAGATTAAGCAATCGAGGCGCCTGTCCATCTTCCAGGTGACGTATGATTGGTTGAAAGGGTGCTAAGTCGTATCCTCGGTGAGACACAGTTAAAAGGGCCTGCAGCAGCGAGTTCGCGTAGCAGGAGTTTGCCGTGTTGGACAGCGCTCTGCTCAAAGGCTGCACAAGTCCCGTACGCTGACTAGTTCTAGCAACTCCCCCGGCAGGGTCAGTTGCCTGGAGCATGTGGGGAGCGGTGCTGCCCAAGTCTGAGGCGGTGCCACTTGACTTTTCTGAAAGAATTGCACAATAGTGCGACCAGGTTTGGTTGGTCGGGGCCTCACAGGTTCAATAGGCTCTTGAGGCTGACTGCACAACCACGGCACACCAATCTGGTACAGGACAGGGCACTGTTCCGGATGGAGTCGTCTGTCTGTCGTAAACCTTAAAGCCACAGAAGGGACAAGGCTGATTCTTGACCAGTTGCAGTGAGTGTCCTTGGCACCACAACTGAATGGCACGGGCATGCAGGCGCGCCCAGTCCTTGGGGAAAATGCGAGTCGGGCGTCCAGAAGTTACACGACAGGCACCTGTGCGTGAGGATGCGGAGGGTGTCGCTCTAGCTAAGACGGGAAGACGCTGCTGTGGGAGAAGTGCTATGTCACGTCGGAGCCGTTGCAGAGTCCGTATGTACCTCTGGATGTGCTGCCTGTTTGTCATCGTCCTTCAGGTTCATGAGCGTATCGGCTCCGGGCAGGCACCGGACGGCAAGTGATCTCGCAATCCTTTCCACTGACTAAACTTCTTCCGACAGGCAGCGCACTGCGGCATACCATCAACGGCATGAAGTTTACGATCAAAGCTTGACGGGATGAAGCGCTGAACCTTGGCGGGATGTATTCGTGATCGATGCAGATGCAGGCTTGCGGTTTCAATCGCAGCTTCACAGGAGTGCAAGAGGGTAGGGTGCTCCGCCGGTTCTGGCAGTTGCGAGAGAGAGCGTATCTTGTCCCGAATGACCTGGAGGGTGATGTCTGGGTCCCTGGCTGCCCGACGCTCGAGTTTCCTGAGGCGGTTGCGGAGCTTGAGGAGGACTGCCTGGACCGGATCCTTGATCTCATACAGCTGATACAAATCAGATGTAGTGATTCTGGAGATGTGTGCTGGCAAATTAAGAACGGATCTAACTTTGTACGCGTGCCAGCTGCGAAGCTGCTTGGCAGACTCCTCGCTCAAACCTGTGTCCGAGAGGCTAGTCATCAGCGCGCTGAGAACGGTACTCTGCCAGACCTTTAAGTGTGCCTTAGTGCTAGCATGACGACGGTTGTACACAAACTGAGGTACTAGGTGCAACTTTTGCTTGGCTTCCCCTATGCGAAAATGGAGTGTCTGCAGCTCGAAATGATTGTAGGAAATCATCACGCCCAGATATTTGCTAGAGGCAACCCACTGAAAGGCCGGGAATGCCTTGTTTGGGCCAATCCTCCATCCCTTGACCTTGTCACCTTTGGGGGAGCTAGCTTAACCAGAATGACGCATTTACTCTTGTTGACGACCAGGCGATGTTTCTGAACCACCGCTAAAAAAGCCAAGCAATCAGTCGATGAATGGCCCGCAGGTCCTGTTCCGAGCGAATGGTCCGGTGCAGCGTGAGATCGTCTGCATCGCCCGTAAGAAACTGCAGGACCTGTTCAACCCCGAAGAGGTCAACGAGCGAACGAAACAGACTGCCTGTCAGGAAAAAGAAGAGCGTGGGAGCAAGCTTGCAACCTTGCTTGATGCCTGCTGTGGTTTCAATGGAGGTGGAATCCCCCTGGGCTCGCAGTACATACCTGGACCTGTCGTGCAGCGCTTGTTCAAGGCGGACGGTGTCCCCATCGGCTCCTTCTAATTAAAGGAGACCGATGATGTCGTCAAACGCCTGACTCAAGTCAAGTGCGAAGGTTAAACCTCCGACTAGAGTTGGGATGGGAATGCCTTGCTGGATGGCATGCCGGGAAAGGTGAGCCTGCTGCAACAGTGTCCTGGCTTCCCCAAGGTGGTGGACCACACGATCCAGCGTGTCTGACAAGCCACGCCCCGGGACGTAGGCGAATTGCGACAGGCTTTTCAAATACGGCGTCCGGACGGAGGATGCCAAGGACGCAAATTTGCCGGCTTGTCAGCTGGTTTGCCCGGTTTGGGAATGAGGCAGAGGTCAGCATCGATCAAGAGCCGTCCCTCGATATGGCTAGACAGAGTCGTGGCCACTGATTTGCTGCACAGGCGCCAGGGCCGGGGCGGAGCCGTCAGGAACTGCCTTACCTGGCTTGACGGAGTGAATGTGCGCCTGAAGCTTGGTGACGTCCAAAGATGGGAGCGGGCCTTGCATAGACAAGAGTGGTGCGTGGGAGGAGAAGACCTGGTCGGCAAAAGTGAGCGAAGAGTGGCCAGCTCTTGTTGGGACCCCCGGAGGTGTCCTGCGGCATCCTTAAGCTGGGCTCTACGTGCCGGCTTCCAAGGCTGAAGCTTCTGCAGGGTCTTGAATGCTATATGCTGATCGCCCTCGGCTAAACATTCGTCAACTTCGGCAAAGAAATTAGCGATCCTGTATTTCTTCGCCTGTTTGACGGCTTGCTTGTGTGCCGCCTGGGCCAGCTCCGCCTCTGACGGACTCGGGATTGGATCTCTGTAGGAAACCCGGTAGGCGGTGCCACAGGGTTCTCCATCAACGGTGTTGAGGGAGATGGGCTAGGCATGCCTGGGGCGCTGGATTTGGAGCGCCACATTCGTCTAGCGGCACCAAGCGTGGCCTAGGTTGTTTTGGAAAGAATGCTCGGCACCTTTCAGCAGCAGAGCGTTCGATTCCGCAGGCTCGCTGCAGGAGTCGACCTGAGATGCGACCCAGAGCTGGAAATCCTTGGCCTTTTCATCATATGTCCGGACTGAGGCTTGCAAGGCCGCTGATTCGTACCGCTGGGAGCTCTCTCGCTTAGCTGGGAGCAGCCAATGCCGTAGGGGTGGGATTTCCGCAAAGATCGGATGATGTCCTCCTGTTTTCCAGCTGCCTAGAGGACAATCTGTCCAAGGGACAGAGCATTTGGCTTTGGCACCTGCGTTCGTCTCCTCAGTGAGAATAAAGTCTATCTGCGTCGCAGTAGAGCCCTGTTCATACGTGGGAATGTGCGAGCACTGCCAAGTGTTCAATGCAACCAGGCGAAGTCTAACCAGAAGATTAGACAGGTTAGGTTCATCAGAATGATCCTGAGCTGGTGTGAGGACCTGTCCACGATAATTGACAGGCTCATCTCTGCGTACTGAACGTCTACATGCTGTCTTGAACGAATTCTTGCGAAGCGATGTAAAGTCTTGTGAATGCACTGGCAGTTGCGCCATCCGCTGCTTTCATCAAGAGACCGAAGCCTAATGACTCCCTCCACTGCGCGGAAGTGGAAACCCTACCGCCTACCCAATGATGCAATGTTTCAAACAGAGTCTGGGCCCAGGAATTGGGACCTGGCGGATCAAAACGGCTCCTGTTGCAAGAAGGAGAGTACATGGCTCAGAAAAGGCACAAACCCTTACTGTGCAGAAAAGGAGCTGGTCGGGACCTCTAGAAAGCCTCTCAACTGCGCGGCCGCTTGATCACTCGTGGCGGCTACTACTACCACTACTACTACTACTACTACTACTACTACTACTACTACTACTACTACTACTACTACTACTACTGCTACTGTTACTGCTACTACTGCTACTGCTACTGCTACTGCTACTGCTACTGCTACTGCTACTACTACTGCTACTACTACTACTACTACTACTACTACTACTACTACTACTACTACTACTAGTAACTAATACTACTACTACTACTACTACTACTACTACTACTACTACTACTGCTACTGCTACTACTGCTACTGCTACTGCTACTGCTACTGCTACTGCTACTACTACTGCTACTACTACTACTACTACTACTACTACTACTACTACTACTACTACTACTACTACTACTACTACTACTACTACTACTACTACTACTACTACTACTACTAGTAACCAGTACTACTACTGCTACCACTCCCACTCCCACCCCCACTCCCACTCCTACTTGTACACATACTCCTCCTCCTACTCCTACTCCCACTCCCCTCCGACTCCGGCTCTGACTCCGGCTCCTGCTCCTACTCCTATACCCCTACTCCTACTCCTACCTACTCCTACTCCTACTCCTGCTGCCGACTTCGACGACGACAACTCCCGCTGCAACTACAAGTGCAAGTGTCACTACCACTACCACTGCGACGACGACTACCACGACCACGACCACGACCACGACCAGTACCGCTGCCACTACCACTACCACGACGACTACCTCTGCTACTGCTACTGCTGCTGCTGCTGCTGCTGCTGCTGCTGCTGCTACTACTACTACTACTACTACTACTACTACTACTACTACTACCCTCACTTCTACTTCTACTTCCACTTCACAGCATACTGAGAATAGGGCCATCAAACGACAGAAGCAGATGGTGGCTTGAAAAGCCCCTTGCCTTGCTTGCGACTCTCTCTCACGACACTTTGCAGGCGGACTTCCAGACTGACGATTGCCTCACACGGCGCACGCCACCACGGCTGCGCTTTGGGCTTCGGGCCTGTCGTCAAGAGCAATCCAGGGTCTTCTTGAGGCCAACCGCAAACATCATACAATTCAACTTCCTGGTCTCTGAGGAGCGGAAGTGTCGCACAACAATTTTGCTTTACACGGAATGAGCATCGCATCAGCGATGCTCTGGATGTCGAGTCCACGAACCGACGAATTCATCATGTCGTAAGCAATTGTCAGGATGCTGGAGGAAGGAGTCTGCATCGAGCCTTTGACACCACGAGAGGCGGACAGCTTCGATCACTTGGTCAGTAGGCTGGGCTCATCAGTGACTCCGTCCCTGCAGCATCTCAGTGGACAGTTCTAAAGCTGACGTTGCCAGCATCTCACGAGCACGGCTCCCAAGCTTGGGAAGATGGCTGATGTAGGCCAGGGTGCACATTAATTACCGTAGGCACCGGCGCTGGCCAAAAGCCTTCAAATGCCTTCTGGACATCCCTGCACCATCAAAGCTGTGTGTGCCTGGTGGCTTCCTCTTGCTCTGAAGAGGTGTCCAGAAGTCATTTCGGTGTCAACAGTGGTAGCTAAGAGTTGTGCAACTTCTGTCTGGAGACGACTGCTGCCGGTGAAGCTTCTTTTGTGACGTGCGGGCCAGTCGCTTCTTGGGCGTCTTCTCCTCAGCGGAAGTTGTACAGCTGCAGTGCAGGCCGATCCAGGTGATCGAAGGCCTCTGTACAGGAGTCGCTCACAGCCTAGCAGATCTTTACAGAGCTTTGCAAAGCTTCAGAACTGCTTCCTAGCATCAGTCTTAGTCTTACTGCTCTGGTCTAGAGTCTAGAGGATGGATCCTCATTTCAGACTGTGACCCGCGCCATAGCCATAGCTGACATCAAACTGTAAGCAGCACTGTTCGCATGCGCGCTCGCTTGCCCGGAGATCCCTTTGGAATGTCCACGGCATGCCACACTTTGACTTTGTCCATGCTGAGTCCCTAAAGGGATGATAAAAGGTCCATTCGAAACCGTGAATTCCCACGGCCTGCAGCATGCAGGGCCTGCCCTCAATGCGATGGCCGCAGAATTTCCGAGAGTCAGCGCTTCGCGCCGTGGCTCTTGGTCCTCACACCATCTCGGCCAGGGCCGGAGACGGCTCAGAGCTTCCGTTTCCAGGCTCCACGCACATAGACCTGCCTGTGCATGATGGATTACGGCAACTGCGTCACAGCACATCCTTGCCGCTTTCTGCTGTGCTTTGCTGTGATTTCTATGCCTCGCCAGAGGCGGCAGCACCCACCAAGCATTGTGAGGAGAAGCATGCACGGGCCGAACATAAAGGCAACACGACCTGGGACGATCTTCTGCATTACAAGCAAGACACGGTTCTGCGACGCTGACGCCTGGTCGAAATCTTCGAATCTCGGGAGCGAAGTCTGATAACAGCCGCACACTGCGAGAAGCTTACGTCTTGAGAACTCGTCGTGCACAGCCTTGCAGCCATGCTGCCAAGCCAAAGCCCGAAGGTGGCTTGTCGGAGCAGGTCGCGCTTGTCGCACACCTCACCTGGGTTGTGATTGCACCTCGTCCCTCTTTCGCCAAGTCACTCGCTTCTTCTCAGCTTTTTCCGAGGCACAGGGTGCGGTGTGCAAAACTGCCATCGTCAGCTCAGCACGGGAGAGGATTCGGACCCGGGTGATGTAACTGCCTCACATTCCGACTTCGTTCGCGAGCTTTGATGCATGGTACAGGCGATGCATGTCATGACGCAGTCCAGATGCCAACAAGCCCATCGGACACGTAGAGGAGAAACTTTCCACCTGACAGCCTGCACGGCTCCACAGACTCATGGACTGGTCTTTGAAAGGGTCAGTTCGCGCACCTGTAGAGGCCGGAGAGGTATCCGCCGGAGGAATGCGCGGCCAGCGCTTGAATCGGCCAGAGCTGGCCTCCGTGCGTGTGTCCTGACTAGTCAGTCATTTTTTTCAAACAGCTTGATCCACATTCTTACAGCATGGCCGCATGGCCTGCACAGGCATCAGGAAGTCACGCTGAAGTTAGCTCGCAAAAAACCGTGATTGCCTGGCTTTGTTTCATGCTGTTTGCGACAGGAATGCGCTGACTGCTGAACTCTTCCTGGCCGGGATCGCAATGAAGCTCACTGCGCCACTGGGAAAGTACTTCGACAACAGTTTAGGGGGCATGCAGTTTCAGCGATGTCACTGAATATGGCCAGACATGTTGAAGAGGTGAGATATGGTGAAATGTTGCGATAGCCGAAGGTTCCGGCAACTTCCACCTTCGAGCCTTCGACCTACAAGTATTGTGCAGATGGTTACATGTTCTTTGGATGTTGAGAATGGCCTTTGCTGTCCCGGTTGCACCTTTGTCCGTAGCAGTCGGTCAAATGCCGCAAGAGAAAACAACGAGACCCAGGTTGTGAAGCCACAGTGTTGGACACCTGACTGCCGCAGTAAAGCTCGTTCAAAGGTTGGACACCTTCAGTGGCCCATTTTACCCACGAACATGTTAATTCGTTGCTTCGTCGCACGACTCAGTGGCTTAGCCGGTGCCCTTCTGGCTCAAAAAAATAGCCGAGGAGGCATTAAGTCACGCTGGCGGCCAAGTGACATTCCCAAGGACATGGCCTGCACTTGACGAAAACCAGTGCTCTGCGAGCGAAAAGTGGCGAGTGGCACACGCTCAGAGAACTGGCAAACGGGCTGAGAGCGAGCGACAAGTGCCACAAACCACTCACCATGCGCCCCACGACCCCACGAAGAGTTACTTTTTCGCCGCCCGCAAGAGGGCGCATTCTTCTCGGGCTTTACGCTGTTCCTTGTTTGCCAAGTGCTCTTTGTGAAGTTCTTCTCCCGACCACGTGATGAAAGCTTGATCGATGCAAAGATTGCCACTGGTGGGGTCAATTCCCTTGCGAGCCTCGTCATCGATGGTCCCAATGCTGGTGCTGCCCAGCACTCGGTTGCGCCATCGGTACTGCACCATCTGCAGTTGCCGGCAGAACAGCTCCAGGCAGGCCCCAAATCACCAAGGTTGAGCTGATGGTAGTTCTTGAGTTTTCGTGCTCCAGCACGCCATTGTCAGACGCCTGCAACTTGCAGTTGGTCTTCCACGAGGTATGCATTGCCATGGGGCCTCCCCCATTATTGACGATGTATTGGCTGACCCGCCGTGCTGTGCGAGGGCCGATCAACCTCGCCGTAAGCGGCGACCTCGTGGCTGACCAGTTTCTCGGCGAAGAGTATCCCCCCGTCGGAGAGGGCAACCACAGCCTTGGGGTCGAGCGGGCGCCCAACGCTACGGAGCTGCAAGGGCAACATGCTGCCCTTGATACGACCGGCCGTAGAGACCGCCACCCCAGATAAACCAGCAGATGTCAACAGTCCCGTCGGCAAGGACGGAGCCGCGTCCACCTGGCCAGCTGAAGGTAGTGAACTCAGCAGTGACAGTGTCGAGCTCAAACATAGCTGTGAGACGAAGGTCACCCGGCAATAGTGGTCGTCCAGCTGGGCCGTCCTCGAAGCGGTAAACCTGTCGGCGAGCGAAGCCAGGTGGAAGCCACCGATCAGGACCCAACAGAACGAAGCCAACCACCTTCTGCACCGTGTAAGGCTCTGCATAGATGTCATTGTCTGGAGAGGCGATCACGAACCATCCAATCGCGCGTAGATCCGCGATCGGCCTCGAACGAGCCAATGGTCCCGGTGAAGTAGGAGTCCGAATCCATACGGCACCATGCAAAACCCCAGGTGAGCTCCGATTCCACCACCAAGGAGTATTGCAGCAGCAGTTGGCACTGGCACTCGCTGACAGGAGGGATTACGATGGGCTTCGGTTCCGTCAGCCAATCTCCGATAACAATGGAAGCCAGCACCACTAAGATCCGAGGCCGGACTACATCCATGACCTGTCGGCTACCCCTCTTTGCCGCAAAATGTCTTGAGATAGGAGCGGCAATTGAATGTTTTCATCACCCGTGGGTGTTCTCACATCGCAAACTCCTGCCCAGCTCGCCTTTGGAGGGACCTATCAAATGACAATAGTGTTGACCGAAGTGTGACGTCGCAGGATCTACCAAATCGCATGAGGGCAGAGAACATAGCAGTTGTCCTTGATGCTACGTTGAGGTGTAGGCCACCACCAGCGCCGCTTCCCTGATGAGCCGGGGGGAAGCGATCGCGGTTCCTGCGGCGATCTCCGCGATCGCATTGGTTCTGTCCTTCCGTGGCTGACCATGGTACCCATAGGGCTGATCAGCCGGCTGACCCCAGTTCGTGTCCTGTCCCCAACCAGCCATGGCTCGAGCGAAAGCTACACAGACCCTAGACCTCAACCTGATCGTCACAAAAAGATTCTTCCCGGATCGAGGCGATTGTCTCGATACAAAATGGCCACGGAATTCTCACATCAAAGAAAGAGCAGCTGCATGCTGATCAAATGCAGGAGCGTGACCCTCTTATTCCAGACCTACCTTTTTCTTTGGAGGACGGAGAAAGAGAGCAAGAGAGCGAGAGAGAGAGAGAGAGACAGAGAGAGACACAGAGAGCGAGAGAGAAGAAGAGAGATACAGAGAGAGACAAGAAGAAAAAGACAGAGAGAGACCTACCGAGAGAGTGAGAGAGCGACAGTGCGAGAGCCAGAGCGAGAACACGGTGACCATGGCAAAGGTCACAATGACCATGACAAAGACTTTCACAAGACATGCTAGCTGACGTGGTCCGGAAAGCTGGAGCTGCACATTGCTTTCGGCCGCGGCATCAGCATGGGGCCATGGTCGGTGGGCCACCAACACAGTCGGCAAGTCCGGGTGGCGACCATCCCTCGGATGTTCGAACAATCGCAAGGTTGCCTCTTGACTTCGTGGTCTGAGCCCGAGGCAAAGCCTTCTTCAAGTCGGGTGCGCCCAAAGTGTCATCAACACCTGCCAACACACAAAGGCCCCCGGCGGCGAGGGGCACAAGTTCTGGGCTGGCATTACGAGGCAATTTTCTGCATTCACTCACAGGCCCTTGGTCCCAGGTTCGTGTCTGCAACAGTGTCTTGGCAAGACAGCATGTGAATGCCAGCATGGGAATGCCAGCATGTTGTGTACATATCCGAGCAGAAGAGTTCGTTCTCACAAGTGTTGAGCGTGAGCACATGAGGCATGCTTGGACCTACCCTGCTTGCGAAAGAGTCCCATCGATTCTTGCCGTATCATAAACTGTATTCTCGAGTGACATCAAGTCGGAAGCTTGCCGGGGATCCCCGCCCGATCACAACACCCAACTTATCTTGTTGCACGTGGGCGTCATGCAGCATCACCTGTGCATCAAACCCTGCCCATCTTGACTCGACGGCATGCTTGGCCGGTCACTATGTGGGTCCAGTTCCATGTGCTAGCTGCTGTGCATCTGCCAGAATCTAGTCTCGGTTTCTCGCACTGCACACAGCAGCCCTCGAAAGGGCAGACCAACGATTGAGCAGCCGAGACAATTTCTTCGGTTTTCGTTCGCCGATCTGGAAAAAGCCCCATGGCAGCCTCAACTTCTGTCTTGAGAAACTTTGAACCCTGAGGTCAGACAACTAACTGGCCTAGCAAGCAACGATGATGGTTAAAAGCAGACACACCTTGACCTCCTATCCTCCTAACCAGGTTCTGTGTCAACATGCAGCCCATGTGGTTTGAGTAGGTATACCGGTATACCTGACCTGAGCAGCTGTGACAAAAGTCAGGAAACCAGCCTGCAAGGGTAATGAGCTTGGATCCGTTCAGTGGAAGTTCCACATGCCTGAAATCTGCAATCCCCCTTTCTCAACTGCATGGAACCAACTTCAACGTCAGTTCGTCCAGAGTCCAAGGGACGAATTGTTCAGCGACGCGAAGCCATGTTGCTGCCAGTACTCTGTCCACGCTTCGGCCTGTCGCGAAAGGCAGAAAATCAGGTCTGCGGCTTCTCGTTAGCCCTCCGGGCCTCTCCACGCTGCCCCTTCTTCCCCTTGTAGTTGTAATACTCGTGGTTACCTGGACCAACATCTGCCTTCTGCATTGCATCTCTGTGCAAAAACCCAAGCACATTTCCGTGGCTCTTTGCAGGTGCTTCCACCATGCGCTGTTGGTGCACATCAGTGTCGACCATGTGCAAGCCCGAAGCCCTCAAGTTATGAACAAAACCTTTTCTTTCTGGATCATCTTCGACGATCACTAACTAGTCAACAACACCCTCTCCCATTGTGCCAATTCGGATCCTTGTGGCCTGCTTGTCAAAGCTTAGCAGCCGAGCCACCAGGAACATAGTATGCGCCATCTGGGGCAGCTGATGCCAGGTTCGCGAAGGCCTCCATATTGTGCTGACGAAGTTGCACCGATCCTGGTCAATGGGCTCAGAATGACAGCTGTCGAAGCTGGTTCCATGATGGCACTTCCCCGGAGCGCGCTTTGCGAGTAATACGTGTGCTTGCCTGGAAAAATCAGCAAAAAAGAACGGTTGGAAGAACGTGCGGCAGTAAGTGGTGCTCCCTTCCGCAGGGCAGCCTTCTGCAATGTCGCCATTGAGGACAATCGCGTTGCAGCCCCTGCAATCTGACCAAAATTCTGGAGAGATCTGAAATGATCGATGTGCCGAGCGGCAGTTGCGACACACCCTCCGCTATATACCTTGCGTCGGACCGGAACACGCACGTGCACATGATTTTGTTACACGAATACGCATTAACTGGATCGCAGACCATTAGGACTTAAACAGCTTCACACAACTACACTCCATCCATCCTCACAGGTGCCGTGGACATGCCTTAGACACTGGCACCCTTGTCGGTATCGTGGACGAAAACACACAAAATGGTATGAACTTAGCAAGAGTCGATGTAACAGACGTGCGAGGCCAAACTGCACATGAAAACCACGGGTGAGACTTCATCCCGCACTACCTGCCCAGGACTTCCTGGCGTAGCCAGGTTTCCAAGTAGCCTCAACTTGTCTGTTCCGTAGATAGGTCCAGCATGTAGGTCGCTGAGCTGGCAGAGACTATATCCTGAGCTGCAACAAACCTTGACACGGCCACAACGTTCGGTCCTACTTACGCCTTCATGCGTCGCATGTTCAACTTGTCTCGAGAGGTTTAAAGTTTAGCAGGTCTATTGCTGGATGATGCTGGATGCGCAGCATCGCTGTAACTAACGGACTAACACAATGATTTCGTGACTTTCCCTTACAAGCTTCCTTCCGCAGCCTTAGGAAGCCCGGGTACCTGCAAGCATTCAACACAGATGCAGAGCGACAAAGACGCACATGTACGGGCTGCACAAGGGAATGAGGCCTCCAGGTGCAGCCTCTCGACATGCGGTCCTTCTTAGCCACAGCTCGCTTGAAGTTTGGATGCCCAGATTTAAGCGCTTGATAAAGCTCTGTCCTCCAAAAAGGCTCAGGAACCCCAAGGCGCTGACTAAGCAGAGGGTAAAGTGATTGAGCACGCGCTCATGGTGCCAGCCTGCCTGAGCAAGTCTGCGAAGCATGGACAACCAGGCGCACTTGACACCCACCTTGACATGGAAGGAGTCCAGTGCCACGGCGAAAAGCCTTCCACGGCTCTCTCTCTCTCTCTCTTCCCGGCGAACCCTGCTGTAGGTAATGCAAAGAAGGCCTGATGTTGATGCAATTGAAGGTGGCGACCTCATTTTCCAACCCGTACCGTTGTGCTCAAGAGAGTGCCTGATGCAGGCACAAAATGAAACCCTTTCCATGAGATCCTGTCCTCTGATCTGCTTTTCTAGCCCCCCTCCATTTTTCTGACCCCTGAACCTTTCGAACCTGCTTCCCACTGGGGGTTGGAAAAAGGTGGGCCCTTCGAAATGCTCAAGACTTGTGTACCACTCTGCCTGACAGCTGAGACCTCGCAACTGCCACCACTACACTGGGTCACTACTAGTTCCCCGTCTACAGCTTCATGGTATGCATCACAGGTTTAGAGTTTAGACCACGCTCTATCGTGCTCAGCAACGGCGTAGAAGCACGCCAGGTAGGATCCGCTTTCCGACATCCATGTGTCCTGATGGGGGTGCGTTGGCAGGCATGACCCGTTTCCAGTGTGTGGCTTGTCAGAAATCTATCCGCACCCGCGCGCCCAAGAAGGTCCGCACAGGCGCTGTCTCGGAAGGGAAACCGTCACATCCAATGTGCTGTGGCTTACTGCGGCCTACTATTTTGCTAGTGGAGTTGTGGATGTCTCCAATACCACGATCCTCTCCATCTCTCGACGTGAGCACACAGTAGATTGCAAATCCACCAGTGCCAAAGAGAAGGACCTCAGAGAAGAACATGCATCGACAGGGAAAAGCCTTCATGTAGTTGCGCTGGTTTCTGTTAGTCTGTTGGCCATGCTTCAGCATGTACTGCGAAAAGCGCTGCGAGCAATGATTGATCCTCAACACGAACAGACCAGTACTCAGTACTCCGTGCAGTGCAGGCAAGGCCGCCGTCACAAGGAAGTCTCGGATCGACCACTTGCCTTTTGGACGGGAAGTCCACCAAAAACCCACTGACCAGGGAATAAGCAGCACTGTACCTCGACTCCGGCTGTGGGATGCTGTCGTCAACCAAACTTAGAGAACCCTAGCATCTGCCGAGGGGCAAACTGCCATCACGGCCGCAAGGGCTTTGTCGGAGGGCGGGTCTATGAGCTGTAGCTTCTTCGGCTTGTCCGGAAGCAGGGACTTCTCTAAGTTCACCAGCGCAGCAGTCTCGGTCCAGCTGACCACACACCGGATGCACTGGAGTGTCTACTAAAAATCAAGCGCAGCAGTTCGGCATGCCGATGTGAGTGTGCCCTGGCCCTGGCACAAACAGGCACCATTTCCGTGAAAGATAGACCGAGAACAGCAACATACAGTAACTACGGGACATAATCGTCGAGGTGATAAGCTTAGATGCAGCTGTATCCCGCGCTGATTGAGGACCAGGCCAACAGCCCAAGCCAGATGACAGCTGCTGCTGTCGTCCGACGGATTCCCCGTTGGACCAGCACAGCAGCAACCAGTCTCTTGGCACGTCTATACCTGATCAAACATGGTGAATGCATGCAAAGAAAAGCTTGATACAACTATGCTATACCCGGCAGTGTACATTCCAAGTTGATTTCATGTGATGGTACAACAACGAAATTCCGAGCTGCATCCATCGCATCATTCTCGTCTCACCAGCGTGTAGAAGCGGCTGCGCCAATCGGGAAGCAGGCGTGCGCTGCGTGCTGGTTCGTAGCATGCGAGGTGCCTTACAACGTCGTGCTAAGCGAGTCCTTTCTGCGTATGTCAAGGTTCGTTCTGTTACACCAATTAACCGAAGAAGCAACTCGTGTTTGCCTCCTGGTTGTTGGACATTCCTCATCCGTTCTACGCCTTGTGGCAGCAAATGGCAATTGATGCCTTGGCGGCTCTTTGCTTGAGCCCAGCTGGCAGAGTCAGAGTGCAAAAGCCGATCTTTATGCCGACATATGCTCGCAATCTCGTAGCCCCATCCCGCCTGCAAAGGCTTCTTTGAGTGCATGACCCGAGTCTGAGCCTCCAGTGACGAGAGCGATTACTTGAAACCTGCTGTCGGTGCCGCCGGGCCCATCGCCTGCGAGAAGTCACTCGGTACCCTGACGGCACCACCACTGGCCTTTCACAAATGCAGGCGCAATACAGGTGCAACGCCGCCATTCTCCCTTCGACGTCTGCCGAGGCACCTTCCAAGAAGTCATAAACTGAAGTAAGGCATCCTGGCACGACTGGGCTCGGGATCGTCGACGCCGAATCACTTCCATGTTCTGCCGCTGGGTGCCCTGCACGGCTGGCCGCCGGCAGGGCATCAATTGCTTCCCGCCGCGAGACACGGCCCATCCTGCAACAAACACGATCAGATGCCAGAAAACCCCACAGAATCTCTCAGTGTCTCGCAACAACACCTTCCTGAACAATGACCCTTTCTTTGATAGGGGCATGCAGATGTTTTCGATTGAGGCCTAGTAAGTAAGCTCAAGGCTCCACACAACCTGGTTCACTGGCCAGGGTGCTCCGAAACTCGAAGCGAGTTAAGGTGCACGTTCCAGTTTAGAACCTGTCAACCAAACAGCACGTCCCACCCAGCAGCAATCCATCGGTAGCCCAGGTGGTCCTCTGGAGCCAAGATACCAACCTCCATGGCTTGACAACTTGTCTGCTGCTCCTTGCTCAAATCACCAACTACAACCAGTACTGCCTCTTCAGACGTTGTCGAGCAGGTCCACACAGGGATCCCTCAGACAGGCATCCCGGACAAGACGCTGCAGCAAGTGGGACAGATACAAAGGCAGCAACCGTCGCCACCTCCATCACAGCCTGATTGACCAAGTACAACGTTGTTTCACTTGCAGCGGCTGTTGCCAGTGTTGGCCAAAATGCTTTGCTGCCTTCGACTCAATCTCGTCGTCGCCGCCGGTCTTCTCGTCGTCGATGTCGTTCTGAAGCTACTACTGCAAGAAAGAAAAGCTATTCGACGGGCCTCGCACCTCGCGGTCGCTCCATGGCGAGGCAGAGGCCGAGACGGAGGCTGCTCGCAGAGAGGGCAACGAAGTCGACGGACGACGAGACCTCGGAGTGACACGCCGCCATGCAGCCAGGTCGACACTGCAAGCTCAAACATTCACACTTGAGCCGGCCGCGGTCATGGCGATGGCAAGACTTGCTGTGGCCACAAGCGGCCACTAAATCTCAAAAGGCTTTACGAGCCAGAATCTGCGCGGTCAGAGCAGCCAGCGAGAGAGACAGAGACAAAGAGAGCGAAAGAAAGAGAAAGAGAAAGAGAGAAAGAGAGAAAGAGAGAAAGAGAGAAAGAGAGAAAGAGAGAAAGAGAGAAAGATAGACAGAGATACAGAGAGACGAGAGAGACATGAGAGAACATGAGAGACAGAGAGAGACAGGAGAGACCAGAGGGACAGAGAGAGACAGAGCGCAGACAGCGAGAGACAAGAGAGCCAGATCGAGAAAGAGAGAAAAGAGAAAAGAGAAAAGAGAAAGATGGAAAGAGAACAGAGAGACAGAGAAAAGATAGAAAGAGAGAAAGAGAGAAAGAGAGAAAGAGAGAAAGAGAGAAGCTAGAAATAGAAAGAGAGAAGGTAAAGAAAAAAATAAATAGAAAAAGAGAGAAATAGAGAGAGAAAGAGAGAAAGAGAGAAAGAGATAAAGAGAGAAAGAGAGAAAGAGAGACAGAGAAAGAGAGACAGAGAGACAGAGAGAGAGAGAGAGAGACAGAGAGAGAGAGAGAGAGAGAGGGAGGGAGGGAGGGAGGGAGGGAGGGAGGGAGGGGGAGGGAGGGGGAGAGGGAGAGGGAGAGGGAGGGGGAGGGTGAGGGGGAGGGGGAGGGGAGAGGGAGAGGGAGAGGGAGAGGGAGAGGGAGAGGGAGAGGGAGAGGCAGAGGGAGAGGGAGAGGGAGAGGGAGAGGGAGAGAAAGGGAGGGAGGGAGGGAGAGAGGGAGAGAGGGAACGAGAGGGGGCGAGAGGGGGCGAGAGGGAGAGAGAGGGAGAGAGAGGGAGCGAGAGGGAGAGAGAGGGAGAGAGAGGGAGAGAGAGACGGGGAGAGAGAGGGGAGAGCCTTTTTGAAGATCCGCTCAAGCCTCTGAGCCAATACACAAGACACAGCATCACTTGGAGGAGTCCAAATAGTACCGAGGGCCTAGGCTACCCAGACTCGGCATGTTCTCTCTTCGCGTGACTAGCTCTCGCCTGCCGCCTGCTGCTCTGGAGAGTGACAGAGCCAGACAAAGAGAGGGAGGGGAGGTCTCTCTTCTCGTTCTGACCAGGTGCCCGGTTTCCGCATCTAGGCGTGCCTTGGCCCCTTTTTGAATCGTTCAGGGCTGAGCTTTGCACAAATGCTACTGAAGCATCGTTGTTTTCTCTGTGCGGCATTCGCAGTGCAAGATGACAAAGCACTAGACGATCGTCAACACAGTGCTCCAATTTGGCTTTAGGAAATGCTGTCATCGGATCACGCCTCACCGAGCAACCTGAAAACACGAAGTAGCAAGATAAGTTTGGTCCAGTCCTAACGTTCCCCACAGTTCCTGCTGTTATCCGACAAGCTGCAGCAATTCCCCTTAGGCCCGGAGGGCGGACCGGGTGTAGCTGGGCTTGCCTCGGATTGCGGCCTTCTCGCTTGGCATGTAGGGCTGGTCTCCTATGTGATTGTCCTGGCTTACACTGTACCACACAGACGAGATTCAACAGTGACCTGAACACACTATCTGTTTTCAGATGCATCAATGATTGTCTTGTCCGCGGCGGTGAAAAAACCCTGCCGCTGTCGTCACTTCAACGACACCTCAAGCAGGCAAGACAGCGTCCACTTCAACGCAAAGAACACTTGCTCGGGCCGGCACCAGATACTTCCTGTCAGCTCCCGTGCCGCGCTTCTCCACCTAGTACGGCCCGACAGATCCGTGACTCGCTTGGTGACATGATGCTACAAACTGGCATCTGTCTGGGGTGCAGAGCTGCAGGCGACAACCCTGCCGAGCCGCGAACTTTGAAGAGCTGCGGCCATGATTGAAGAAATGTCAGAAGTATCTCCTCTGCGAAACCGGCAACGATGCACATCACTTCAATCTCGCACAGATTCAGGGAGGGGCCTATGCGAGACTCGACGCAGCCGCTTGACACATGAGGAACGGTCACAAGGGCATGACACATTCATGGGTGCTTCTTGGTACTTCGGCGCTGCCTGCTGCTGCCATGGCCGCGTGGCACCCGTCGCCGCCGTCTCAGAAAAGTAAAGTCACGTGAACTTTCACGCGATGCAGAGCCC
Source organism: Symbiodinium sp. CCMP2592 (assembly GCA_905221615.1). Taxonomy (NCBI): domain Eukaryota; class Dinophyceae; order Suessiales; family Symbiodiniaceae; genus Symbiodinium; species Symbiodinium sp. CCMP2592. Next base: position 270,581 of record CAJNDT010006222.1, read on the forward strand.
CAGTGAACTGGGGATGGGCACGAAAAGCGGCACGGCTTGCAGCAGCTCCGGAACTTCCAAAGGGCCCGCCTTGGGCAGTTTTCCACATCGAATGCAGCAGGCAGCAAATTCACCTAAAAATGTCCGAGTTAAGCCTTGTGGTGTTGGGCTCCTGGCCTCTTACAAAAATGCGGCAGTGCCTAGTCCTGTCCACTCCCCGCCTGCAGGGCTTGTTGCAGCCTCTCTTGCCAGGCTCCGCTCTCCTACGGGGAGACGTTACAAAGAATTTCAAGCCTTGTGACCGAAAGCCGAAAGCTTGTATCTTGTGATGCACGGCAACTGCTGCAGAGCAGCGGGGAGCTCGTGTCTGTCCTCCTGCTCTGGAATCGGCTTGAGTGCGCCTCCGCCGTACTGGTACACCAAGGGCGCCTGAAAGCAGCCACCTGACCACCTGCAAAACCTCTTGCTACCCGGCTGCGCTTTCAAGCATGTGGCTGCAGATACTAAATAGATGCCACTGAGCTTCCGCCATCTTGTCGGCTTTCTGGATGACCTTCACATAAGGCGCTTCGACAACAGTCGCTTTCTCTGAAGTTCAGGGAGGTGTATCTATTTCAATCGCCAGCCCCTTGACGAAAAGAAAACTGATGCTGATGCTGGGTACTCCACCTGGTGATACGCAGGCTGCTTCTTCTGGTCTCCAGCCTTTCGAACTCTCAGTTGGAGGGAGACGGCATAGCCGACAGCGGGGGGGGTAGCTCCGGTGGCCCTGCCTGCATTTTGGCTTTGGCTTTCTTCTGGTCGGTCACAGCCTGCGAATCTAGCACACTCGACCACAGCGAAATCTCTTGTCCACCCACTTAGGACCCACTCGCTGAACCAGATGGAACCCACATGACCTTTGGAATTGCACCTGCGTCCTCGCGATGTACATCTCATTGTCTTGAGCACGGAGAAGGGTAAACAAAGCTTCATGCTGCTTCAGCCAGACCTGCCATGAGTTCGATTTGTCATCTGAAGCCACTCACGGCATGCAGGCGGCATCGATCTCAGTGCTTCCGGTAGTTCCATCCCGCAGCATGTGCATGACAAGCCAGCCCGCAGCAGGCACCTTGTTCACCGCTGATATAGGCTTCGGGGCTTGTTGAGCCATCACCTTTGCAGGATTGAAGAAGTGGTGCAACATGCAAAAGATCACGAGTTTGAGCCTGTACTCTCGCGAATATCAGACAGTCTCCGCCCTCAGCAGTGCTGAACATGCTAAACAGTCCTGGCTTGAAGGATGGGTTTACCACCCACTGGGCCATTCAAAGCTGGCGGCCTCCTTAGCGCCTAGATTGGGAAGGACGAGCAGACTACTTGAGGATCGGCCCCCCACGGGGTTTCTTTGTGAACCGATTCGCATGTTTAGAGGGGATGAGAGAAATAGCCCCGGATTTTGGCTCGGCCATGTGGCCCGCAAAGAGACTCCCCCCAAAATGGATCTGTGACACGACGACTCACGGTAAGCCAGTGAACACCGGAACGCAAGTTTGGACGACATGTCCTGCTGTCACAACCGACTCGCGCAATCCGCCAGACATGATTCGGCCAGTCGATACCTGCTCAACAAGACCGACAGTCTTCGCCAGCATTACTTCTGTTCGGAGAACTGTAGCTACTGTGCGAAGGCAGTCATGGCAGAGGCCATGCGACCTCCCGTAGATAGCGATCGTTGTTGATCTCGTTGATGTGGGCGATGTTGCCTTCCTTTCCTAAGTTGTCCGGCACTGTATGCTTTTGAAACGCGTAGCGCTCAGCTGGACCAGGAACGCGGCGGTCCAGAAAGTCCATTAGCGCCTCCTGAAATGCAACAGAAACAGAGGGCCTTCTACTCGTACGAATACTGAGCTCGACCCGGTAACTTTGCATCAGAGATATGTTTTTGACTCCACGGCCCACGGCCTGCCAGCCACTGTACATCTCTGTACCATCTCTACATGGCTTGGCTCTTTGGCTCGCAGATCGACGTCAGCCTTCACGAGGCGCAAAAGGCAAAAGGTGGGCCTGCGGCCTGTACTCGCATTCGCCCGTGTGGGCCACGTCATGCTGCCCGATGCCAGAAGTCGTAGTCAGGGACCGCCAGGCAGCTTTCAATTGAGATGCTTGCATACAGCCAGCAAGGACTCTCGTCCCAGCCGGATCTGACGACAATCCCCTCACAACTCTCTCGTTGCACACATTCTGCTTTGCACGCCTCAACTGGCAGGAACTCTGCAATGCTGTGGAGAGCCTTAGCACCGTGACCGTCGTAGCAATTCAAGCCTTCGCTCAGACTCCACCTCGAGCCTCCAGAGCCGAGCTCGAAACGCCAGCATGTATACCCAGCAACTCGCCTGGTCGCTTGAATGCCGCCAGACCGTGTCCAAAGCTCGCAACGGCCATGCTTGCTATGCTCAATGCCGCTGCAGCTCAGAGTCATGGCACACTTCTCCTTGCACTGGTTGAGATCGTACTTGCCGACAGCTAGAGTATAGTACTTCGCAGAGTTATCATTTGGAGATCTTCCTCTGCATGCACGATCTGTACCACCATCTACGGCAACAAACGGCAACGGAGAGGCAGTTGTGGTCGGAGCCCCAAGAAATCGCAGGCAGGTAAACCCACGCAGAAATATCGAGGCCCGAATACCACCAGGCCGTGTCCATAACTCACATCTGCCAGCGCTGTACTCGATACCCTGGCACAAGGCATCAATCATGCAAATCCCTTTGCATCCCTGAAGCCCGGCAACACCATGCTGAAGCACGTAGTAGGTGGGGCTGTTGTCGCCCGGAAATGCCCCTCGACAGGCTCTGTCCACGCCTCCGTCGACACCCTCAAATTCAACAGGGGGCTCAGTGGTGCTGGCCGGGCTGGTTGTCGCGGTCGATGCAGTGGTTGATGACGACCCAGGAGGTAGACTGGTTGTTGGCATCGGCACTCTCTCGATCTGCCAAACATCGAAGTCCGCGTAGTCGCGACACTTGTTCATCAGCAGGTTCCTGCGAAGGAAGCACGGACTGCTTCCATCATCCCATCCACTTCGCACGACGGCAGCTTGGCATGCAAGCGCCTTTTCACACTGTCGGCGGCAGCCGTCGACGGTGAAGGTACCATCCAGCGGGTCTGCCCCTGAGATTGGAAGGGCTCCATGATTCTCCCAGCAGTTCAACCCGACATGCAAGATCCATCCCGAAGAGCTGCCACTTAGGGGTGGGATGGGAATGGGGGCAGGGCGTGAACTCGGGGGAGTCGGGCTTGGAGGGCTCGGCATTGGAGGTGACGTCGTAATCGGTACCGGAGAAGGCACGGTGCTTCCAGCACACTGCAATCGTCCACCCGAAATCACGTGCTGGTTGGATGCTGTTTGAAAGTTACACACACCCCCGAACTCACCCATGTCGCAAATGAATCTTCGATTGTCGGACTCCTTCAGCATGCACTGTCCTGCTGGCAGGAAGAAACTCAACGAATCAGCTATCTAACTTTTTGAGGCTAAGATGCCTCCAGCCGCATCCAGGATGATTGATGATTCCGATTCGAAGTACTGCCCCAGCACCGGGTCCGAAAACTCAATAATCATTTCGGAATCCCACGAAGAGGTGAGTTTGTATGCCTGCTCCGCAAGCACGAGGGCTCCATAGCCTCTTCGAGCAGAATCAAACGGAATCTCTCCAGCGTTACCTGAGAGCCATGACAGTCCAAGTCTAACTACGCCAAATCCAATCACATTCAAAGCAGTTCAGCCAGTCACTCGGGAAAGATGCAACGAGCCGAGTAGACCCCACGAAAGCTGTACTGATCTGGCGAACGGAAGTACTGGAAAGAACAGCATGGAAAGAAAGGCATTTGATTGCACCTCATCAGCCGACAGAAACACAGATCGTACCCACCCGTCGTGGTACAAACGGTGGGCTTATTTCGCGTCATTCGGACATCACCCGAGTGTGAATGCTGTTCCAGAGAATTACACATGAGTGGCGAGAGTACACATCAGTAGATGCTAATCCCCATGCGGATGCTGCTTGTAGTCTCCAGCTCGCGCAAGCTCAATCTTCAGGATGTGCCGCGCACTCTCTCTCATTGCAATCTCGAGTACATGTTGGCACCCAATCCTCAGGTGTTTCTACTTGTCACATCAAGCGAAACCCGGGTTTCTGAAAAGCACTCGAGGTCACATTGCACATTCCGAGATTTGTTCTGGGGTTTCAACCGCAGTACACGAATCGAGCACTGATCTTTGGAGCAACATCCACCATCGCAAACCGGGTTGTAGGCACCCCCGAGATCAATGTACAGAGTGTTGCTCTTGGGGGCCTGCGCCCGAGACCCACATGCCGAACGTTGATCTTGGCCCCCCGTCTCGTAACCCGTGCGTGCGATTCACGTAACCACCTTGGAAACGGCAGTACGCAGTCTGAAGGCTTGGTTTGGCTTGGTTTGTCGGCAAGCGAGGAAAGTCTCGTACACAACATGACACGACTGAAACAGACAAAAACCTTGGATGTTACACTCAAACTTCTACATCGTATATAAATATATAACCCACAACACGATCCATGCTCGCTCTCCTACCGGCGGTCTCTGCCTTGCTTCGCGTAAGTTGCGGCCATGCTGCTAGGCATTCAGAAAGCCTTCCTGTTCTTAGATGTCTTCAGCCACGTACGGAGCACTGGTGCCGCGCGTACCGAGGTCATATGGGTTCATGCATGCATGTGCACCCGTATGCGGAGGTGGAGGTGTATGTCTCCAGCGCAAGCAGGGAGACCCAGACGGCAGAACAAGCACCTATAAACAAAAGGACGGCACACGACGAAAACGACTCCGTGCGCCCGACAGGCTTGGGAGGTTGTGCACTTCGTACGTTGGGCTGTTGGGTTTGGATACATTCGGCTCCATGCACCATCCAAGCAGACACCCGATTCCACAAGCAACCGCTAAAACGCACATCAGTGGCATCACAACAGCCGTTCCCCATGTACGCCCGATTCCACAAGCATCCAAACCAGCCATTTATGTAGACGCTTGATTCCACAAGCACAGGCAGGAGGCACTCATCAGTGGCCGCAAAACACATCTAAACCAGCCGCTCCCTGTGCAGCCGCTCGATTCCACAAGCAACCGCTAGAGACTGAGTGAGCATGCACAACGTCACAGCACATCAAAACCAGCCAGTCCTCATCCAGACGCTCGATTCCACGGGCAACCGCTCGAACACACATCAGTGGTCTTACGACAGATTGAAACAACCTACTCCCCATCTAGATGCTCGACTCCACATGGAACAAACGGATCGTTCACAAACAGACCCGACTGTTTGCATGCCAGCGATGCGAGATACGGCGACTCCCCCGTAGCATGGCAGCAACCAGAGGAACCTCCATCAGAGCATCTGTGGGATTCTCGTAGTCTACAGGCCATTGATCAGCAGCTGCGCTGTATGCTGACCGTACGGATCAAACAGAGTGCACATGTGCAGTGCAATCTTCCGTGTGTGAATGCGATGATGAAGGCTTGTTTCGACGAGTGCATTCGGCAAAACGAGCCTTCTAATGGAGATATGGGCAACGGAAGCCGGAGGTCCTCCATTTGCTAGAAACCCATTGCCGTTGAAATTGCTCTTCACCACTCGGTTTGTGAAAGCAACCATGAAATCATGAAGAGTTTGACGATGCTTGATGGCTGACGCAGCGTTTCAGGCCGCTCCTGCCCACTCTGACACTGCGGCTGAGACTGTCCCGCTCGTCTCTTGCGTTAATGCCTCGTCTGCGTGTCTCAAACCTTTAATAAGGCCGCACGTTCAACCCTCAATGCCGATCATGTGCGCAAGCCCATCCGACATAATGTTCATGCAGTTTTGCTGCAGCCTTAGGCATCCTGAGGTTCAGAGTTGAAGTAATCGGTGGAGTTGTTGTAAAGTTGATCAATTTTGTTGGATTTCAATAATTACTGCTTAGACTCGCATCAGTCTAAAGCTAGAAACATGCAACGACACGACATGGGTCACATGCCTGATTGTTGTGCATTGCGTCCCGAGTACTCTATAGAAGTGGGTTGGGATGGCGCTTGCACAGACACCAGGCAGCATTGAACAGAGCCTTACCTGCACGGCGTGTAGTCCAGACATGCTACGCTTGAGTGACAGTCCAACGCTGCATCCAAGCTACGGCCTTCTATCGGAAAGGTCCAGTCGGGCGTTGTTTCATAACCAGGCCCTTCAATCTGCAGCCTGGCTCCACCACCCCAGACGTTTAGCCTTCGTATCATCCCGTTGCATCCGAGAGCCCCTGGCCGTGCCCACTTGGCATTCAGAGGTTGACAGCCCTGCGCACGAAAGCCATGCTTCGAAAACCTCCCAACGAAGCATCCTTCGTGAGGAACACTGGCAACACAGCAGCCTGAGACGCAGCAGTGTTTGCTCCGAAAGCCAGGCGTGGCTGCGGGGCCTGCATACGCGAGAAGTCCACATCCTCCAGCACGTACTGCACATTGCATGGCCCAGCACCCCCCAGCAGACCGCAGTGCTGCCCTGCTGCTAATGCGGCTATCCCAGGCGGGCTGCTTCCGATAAAGGCGCAGTTCTTCATGCCAAAAGCGAACGGGCCAGCCGGGCCCAAGAATTGGAGAACTCCGAAACTGTCGTCAGCATCGTTTGCAAATGTGGAATCCAACACATGCCATGGTCGCTTGTCGACAAAGTTTTTGCCCTGCTTCCAATACATGGAATGCCCATTGTTGATGCTAGTGTAGTTTATGAACCTCGGCCCATCTGCTGAGCGACTCTACTCAACATATGAATTTCACGAAGGCTCGATGACGCAAAAAGCTGGCTCTGTTCGTAACTTCTAGCCAAGGAGCTGGATGTCGCCTATGGCATACTGGCCGACGTATGTATTGTGCCAGTTCACCTCGTCGCGGATCTCATTCACAAATCCGTTGTCCTCGCCGTTACGTGTGAACCATTTGCAGCTGTCCTTGTCGACGAGAAAGCCATCATCATCAATCTTGACTTTTCTTGGGTACTGGTGATCCAGGTAAAGCCCGAACCTGTTACAATCATGGCAGGTGTTGCCTCGCCAGTCTCCAAACGGATAAAACTGTGGGCAGGTCCGGCCTGTGGCCAGGCCATGCCCCGAGCCTCGAAAAGATCCAGGGGTCCAGATGCCATTCTCGTAGCCAACAATGCGATTCTCCAATATGTGATTCGTCATGCCTATCATGAAGATGCCAGCTGTTTGGACTGCCACCCCACTGACCCAATCCACAGCACACCTCCTCAGATTTGTGCAAATTGCAACATTCTCACGAAGGGTGTTGTTCAGCTCGTTGCCATCCTCAATGTACAGGCCGTTTGCTTTGGCATCCCAGATAATGTTCTGGTCAACGAGGGAGTTGTGTGTCCCATGCACCGTGATTCCGACATGCTCTCCATCAACCACGGCATTTCCCTGAAAAACACACCGCGAACATTTCTTCATTAAGTGGAAGTGGAGACAGTAGCGACCCATAACGGGTCTTTGACCACAGCGCTCCACCCGAGTATATCTCATGTCCATGTAGCCAGATCCCCCTGCCTGTATGGTGTGGAGGCCTTCGTTGGAAGCTTCGATGTTCTGATGGTCACCAGTAATGAGGACGGACCGCTCCAAGTTCACCACTTCCGCAGCAAGCTCAAATCGCTTGCCCCCTATCTCCTTGAACCCACCCCAATGCTGGTGCTTCACAGGCCCGTCAACTGTGAGCTGGTGATGGGCGATCGCGAGAATGCGGTGAACGGTGGACTCGCCTCGGCTGGTCGTCGCCAAACCTATACGGTCCCCAACCTGCCATCCCATGTCTCTCGGGTCGTGCTTCAGGTACAGCACCTTCTCGTTTGGCAGGGCTGTCTGGCTCAGAAGGGTCCAAGTTCGCCCCATCCTTCGACCATGGATCTCGATGCGACCCATGCCACCAAGGAAACGCCGGCCCAGGTTTGGGTGGCTGTGGGGGCCATCGGTGATGTACACAGTTGCTGGACGATTCATCGGCGATTTCACCGTGCCAAGGACGAGATGGCCGCCATCCTCAACAAGAACGTAATTGGCACGAAGTTCGAGGTTTGCTTTGGTCTGATCCCACCTCAGAGTGCCATAGATAGTCAACGTTTCAACTTCCAGCGACTCGTCCATGAACCATGTTTCGCCAGCAGGAACTACACAATGCGCTTGTCCTGAGCATGCGGTGGATGCAGACGTTGATCTTGCATCTGCCTGGGCCTCTGAAACTTCTACACGGTGCTGCAATAGCTCGGGACCAGATGTACGACATGACGAGTCCGAGCAGACTGCGCCAGCCAACAGACTGCAGGTGCACAAGATCCTTGTACTCCACAAAATCATGTTCCGCTAATCGCCAGCAGCCCTCTGTGCACATAAGCTGCGGGCAGCAAAGTGAATCTTGCATCGCAAGTCTGGTATCTAGTGGAGGAACATCGACTGCCAGTGCCTCAAGGGAAGGTGGTTTCACCTCCAGACCTTCCGGGCACTCTCGAAACGAATCCCGAGAAGGACGGACATCCGACAGTTGTGCCTTCGGCCGGCGCTGGATCATCCGTCTCTGGCGCAGCACGTGGCCTGAAGCGACCACTTCGCAACTCAGACACCAAGTCTGGTCCACCGGGGCTTGAATCAGAAGCTCACCGCAGCTTGTGCAGAGCTGAGGGCTTTGCTTTGGTGCTGCCGCTAGAGATGGAAAGAGAGCCTTCATTGTCATCACATCTCAGCTGGGCTCTCACTCTACGACAAGGCGAACCTGTGAAAACGACGGAGACCATCGTGAAGTGACGGTTGAGCTAGGCTGAGCAGCTCCCGTCCTCGTCGTTTACATCCTGCTCGAAGGCCTTGATCTGCTGCCTGGCAAGCATGGCACACCACGGACTAAGGGCGCAATGATCATCCAGATCTACGCAGGAGTTCAGGTACGGTATGTAAACGGTTCACGGCCAGATCGGACTCTCAGTTCCGCCTAGCAGCGGCAAACCGACCTCGCCAGCAGGCAGGGTCCAGTGCTCTCTACTTTCGACACACCATGAAAAACCGAATCCTCAGACACAGAAAGGGAAACGAGATGGAGGGATGATGGAAAGAGGAGCAAGGGCAGAAGTGAAAAGGTGGAATCAAAGCCAGATTGTAAAACTGGGGCTCTCAGACCTTCAGCCAGTCCGTCGTCAGCGAGGCTCTCGTCCTGCAATCGATTCCAAGCAGCAGCCCAAAGCGCGGCCCTAGGGTGCCTCGCAGAGGGTCAAAAGCGAGCTCAGTTCTGAAGAGGCCTCACAAGGTGCCGCGAAGGAGTGAAGAGAATTGCTCGGCAAGGCCTCTGGGCCCGTCCCCCTTGAGGCCGCCGCGGCTTCAAAGCGGCGCTTGATTTCAGCGGCCTTCAGGTACCTCAATTTCATTGCGGTAAGGGCGTGCATTGGCCGCATTTCAACCTACATGCTTGCTTCTAGGTGAAAACCGAAGTGGTCCTGCGTCCCGTGAAGACGTGTAGTTATGAGGTCAGCTCTCTTGCCCATGACAGTCAGGTGGAATGCCGAACTGAAAGCTATGACACTGGCAACACGGGAACCCGTGACACTTTGCTATGACTGAGGGCAATAGCAAATTGTTGTCTTTGCTGTTCGGCGCAGATGCGTGACCAGCGACGCCCTACTTGGACAGGTTTGCAACTCGGTGGGTGTAAGACCGTCCGGGTCGTACGAACCCTGCAGCGCTGCATGCCTTCAGTCGTGACACCCCTGGGACCGTTCAAGTGCCGGCAACGGCTAAGACATTTGACAATGCCTGGAGCCCTAAAGAAAGCCATCCTGCTGCACAGCGATCTGGGGGTGTTCGCCGTTTGTGTGCCTCCAAGTTCATACCGAAATTGATGTGCCAAGCTGCTGTTCTTCAGCAATGGCACGCTGCTTCAACCTGTGTGTCTGAACTCAACCGGGAGCACCAAACTCTGTGAGTTCTGTGAGCTACAACGTCTACACCAGGCCCGAACCGCTGCAGCTCCTCGCACTCGGAGCGCACCGCCTGGAGTGTGACATTGTGGCTTCCGCTACCAAACTTCTCCCTTTGAATCGGCCTCAATCTGCTGCTCCAGCTGCCTCTCAGAGCCTTCTGCCAACGGGCGGAGACGCCTCAGAAGACTGCTGCATTTCTGCAGACGCAAATTTACGAAGATCAGCTGCAGAGATTAGCTGCTGTAGCTGCACGGGAGCTCTTAGGTCTCACACACCGTTAGATCATCGTCGGGAGAAGGCAGGGCCTCGAAAACCTCGGACAATTCCATTCACCACTGCCGATCGCATAAGCAACACATCAACTTGGCACATGTTGACGAAGGGCGAAGTGCAGGGCCAAGGCGCATCCCAATTCTTCGCCAGCCACGCCTTGTTGATGCACGTCAGGTTCTCTTTGACCAATAGCCTGCCAACCGCGCTGTGACACCGAACCCATGCGTTTCGAGTATCTGTTGACAGCATCACGCAGAAGGCACCAGGCACCGGCAGGAGGCACCAGGCAGGACAAGACAAGGAAGCACATGAGTACAGGAGCACATGCCCAGAGTCTCATGATGGCAGCAGTGAAAAGCACGCATGTTTGGTGGTCATTTGACTGTTCGTTCAGTTGGTGATGTCAAAATTTAGGAGTGGGCGAGATACGTCTCACTCTTGCAAGCGACAGATAGGGCCAGCTTGACTCACACCTCACATGACACAAGCAAAGCCTTCGTGAAGTTGGCTCTCAGGCCTCTTGAGCTCTGTGTCTGCATTGATGTCGTGTAGAGAAAGAGGCCTCCGTTCTAAAAGACGCTGCGCAAACAGTCATTCGTGGCCCTTAACTCGCGGCATTAAGGTCAGTACTGGTCTTTGCCCAACAGAAGCGAAATCAAATGTCTTTGCACCTGGCAACAGATTCAACACCGTCAGGCCATGCTGGGGTGCAAGACGACCATGCCCAAGCTCCCTTGCATGCTGAGGCTGCCTGGACCCCAAAAATATCACAGCGAGTGCCTCCGTTCCGGGCCGCCAAGCTGTCAGTGGAGGTCGGAAAATCTGGCAATCGGGAGGGAAGTAGGGGGAGGGGTCAAGGAGGGAGTCGGGAGCGAGGCCCACGCACGCAGAAAAAGACGGTATGTGGGGGAAGCATGCAAGGAAATGTCAAGCTTGCTCAATCGCCGGACACCTCACGCTGCCAAGATGTCTCTCCAAACCTCGGCGACTTGCCGGCTGAATGATTCCATCTGTCCCCTATCATCTCAGGCATTGTTAGGCATCGAACAAGGTATCTGCAGAAGGCGCATCTGGACTCGCAGCACCAAGCTTGACAAGCGCTGCCTCCCACGTTCTTGGAGCAAAATAAGCATAGTGGGTCCATGCCTCAAAGCTGCAGATTGGCATAACCTTCCTTCCCACCTTCAGGTCCGGAGGCAGCGGGCACACGACTTCGTGAACCTCGTTCCTGCAAGGATGAACAAGTTTAATCCAAAGTCGGTCGTGCTTGTGCTGCGTAGGTCCTCAGGTCTCGGAATCTCAAGCGGAAGGAGTGCAGGAAAAGCCGTGGACACCAGGTTCTGTCCTGACAACAGCCCCGTTCCCAAACGGATAACTGCTGAAACCACACATCAGTCTAACCAAAATCACCACGCAGCTACAGCAGTGCCACGAACATTTGTCAGGGGCGTTCCCTGCAAGAACGCGTGGGGTACGGCTCTTTACAATCTACAATGACAACACATTACTCAACTCGAGACATGAAGGCAAAAGTAACAACGATGCCAGCAACAGCAACAAACCGCAAAGCCGACCACAACGACGAATATACAACTGACAGAACATCCGTGCAATGCTGTGCCCTACTCATGTGATTGCGTTTTGTCCTTCTCCAGCTGTCCAACATCCCCGTACTTGTCATCCGAGACGAGCGGATGCCCCAGGTGCTGCCTTAAAGGAAGCCCTTGCTCGACGACTGGACAAACGATCGAATTACCGTGTGCAGGCTGATGACTGGCAGCACACGGTGCATGATCGAGCTGAGACGCCCGGCATGTGAACACGGATTTGATGCGTGCGACCCGAAGTAATATCACAGGCCTGTGAATCAGCGGCCACTTCTAAAGCTACGAACATGCATGTGGTGAGCGTGACCAAGCATTTCACCTTCATGTTCGGCGACTTGTCATGTGCAACACTCCATATATAGCCGGATATAACTCACGACCCGACTGTTCACGCATGTCAGATGGGCGCACCAGCAGACTGTATCTGCCCACGCTGGCAGACCCAAATGTCGCCTCAGTGATCCGCAGCTCAGCTCCGATATAGTTTCAGTTTACAGGGAACACATTGTGCTCTGCGATCTCATGATCTAATGCCGTCAACTTACTATGACCTGGTACTGGGTCTCCGCCCAGTCGCCTCCATGGAAATCTAGGTCAAGGGGCAGGAGTCACCCGTGTCAGCAAAACGAGTCGAAAACGGCATGGACCAATTCAGAAAACCCAGAAGACCGAGTCAGAAAGCGGGTAGGTATGAGTCGGAGAGCGAGGAGTATGCGAGTCAGAGAGCAAGGCTGCGGAGTCAGAAAACCGCACATAGGCGATCAAAACCTTGAGAGGTGTCACGAGTGGGGTTCTTCGAACTCGAGGTTTGAATGTATTATACGTTGGACGAGACTGGAGGGTTTGAAAGTTTGAGAGTTTCAAGTTTGAAAGTGGGCGTGAGAATGGAGTTTGAAAGGTTGAATGGGAATCCAGCTTGGAAGTTTGAAGCCGCGGCGACACGTTGCGAAGGTGCCGCTGGAGAACGCGCACGGGCTCACAGAGCAGCCTTCATGCTCGAGTTCGAAAGTTTGGGAGCCTGGTGTTTGAAAGTCTGAAACCCAGGGAGTTTGAATGGCAGAATTTTCGAAAGGTTCAAAGCTTGAAAGCTCGAAAATTTTCAAAATTTGGGTGGTTGAAGATTGAAAAATTTTCAATCTTCGAAAGTTTGAAAGTTTGAGAGACGTGGAGTTCGAATGTTTGACCTTTCCAAAGTTTGAGAGTTTGGGAGTTTGAGGGTAAGTTGGAAGAGTTTGAAGATTGAATGCATTGAAAGCTTGAGTTTGGAACCATGTTGACGTCCTCAATTTAGGGCCTGGGCTCGGTAACGCCAACATGCACCCGCCGATGCTCGTAACAAATCGTACACCCTGTCATGTGCTCACAACATACACACGCCGATGCTCGCAACAAATCGCGCCCCTGTGATGTGTGATCTCACAACACACGCCCATTCCCGTAACAAATCGTACCCCCACGTCATGTGTGATCTCACAACAAACACACGCCGATGCCCGCAGCAAATCGTACACCGATGCCAGTAACAAATCGTACCCGCTGTGATGTGTGATATCGCAACATACACAGGCCGATGCTAATGACAAGGCCTGTCCCCCTGTGATGTGTGATCTGACATCATACACACGACGATGCCCGTAATAAACCGAACCCCCTGTCTTGTGTGATCCCAATAGACACACGCCGATGCCCGAAACAAACTACTACTACTACTACTACTACTACTACTACTACTACTACTACGACGACGACGACTACGACTACGACTACGACTACGACTACGACGACGACGACGACGACGGCGACGACTACTACTACAACCACAACTACAACTACAACTACAACTACAACTACAACTACAACTACAACTACAACTACAACAACTACTACTACTACTACTACTACTACTACTACTACTACTACTACTACTACTACTACTACTACTACTACTACTACTACTACTACTACTATACTACTACTACTACTACTACTACTACTACTACTACTACTACTACTATTTTTTCAATTGAATGCTGCGCGAGCGTGCTCTGCGCTTTGCGGGCGCCTTTGGTCCCGTGCACTCGTGAAACACATGACTTGGAAGCATCAAACGCTCTAGTTCCTCTCGGTCTACTCGCTATACTGGGTCTGTACATCTGTTTCCTCCTCCTCCGCCACCCTGCTGTGAAATGACGCGTCCGTCATACACCTGTTTCAGCAAGTAGGTCGTACTCCTTACGGAGCCGGCGCCCAGAGTACCCGTCTCGTGGCGTCCCACACGGGTTACTCATGCTGAAGACAGAAGGCCGTAAGGATCATCCCTGGGTACCTGCAGAGCTGAAGTCTGAGCAGTTGGCAGGTAAGATACTGCTGGCACGAGTTGAATGCAATGGCCTGCTTATTTGACATCAGGTGGCGCGCGGCAGCGCCGTCTTCCGAAGAGAGGGCAAAGTGTCGGAAGAATCTCTTGAATTCCCAGAGGCTGTGCCATGCGGGATGTTAGGAGTCTGTGACATTGCCCTAGGATCAATGGTTGTGACCGTGCGGCCACTGTTGAGGAGACTGATAGCATCCTCGCCAGGACCACTGTTGCCACCACTCCCAGTCCTCTTCCTGAGAGGAACGTGCTGGCCTGGCCCACTGACTCGAGGATGAGGATGAAGGGGCATCGCGTTGGCGTTTGCCCTCAGGATCTGCCTCCCGCGCTTGCGGGCGCTTGTGCGGTGCAGCAGCCGCAGCGAGGCGAGCAAGACGCTTGTCCTCTTCGATCCCCTTGTCATGCTGGATCCGCATCTTCATGATGGACTGGGTGTCCCTCGTGGGCTTGAGCTTGAACATCCGCGCAGGAAGTCCAGCCAGTTTTGCCGCTTCGTTGTAAACTGTCATGATGGAAGTGGCAATCAGGTTGAACTCGATCCTTGTGGGACAGTGTCGTTGAAACTCAGGCTCCTCCCACATCTTGTTAAAGCATGCAAGGATTAATCCATGCACCTTGGTGGGAGCATCCAGCTCCTGATAGGTTTCGCCAGAGCCCGTGGCAATTGTTACTCGCCCGTCATTGGTGAGGACTCTGCGCACTGACATAGCTATGTCCCAAGTCAGACCTGATTGAGTCTTCCAGTTTTATGGCTGAGAAGAGTGGAGGCACCTGGCTGAGTGCTGCCACCCTGGAGGACCAAAGGTTGTGCTGCTCCTGGTTGGTGCGTCCCCCCATAATAACTGGGGTCACCAGGATGTTGATAGAAGCAAGCGCTCGAATCCAATCCTGGTGAGATGGGGAGCTCAGCATTTGGACGAGTTCCAGTCTGGTATATTTGACGACCTCTGGCGGTGCCGGTTGTGGGACATAACCCACGACAGCGGAGGTGGGGAATGAGGCTCTGGACTGGTCTGATATGGTCACAACTGGAGTATGTATCCCGATGTATAAAAACAAGGGGGACAGAGCGGATAAAGCTAACTACCGGAACCTTGTTATGCTTTCCGTTGCGGCCAAGCTCCTTGCTCGCATTGTTGCTACGCGCTTGAATCGTTGGTCGTCCCCCTTTTTGTCTGATGAGCAGAATGGGTTCCGTGCTGGTAGGGGCATCGATGATGTTCACCAACTTACACGGGGAGTCCTGGAGGAAATATCGGTGGCTGCGGATATGGCTGCGGACACTTCGGGAAGGGTTGGCTTTACGTGTTTTGGCATCGTCCGGGCCTATACCAGAGTCTGCCGTGTCGCTCTCTGGGATCTCCTCCTCCGTATGGGTGTACCGGAAGATTTTCTCGCCATACTTCGGGCACTTCATGATCACACCCGGTTTGTTGTTTTTGTTCATAACGGTTATTCGTCTGCATGGTTCACTGATCGTGGTCTTCGCGAAGGTTGTCCCTCGAGTCCGGTACTGTTTAGCATTTTTCACCACTGCGTGCTGTTGACTTTTAGGGCCAGGCGTCGGGAGCAAGCTTGTAACATGGGCGTCCCGCCGGGATTGTCATGGAATTTCAAGGTCGATGGTAGGCTCTCCCGTTCTGCGTATGCCAAGCGTTCGTCCAGAGGTGTGGTGTCGGTGGTTCTTGGTGACACGGAATATGCGGATGATACTGCCCTCTTTGGTTTCATGGATGAGCTCCGAGAAGCGGAAAGAATTTTTGTTCAAACCTTGCGTGACTGGGGTCAACAAGAACACCCAGGAAAAAGGGAGAAACTGGTGGTGGAGGCAGGGGGCCGTTGTAGCATGGAGCCTCTGAACCGGTTTGAGGTACGGTCCTTGAAACACCTGGGCTCTACCCTGGCGGACAATGCCGATCAGTGGGCGGAGACTCGTCGGCGCGTGCAAGCTGGTTTTTTCCCGGTTAGAAGAATGGCAAAACTATGGTCGCTAGGATCTCACAGGGGCAGAGGCTCGCACAGAGGCCTCACTCACACCAGAAAGCTTAAAGTTATGCGCACGGTTCTCGAGGGGACCTTGCTGGCCTGTGGTAAAACTCGTGTTTGGAACTTGGCACAAGAAAAAAAACGAACCAGGTCCTCGCCAGAGGTATCCGACGTTGTTTGGGTCTTGACATCTTCAACATGAGCGAAAACAATTACAACGATGCGGATCTCCGGGACATGGTGTGTTGGGACCAATTCTCCACAATGGTGCATCGACAGGCTCTGAAATGGGTGGGACATGTGGCAAGGATGCAAGTGAATCGCGTTCCCAAAGTCGCGTTGTTTGGGTGGCCACAGGGTCTTGAGGTCCATCGTTCGTGTCGTTTGACATACCCGCAATGGATCACTTGGTTGCTACGTAAACATGGAATTTCCGAGACAGACTGGTTTCGTTTAGCCCAGAAGCCCACCGGTCGCTGGTTGCAGTCAATCGACAGGGCCCTCCCTCGCGCCAAGCCTTCCATGCAGAGGCAAAGGGTCATCAACTCTTGGACAGTGGGGGACCCACTACTACCGTGTCAAAACGACAAACCCTTAAGTTCTACGGTGAAGAGTGCAGACGTAGCTCGTTCGTCGAACCCTCTGCAATGCCCCGCTTGCTCGTTTGTTGCTACCACAGCTCGCGGGCTTCAAGTGCACTACGACGGCCAACATGCGGTACAGGATCAGGAACTCATCACAGTCTATCATTCGCATTGTCCTCACTGTCACCAACCTTCGTGTTTGCGCGGGACCGCCCGCGTCATCGCTGTCCGGCCAAAATCCAATCCGTGTCCGTCTTAGAGGAACGGTCACATAACAAGCCGCAGCTTTGCTCGCCGGATTTTGATTCGGATACATTTGAGGGTTGGCTCCTCTTCGTGGACGGGTCCGGACCACATGCACAGGCTCCACACGCTGGTTGGGGAGTAGCTATTTGGGAACAAAATTCGGGGAGTTATGTGCCGGAATGCGAATTGTTTGGTCCGGTGCCGTTGCTTCAATGGGATAAGCGGTGGCTTGGCGCGGAGCGGGCAACCAATAACCTAGGGGAGCTTACAGCTATGGCTGAGGCTCTCTTATCACTCCTAGATGAAGCCCCAGCTGACCCCAACCTTCCTGCCCATCTCCTGTACGACTCTCAGTACGCACACGATGCAATCACGTCAAACAAACCCCCCGATGCCAACGAGAAGCTTGTCTTGAATTGCCGGGAGTTGTTATCCAAGGTCCGCGTTCGTCGCACAGTCACATTCACTCACGTTAAAGCTCACTCGGGTATTGCCGGCAATGAATTTGCAGATCAGTTAGCAGGACAAGGTGCAAAAGGATTCCAAACGCGCATGTCTCCACGATGGCTTTCTCCATGTGATGCTCCCGAGCAAGTATCGCCGTTGATGACCGACCACTGCTGGAGATGCGGTCAAGTCTATACTGGTCCCTCGCATGCCAGGTCTTTGGCCGGTCATGAAGCACATTGTACGGTCCCGGGTGCACCACCCGCCTCCATCCCCTGTCGAAATGGTTGCGGCAAAACTTTAAACTTTTGCCTGGCAATATGCCACGGGTCGGCGCAAACAGCCACACCATGCGCGTGAATACCGTAACACACACGAAAAGATTTGTCGAGGCACGGATGAACTCACCAGGGAGTGTCCATATTGTTCTCGTGTTTTTGTCGCTGGCACTACGGACGCGACTATCCTCTTGCATAGGTTGGAGTGCTCAAGTAGACCGGAATCAGCCCCGGATGAAAGGCCATCCTGGCAGTGCCCTACATGCAAGGCACGCTTTACCACAGGCTCTAAGGAGGAACACATTCAGGTTTGTAGAGGCAGTACTCGGCAAAACAAAACCTGCAACCTCTGCCAGGCTACCTTTCAAACGATTCATCTCCGTGAAAATCATGAATCATTTTGTAGGGGGTCAAAGCAGGCCAATCTCACATGCGAATTCTGCTCTACAGTGTTCAATTCCTTCGGTAGTCGTATGGCTCACGAAAAGGCGTGTTCCCTTCAACACCTGTATCTCTTCCTGTTGTGCGCTCGTTCACCGTTCGTCGCGGCCACTTTGGGTCCCCCTTGTGGGCTGTGGACCTGCTTGTCAGGTATCCACTGGGTGCTTGTCACCGACCCTGCCGCCTGAGTGTGCCTGCGGAATTTATGTGTCCCCTTTTAGGGCTGTGGGCCTGCTTGTCAGGACCCCACTGGGTGCTTGTCACCGTCCCTTCCGCCTGGGTTTTGTCCGTCCGTCGTTGTTTCCGTGCCCCTCTGCGTTTTGGCCTTGCGAGGTAGGTGACCTGTCTTCCTCCCCCAGTCTCTTTCGTTGGTTGCGCTCTGCTTGCCGTTTCATACTTCGGTTGCCCGGTGTCCGGAGCTTGGCTGCTCCGTTAGTTTGTTCTCCGCGTTTGTTGCAGTTCTGTTTGTCGGTCCCTGCCCCAGTCTTGCCTCGGACATATAGAAGGGCGATACTTTTTCTTTTTTTTCTTTCGGATGCTCGTGTTGCGTCAGCCTTTTTTTTTGTTTTTGGTTTGCTTTGGGCTTAGTAATTATTGTTTTTGGTTTGCTTTCCTGTCTGGTTCCTTGTCTTCTTTGTTCGCGCACATCACTTCACATTCATCGCAAGTTTGGTATGTGCCTCCTAACGGAATGAAGGCCCCTCTTTCCCTGACAGGTGGTGTCTCCTCTCGTGACGTCTTGGATGGGAGGACTCCGTGCCGTCTGCTGGGTCTTAGGTTGGTTTTGGTTGCGGTTCTGGATGACTGTACATGCTCGTGATGCAGTTTGGCCTCGATCCCTCACACTTGCCCCCAGCCCTGCCAAGCTTTGCAGCTCCATGTCGGAAGTGGAAGCCAGAATCAGCAAGATCGAAGACGCATTGTCCGACTGGAACGCAGCGTGCAGGGCTCGCATGGAAGGCATGTCGGCGGTCCATGATTGTATGATGTCCCTCGTCACCCGTAAGGAAGGGTTGTGGCAGGTAAAGGCTGAGTTGTATGAGCTGCTCATGCAAGACCTGGATCCGATCATCTCCGCTTTGGCTGACACGGCAAAGCAGGTACAACTTCGTGCCGAACTCCGTGAGACTTTAGGTGCAGGTGATGACGTGGTAGGCGTGTTTCCAGTCGGAGGGCCTTGGGGAAAACATACGGGCCTCATCCGGTTTAAGCCTTCCCTGCAAGCACTCCGCTTTTCCCAATTGGTGAAAAGGGGGCTAAATCCTCTCTTGAAGGAACACCCCACTAAGTCAATTTGGGTGCCCCTTTCACAGGCAGAGATGTCAAAGAAGCGCAAGCGCCAGGATGAGGCTGGCTTGGGCTCGGTCAAAGGCCGTGGAAAGGGTCCGGGAAGGGGGGGTGGAAGGGACGGTCCGCGAGTGTCACCCAAACGGGAACCTCGCCGCGGAGATCGTGACCGTGAAGCTCGGTCTCGCTAGTTCGCTTTTCCCTGACTCCCGTAAGTCCTGATGCTCGTTTTGCTTTCAGAGCATGAGGCAGGGTTGGTCCTCCCGCTCGCGGGGCTTTTAAAGTTCTCACTGGTCGCTGCTTTGCCGAGTCAAAGTGCTTGCTTGGTTCTTGCACGGGGGAGTTGCGGATCGATGGCGTTTTTCAAGTTAGCCACTTACTTTCGACGGAATCTGCGTTTTCTTTGTATGCCTCCTTCCTCTTCTCTCCGGCAGTTTGTTGCTCGGTGCCAAGGTTTTCCTTGTCCTGTTTTCGTTACGGTGGATGTTTGTTCAAGTTTAGACACTTATTTTCGACGGATTCTGTGCCGATGTCACGTGTACACTGCCGCGTTTTTTCATTGCTGCCTTTTGCTGCTGCAGTTCTGCCTTCCATACTTTCTTTTTTCTTTTAGGGGTGGTTGTTGGTTTTGGTTTTGACGCTTGTTTTCGACAGATTCTGCGTTGAAGTCATGTACACACTGCCGTGTGCTTCAATACTCATCTCACTTGCAGGCTCCTTGCTGGTCATATGCTGCTACACAATACAGAAAAGTGCTTACCTGTTTCTCGTTCTTGTTGCCATCAGGGTGGATGGCTTCCAGGTTAGACACATGTTGTCGACGGACTTTGTGCTTCTGTTCTGTTTCGCCCCCCTGTCCCTCCTCCCTCTCCCCCCTCTCCTCTCTCCCCTTCTTCGCTTGTCTCGCTTGTGTTTGCTTTCCTTTGCTCCTTCGCCACGCATTCCGTTTGTCATTCTGCTAGCGATGCTCTGCGACGTCACATTAGGGTGTGTAAGCTCGCCGGGTGGTCTTGACAGGCCGTACCGACCCGACTTCGACTTCGACTTCGACATAACCCACGGGAGGGGCATTCTTTGCCGGGGGCGCGTAAGCCGACGGAGAGAGGCCGGGGAGGGCGATCTCGCGGGGTGAGGGCAGCTGGTCGGCCTGCTCACATTGTTGGGGGAGCATCCTTGGGAGGCTGAGGGGGGACAGGGGCAGCAGGAATGGCAGGAGGGGAGCCGGCGCCGGGGGTGGGGAGGAGACCACCGAGGCGGGAGGTCCAGAGCCAGCACCGTTGACGGCGGAGCTTTAACCGCGAGGGGGGGGGTTGCAGCCTGTGACCTCGCTTGGTTCGCCTGGAAGGCTGCTTTCTCCGCTGCTGTGAAGGTAAAGGGGCAAGGGGGGGCAGGTGGTGGCGCGAAGCCAGCTGCTTTGTCAACCCCTTTTGGAAGAGGGATCTCTTGTGGCAGCGCGGGTTTGGGGGGGCCATGGCCTGTGCTGAACTGAGTGTTGCGGTTATGCTTTCGACAGTGGAGGCAGCATAACCACATTGCACCTGATACTTCCATTTGCCCGAGTCCCCGCGGGATAAGCTCCAGCACATCCTGCTCCGTAAGATCCTGATTGTGGTAATGAGTGTCGCGGACTGTGGCCATGAGCTCTGGAAAGGAGTTGTTTTGAATGCTCTCGGCCACATAAAGTTCGATCTCCTCCTGGGTGGGAGGAGGAGGGGCCGCGGTGGCTTTTGCCGTGGTCTGTGACCTAGGTGGCTGAGTGGAGCTGTGCTCTATGGGGCGGGAGTCCACCTGGATTTCCAGAGATACCTCTGGGACTTGACTCTGCAGCATTCGATCAGTTCGTTCCTTGGTGGTGGGGTCGCCCTGGAAGCCTTTCTGCCACTTCCAACATCTGGTGTAGGCAACCGTGGTGCGGTTGGCCGTCACGAAGAAATGGCCATCATTCTCATAAGTTTTGTTCTTTACTTGCCTGTCCCAGCACTCCTGCAGCAAGTAGATGGGTCCGTACTTGCCGGAGATGTTCCAGCCTCGTTGGGGATCATGGCCCAGATCCCGGCCCAGGATCTGCCAGAGAGTTTTAATCCAGGTTGGCCTTTGCCGTCAGAACCTGACGGCTGAAAGCGTGTTGTATGGCTTCCCTCATCAAGGGATGGCGAGGCTTGCCATAGATGATGCCCTGAAAAATATGGTCCGCCTTGACTCCGATGGCCATGACCATGAACTCCTGCGGGAGATGGCCAGGTGGGGAGGGTCTGTGACCCACTTCACCTGCCAGTTGCGAGTGAGCTGTGCTCCAATCTGCTGCCATGAGTTGCAGTACCTGCTCCGAAGGTACCACGAATCCGCATTTGATGTCCGCATACACGCCGCCTCGTTGGTAATGATAAACATAGCGGAACACGTCAGCCCGATGAGCAGGCTGCCTGAGGCGATCCAGCAGATTGGAGCCGTATGTCCCCGCGAGTTTCACCAAGGTGGCGCGGAGGATGCTGTCATCACAGAACTCGCGGGTAAAGCCTGTGAACATCTTGGCTGCAATTTGTGCAGGCTCAGGCTTCTCGTCATGCACGTAGGTCTGGAAGAAAATCTTCGGGACAGGAGCCTGTGCCAACTCCGGGAGGTGTTGGAAGCGCATGCCCCAGGGTCCGTGCCCGTACTGCGTGGCCACCTCAGAAAGCTCTCGAACAGTGCGGCATTGTGACAATGCCTAAGATGCCAGCATTTCAACATGCATGTCCTGCTGTCTGGCATTCCACCCTGCAACAAGGATTGGCAGGCCCGGTCTGTGGCGCATTTCCTCGATGGCTCTTGTCACAAGCGCTGGGATGACAATATCTGCTACCTCCGGTCTGAAATGGAGGTTCTTGGAAGTGTAGAGCTGGTCCACCCCGGGCAGTTGTGCCAAATCCATGATTTCCTGATGGGCCAGGTTTTTGTCCGCAAAACCAGAGTGGACCCTGCCGTCAATCAGATAATCATAATTGACCTGCTTCTGAGGGAGTAGGCTTCGAGACAGCGGAATGAAGCGTACATTGATTTGCCCATCGAGGTGCTCCTCCAGTATGGAGGCCACCGCCTGACTCTGGACCGCAGCGCTCAACCGGTTAGATTCGAAGAGCGCTCCACGATCGACTGAACGCTGCCCGCCGAGATGTTGAGGGCGGCTTCCGGGCAGCTCAAGACCTGCCCCGTGAGAAGGGGGAACACCCCATAGGTGTGTCCCCGTAGCATGCGCTGCAAGGTGCTGTCGCTGAGCACCAGGAAGGGCCCCGAGCTGGGGGCGGCAGCCATGGCCGCAGCCATGATGCTACTTGGCCAGAGTCTGTGACACGCGGCCCGGAGTGGAGCTGTGCTCTCTGCCTAGAGTGGTCGAGACTGTCCAGGGAACTTCAAAGTTTGCCTTCAGTCAGTGCAGCTTGTTATGAAGCTGTTGCGACTAGGGCAGGATGACCTAGGTTTCCGAGAAGGTATTCTGATTCCGACAGCTGTTAGCTAAGGCTTCTGACGGCTGCGGTATTGTGTTGCTGACAGTTGGCTTGCGAGCACCACGATGACGGAAAGCATCATCCGCGGGCACTCGAACAGCTCCGAGATCTGCAGACTTGCCACCGAGGACCTGAAAGACGCTGCAGGTATGGAGTGTCCGACAGTCAGCAAAGCTGGAAGACCAGCAAAGTGGCATTACAGCTGGCGCCGGCTAAATTTCTCCGAAAAACCAATGACGGCTCACTGCAGATGCATTCAGCTAGTGAGTGGCTGTGCCACACGAGTAGGGAGGCTGTGCCATTCTCCTAGCTTGAAGTTCCTTCTCCTAACTGACAGCTGCTTCCGGGTCTCAGGGGAAATAGCCGTAGTTGTAGGCGGAGTGGGCCCAGTGAACCTCATTGTCCCTTCTTGCTGCATCAGCGTATCCAAAAGGACCGAGGGGGTTGCGAATCTTCTGCACCACTATGTTGTGGCGATGCTCGATGGGAATGATGATCTCCTCCGTGGCGAGATACCGCTGTGCTACGTCGAAGGATTGCACCATAGCTTGCGTGTTGAGTAACATTGCTGTCCTAGCTGTGCGCCAGCTGTTGACATGGGGCTTGTACTGGACCAGAGGAAGTGCTGCGCGGTACCAAGTTTTGCTGACCGTCACCATAGTCATGGTCAGCAGGAGATCGGGACGCAGGACCGCAAGCCGGACATGCACCCCTTGCCGGTCGTAGTCCACGTCGCAGTAGCATTGATCGAAGATAGCAACGCCATCAAAGACGCGGCTGTGGGCCCAGAGGTCAGCTGCCGCGCGTATCTCGTCCCTGAGCTGGTAGATGGGGAGCATGGTGCTATACGGCACGGGTGTGGCAGGGTCCATTTCCAACAGCTCCCTGTCCAGCCCTGCTGCGGAGTAGAAGTCAACGATGGCAGCTCCAGGGAGGACGGCGGCATGATTCAGCGCAGAGTGCTGGGGTCATCGTGGCAGGCACTATCTGGATCTGCAAACCCAAAAAGACTGCGAGGAAGCTTGTCAGTGGCAGGCTGGCATAGGCTTCCGAGTCAACTTTTAGAAATCAAACGCTGATCCAGCTACATGGTCTGTGACCATGGAGAGTGAGGCTGTGCCATCCAGCTTAGATTGGACTCTGCAGTACAAAAACTGGAACGTAGTCCGCCAGATCATAGTGGATGCTCAGGGCTTCACGGGAGATGGTGCCGACCTGCTCAAGCTTAACCTCAATGAAGGCTCCACTGCCCAGCTTGCGAAGGTGAACATATGCACGCCATACTCCAATCCATGGTTTGCCGTCGAGAAGGAGAACAATTTCGCTGCACCACGCACGGCAGACTGCCGCAAGCCGAACTGCCAGTAGAAGATTCGGATTCACAATCCCTAGCTGGGCATGTACTCCAAGATGATCGAGCTTGATTGTGTTACCGATGACGGAGTACTGCGAAAAGAGACTCGCTCTTGCCCAGTGGAGGAGAGATTCCTGCAGCCGCGCGCGAGCAGCCCTAGCGTCCTCGTACATCAGGTCCAGGTCGTCCCAGAAGAGATTGGCGGAATCGTCGTAAAAGTCAAGGATGAGCACACCCGGGAGGAGGTGGATGAGCGCATGGCGTAGGGAGGCCCCTTCAAAGAAGTTTAACATTGCGCCAAGAACCAGCTAGCGTGAAAAGCACATGAAGACAGGGCAGACAGGCACACCTTAGGCCAGCTGGCCCTTTTTTCCATTCTCTCCCACTTCTCCACTTGCCCTTCGGTGCGTCTTGGGGCTGTGCCCTTATGACGATGCTGTGGCGCTGTGCGCTAAAGACCAGACGAAGACGCAAGCTACATACAGCAACAGCATCAGTCCTGGGGCACGTCCTCAGCTTGAAGAGCATCGTAGATGTCATACAGGTGAGCATGCCATGCGTTGAAATCCGAGGGACGATGCGCAGCCGCGGGGTTGTTGCCATCCAGGGGGGAGGACAAGAGCTCCACCGGCATACGGAAGGCCATGGAGTAGGGGAGGTTGAAGGAGTCCGTACCCTCGCGCGCAGACACGGAGCCGGCTTCCGCAAACGCGACATTGCCACCAGTAGTTCGGCCGTGTTGATGCGGGCCTGTCCTGATATGGCACTGGCCATTAAATTGTGCCAGGTGTTGTTGACGGCAGCAAGGCGTCCCTGCATGTCAGGGTGTGGCGAGGGTGGCAAGGGAGAGATGCGAAGGGTGGGCCAGTGCTCGAAGCATTCCCGGAGCGTTTTCCGTAGCTGCATGAGCCTCAGCCATAGTATCCTTTGCAGTTATTCCCAGTGTCAAGGAGCCCGATGGCATGCCCGGTTCGGCCAGGCTCTCCCTGTCCAAAGCGGTCATCGGGAGGTAGAAGTCAGGGTTCAGGTGCATCGGCGTCAAGAAGAGGTAGATGCGCTGGACAATTTCACCCTCCATGACGGTACTCATCGCTAGCTGGCGGGCAAGCAAGAAGATCAGAGCCTAGAGGGCTTGGAAAGCAACCGTGCACACACGAGCGTTTCTTGTCTGACATGCGTAGTACCAACAGTTGTTACGTCATGAATCGACTGCAGGCGAGCTTTGTCAGAGACTGTGTCTCAGCAAATGGGAGGCTGTGCCATTCTTAGACTCTAGTCTTCCAAGCCCCCGGTTGGGAGACGGAAACCCAGTTCCCGCAGGCGCTGTTGCAGCGCTGCAGAGAAGCGAGAAGAACCCTCCACAGTGTAGGCAGCCAGGACTACTCGGTTGAAGGTAGTCCATGGGAGGGTGGCTTGCCATAGTGTGTCCGCACGGAATGAGATGCTGAGGCCACGAAGATCAAAGCTGCTACCCCGGACCATCTCACGTTGGTTCGGAATCTCCTGATAGTCAGAGTTGAAACCTTGGCGACCTCAGACACAAGCCGCAGATCGAATCTGAAGCCAGCCTTTCAAACTCCAAACCTTCAAACTTGCGAACTTTCAATCTATCGAACTTTCAACCTTTCGAACTTTGAATATTTGAAACCGTCGAATCTTCGAAAGTGCAAACTTCCAAAGTCGGAAACTCTCAAACTTCGACGGCCGATCGAACTCGACCGCGGCAACAGTTTGAAGTTTGAGTTTGAAGCAGCCAGTCGAGCTCGAAAGTTCGAGAGTTAGAGAGATTGAAAGTTTCAAAGCTTCGAATTCGAAAAGTTCGATCTTGGATTCCAGCTTGTGCATACCAAGGTGCACAAACTTTCGAACTCCAGCACTTTCGAAACAGCCCTCAACACTGTATGCCCTAAGCTTTAAGTTAATTGCACGACCCTGAGCCTGAACCCCAAACTTTTGATCCACCTGCTTAAAGTAGTTGGCATGGCGCGAATGCTCGGAGAATGCTACCGTGCCAGGCACAGCACCTCTCAAACTCTGCGTGCCAGATTGTTTGACTGGCTTGCGTACTTACTGTCTAGACGAACTGACCACAAAATGCACGGCGGAACTGCTTTACTCTGTTTGAAAGTCTATTTGCCTTGTGGCGCTTAGCAGGATGTGCAAGATCTTCTGCTCACATGCGTGCCGGCAGAGCCGCTGGCTCTGTGAGGCGGCACACAGTTGGCTGGGAGAGCAGTAGACTAGAGATTGTCTGCAAGAGGGTTGGGCTGATTTTCGACTCAGCCTCTGAGGCTGTTTTCGTTCTGGGGGCCCTGGTTTTCGACTCGGGGGCTGCCCGGATCTCGACTCAGCAGGCCTGACTTGAAAGCACTTTTGCCGACTTGACAATCACTCGGGCAACAAGTCTGAATTGACAGGCGAACTGGGCCACGAGAAAACAAACATGTTGGCAAAGCTCATGAAGTCCCTGCCGAGCCTGCACTGGAAATCTCTGACCTGCGAGCCAGGCTCGGGTGTGGCACATGGTGGCACCAAACAAGCATGACTTGGGCAGGATACTCCCAAACCGAGTCTTACTTGCAATTTGTGGTGCAAATTTGGTGAGCCATATCGTTTCCAGCTCTTTCTTAAGCTCCTCATCGACAGATGGACACATCTGTAGGTCCACACGTCGGGCAGATCCCGGAAAACTGACGGAGAGGATAAAGCGGTAAGGGTGCAAGCTTGTGCTGCACAACCGGGGTCTCTGTGCCCCGCAACAAAAGTCAAAATTCGCGGTGGGTATGACGGCAAAACTCAGCCTAATGGCCTAGCGCTCTGAAGGGCGGTGCATCTGGTGGAAGGCAGTGGAACTGCCGGTTTCGACGCCACGTGCCGGAGTGTTCGGAGCCTTGTAACCTCGGAAATCCGCTTTGTCCGAGTCCGCTCCGCCCTGAGCCTTTGGCTTCAGCTCCTCCTCGGCGATCTCGACAGCATAGGCAGTGCTCTGCATTGCCCCTGCGACTTTCACATCCTCCGTCTCTGTCTCTGCATGCTTTGGATTGGTGCCCGAAACTTGCTCGGACTCAGTCAAGGTCTGGCCCCTCCACTGCAGCAGCTCCAGATGGCCCTCAGCGAAATCCTCCTGGCAACACCAACTATTGGACATGGTCGCATGTGGCTGACTGTGCATCAGCTCCTAAGGAGCAACTGAGATATTGGGCAAACTATCTAAACCGATCCAACCGATGAGTCCTGCAGAGCATCAGACAGCGTCTGATCCCAAATGTCACTCGATCGCACCACCAGGACTTGCAGAAGGCAAAATGCCAGAGCGGAGTTCATGTCGTATTGCGCAGCGGACCGAAAAGCGGCGGAGAACAAGGACTACTGTGATGACTGCTGCCTTTCCACCAACTCTGGGCTTGAGCATCGGAATCGACATCGATTCTTGGGTCCCTCAGTGTCTTAGCACTGTGTCAAGCCCCTTGCAGACTGCCGCAGACGACCCCCACACGACATGCCTACTTAGGGAAGCGTGCCTGGTGGTGGCATCGGTTCGAAGTGTGCGAATGCTCGCATCCACTGTCCCACTAGGAGACGACACACGTCCGTGCACCAAGCACACATAGCGCTTGGAGATCTCAGTTTTGTGAAACCTGCCGGAGGCGAATGCTGAGTAGGTATGCCGTCCGGAGTGACATGCAGTTGTGGACCAGTGCCACAAGTACGAGCACTGCATCTGCTGGAAGGACGAACACTAAACAAAGAGGAAGTAAGGAAGGGAAGAGCGGGCCTATTGCGCAGCAAGAGTGCAGGTGCCGCATCCAGAAATTCGTTTCGTACAGTGCATACCCTCCGTATTCACCAGGAACCAGCATTCTTGAAGACTTCCTGAAATCTCCAAGTCCGGACGCATGAGATTCCGGCTGTGCACGCAGGTGCCGCTGAGCCTTAGGACAATAGTGCATAGAGGCATGCGTTTGCATGATCCGTCTATCTTCGAGGTATATGAGCCTTGTTTCCGATGACCTCCTTGGTCATCTCTAAGATGCTGGCAGCAGCAGTTTTTGCCGCCAGCAAGGGCCCGCTCGTCTCCTGGATCTCTCACTGCATGCCCTTCATGTTCCATGTTTCTGTGGCACTCGGTGGAGAATGGAGAAATGTGGGAGGCACTGGGCACGGACGTAAACCATGCTGGAAGCCTGGTCGATGCGGTGCGACAGAGGACCAAAGCCCGTCCCTGACAGAGCCGGGTTCGACCTGAGCCCGGCGAGTGGTCGCATTCGTCCAGTCCAGTCCAGTCTTGGGCCGAAGCTCTTCTTCGAAAAGCTTTGGATCGATGCCGGCGACCTCCAGGCAGGGCCAGGGCCAGGGCAGTCGCTGGGAATGCGGGGCACAGCGTGACTTCCGCACCTTGTCCCTCAGCCAGCTTGGCAAGTGGAGGCCTTCCTGCTCACTCTTCTTTTTGGAGGCCTTTGTGTGATCCAAGAAAGGCCTCTGGAGTTCCTTTGGGCGGCAATTCCACCTACCAACGCCCAGCGACACGTATTTCCAGAGAATGCCAGAGATGCCACAATGCACCTTCCAGTGAGGTGGCTTGTAGAGTACAAGCCTTGCAGCCGGGGTGATCAAGTACCCCCAACCTTCAAGCGCTGTCCATAGCTGGCCGAGGCTGGCACATCTGGTCCAAGTCAAGCACAACCTCTGGCCTGGGATCAGCCCATCAGTGAATCATTGAGCGAGATCGATGGGGTTGCTTCACACCTTTGCAATGTCTGGGATGCACTCCTTCAGCAACTGCCATCGCAGGCCAATGCATGTTGTCAATGAAGAAACAAGCAAGTCGCTCAGAGAGGTCCGACAAAGGAAGCGTGCTGAATGAGAACCTTGCCATGAAACGGGAGAGGTCTTGCTCTTGCTTCCTGTCGATGCAGCCTGCAACGTCCGAAGAAAGAGTGAATATTCCCGGCCATGCACAATGCACAGTGCAGTAGGTCCTCTGCGCGCGCGTTGCCAACACTCCCCTTGTCTGGCTTAGTTTACAGTGTTTCGGAAGTGCGAGTAGGAACGAGCGACGTCAGTGCATGCAGGCAGGAGCAGCTGGGCTTTGGACCGGGTTTCGCACAACAGCTGCTTTGGGTCGCCTAGAGTAGCTCTCGTGCAACTCCACCCGATTGCGTCTAGTGCTTCGAAAGTTCTGAGTGAGGCACGGAGGTGCCGGATGGTTTTTGCGCACCTTTCCAAGTCACCCATGTAGGCCCCGAGAACACAGTAACCTAAGACAATCATCCCGACAGCGGATCAAGCTATGGTGCTACAATCTGATCAGTCTTTGAAGCCTCGATGTCCAGTGGAATGACATGCATGGCCGCCTGGCAAAAAAAAGGCCTGATCTACTGACCGGCACGTTATATACCTGCCGGGTTTCGAGGCCAGCTAGCCGCTAGCCCTTTGCCTCCACATTGCCAGGCCGCGCCTCGCGCAGCCTCCCAGCACAACGCACGTCAAAGCATCCTGATTCCCCTGACCGCGAATTTCGTCGTGTTGAAGTCATTTTCGACAACATGTTCCTGCTTAGATTGCGCCGAGCTTCTGAGTTCGACAGTTCTGGAATGCCGACGCTTCTACTGTCGGTCAACATAAGGGAAGAATGAGGCAGCCTTTTCCACAAAAACGCTGCCCGCTTCTTGCTGCGATCTGAGGCCCGGTACCTGCACAAGAGCGGAATCCCCCAGACGAGACGCTATTCTTGCATCGTGTCTTGGAAACCCGTATGGTGCGAGCAACGGAAGATGACATCAATTACGATCCATCGCTCTGGCACCATTGGACCCGGTCTGGCTGCTTGGCCATGTCCGATGGGTCCATGAAGTAAGACCTTGGTTTGTCTGTGATGTGTAAAGCTCTCGTCCATCAATCGCTGAGTTGCTCAGCGCCCAGCTCTCCCCACCACAACCTTGAAGCAGCTGCATCGAAGGTGAGACGAAACCTGTTCGTGGAGCAACCCATACCATGCAAGAAAAGCGATTCAAACCGAATTGCTCTGCCGCGAAGTGGGCATTCTAGCAAAGCACTTTCAGTTGGGTGCCCAATCGAAGCCAACAGCAAGTTTTGACATGCTGGGAACCAAGCTTTCTCGACTCGGCTCCATTTTTTCGCACACCTCAGCTGTCCAAGGGATCGGCTTCTCCCACATTCCTGCTCCGCCCCAGATACAGCACAGCCCCGCTCTCACTTGCCAAGGCCGTCGCACGACCACGAGGTACTGCTGGAAAACTCGAACGAATAGGTTTCATTCAGGTCGCTTTCCTCGAAATGATTTTCGAGCGTATCGCGACGCAGATGCACACGTCGTTCTTGCAGCGCACGCCTTGCCCCAGACGAAATTCAATCTGCCCTTGACTTCGGCAATCGTGGGTGGCATCGTTCCCTGGCATTCAATGCAACATGACCCCAACAAACAAAACATATTTTGCACAAAGCCAACAGCCTTTGCCTGTCAGCCAAAAGCCTTCGATTACAGCCATGTTGGCTGCCATAATCCGCCGTGCTCATTTCCATTAACAGGAAGCCTAGACTGCCTAGACTAAACGCTTTCGTGTGTTGCGAGGCCTACAAAAACAGTCGGGCATCATGCTAATCCGCTAATGCTCAGGAAAGCTTGTTCTTACTCAAGTTGGAAACCGCACAGTGTTGATTCAGTCTGTTCGAGAACCAACATGTAATTAGGTGCACAGTATGATAATTAACCGAGGTTGTACACCTTTGTTCCCGCTTCTTGATTGTCACAGGATGCACAAAACGGGAACATGCTCGACGTGTTGATTGCAATTGCAGAACGCGTGAATGCTTTTGTCGCTCCCTTTTCGTATGTTGCTCCCTATTTATGGCTGGAAACCGTTGGCTGGGAAGCCTTGGGGAGGCCCTGGGAGGCTGGCGGGCCGTTGGAGCCAGGTTTGTCTGAAGGGGATTTGGGAAGGATTCCAAAGCTACTCTACAGGGTTGTGACCAAGGCGTTAAAATCATTTCGAAGAGCTTTAGCAGGATATTGACACAGGAAGAAATAAGCGGTTGTAGAGGTGAAAGGTGATGCTAAGAAGATTTCAACGGAATGTTAAACAGATTTTCGGTGGATTTTGAATGGATCGTATAGAAGCTGATACAGAGATTATAGATCGAATTTGAAGGAATTTAAACATCAAAAGTTTATCAACATGATTCCGAATGCTTCTTGTTTGATTTTTGACAAGACAATGCTTTAGCACTCGATGCACTCTCTTGTTAGCATGTGGCCAGCGGTGCAGGCAACGCACCGTGGTTGTGGGCTGGCGGAACTTTTCAAGAGATCAAACGCTAAAGCCAGTCCTACGGAACGAATAGAAAAATTCACGGCCCTGACCAAACAAGTAACATTCTAAACAGGCTCGCACTGCTCTACTCTAGCACTCGATAGACTATGCGACTTGCCGAGGGGGCCTAGGCTCCGGAGCGCAAAGGCAAAATCAAAACAAAAAACCCTTTCAGGGACAAATGCTACCGGTAATAGGCACATTCCCCCACCGCGGGCGGCGTAGATGTACCTGGGTGAGTATTAAAGTGCCCTTGTCAACGCAACTTACCAACGCAGCTCAACACCGCCTTCACCGGCTACACGCAATTCCCACCATAACCCTGTTGATGCCATCATAGCCACTTCGGACCAAGCACTGTTTAGCGCACACTTCTGCTCCATGCAGGATCTGCGCAAACACTGGACTTCTTATCAACGCATGCCCAGAAATAAAAGCCTGGTTTGAAAACGCTGGCACAGCTGGCTTTAGCTATATCAACAGCACGCCACCGAAGATGGAGTAAGCAAGCTCTTTAACACCAGCTGGCCTCTGTCCGACTTAGGCTTGGTTGCGTCCCAGAGCTCAACACATGGGGTTTACATACAACAGTCTGTCGGTTGTCGCTGGCATGCACCCAAACGCAAACAACTCCAATACAGTTGCACACTGGAGCAACGGTTGAATTATTTCCAGCCAGGGCTCGAATATTTGCTGCGGAAAAGTCGTAAAAGTAACTTGCTGCGGCAAGCTTCAGCTCCGAAAAAACCCATTGCCATAGTTGAGAAAACCTGAGTGCGGCCACTGCAAGTTTTCCGCCGCACAACGAGGCGTCAAATCAAGAAAAGGACTACCTCCGTAAGTTACATCCATGAAATTTAGCTGGCATGACAACAAAGATTCTTTCTTGCATGTTTGCCTTTTGAAATATCTAGTACCCCAGGCGGCTCGCGACGGCACAGCTTTTCCACATCTGCACAGCAAGGGATCTCGCGTGATACAGGGGACCTTGAGAGGTCGTGGCAATCGCAACAAACACCTCATGTTGAGCATGCTCCGTTAAGGATTCCGGATGGCTTGAAACACTTCACATGACCATTGGTCACTTTCGCACATCCCGGAGTTAACATGCTCAAACATGGTGAACATTTGATTTTGGCCACTTCTTCATCATCTATCAAGATGAACCTCCCTTCCCGGTCGACCCTTTTGAAGAGATTGGAGGGTGCTCCACGCTTTGGCTTTGTGAGAACGTCAACGATCATGTGACGAGTTGCCATCCATCTCAAGGACACGTTGTACTTGGAGATGTCCTCCTTCACAAGCATCATCTCAATGGCAACCCTCTTATCCTTGACCGCCAAGGTAGGACCGCCAACGTGATCGTACACTGTACACTGGTTTGCAGTCAGAGTTGTTTCCAAACTGTAGAATAGCCAACAAAACCAGTTGGCCGAATATACCCCAAACGATACGTGGGGAAATCAGAAATATATTTCCGTCGCAAATATAAATGCCCATCAATCAACGATGCACATGTTGCAACTGAAGAGGCAAGACTACCGCTCTCGACCAATGTTTTAGCAGCGAAGCTCGCCGGTAAAGGTTGTGTGAAATGAGGAGGCCACCGCAAGGAGATACACACCTTGCCAATGAAGTTGCATTTCGCAACCTCAATCTGCCCCTCTTCGAAGAATGACGGAACGCTACTTCCAAGGAGCCCTGGCCGACAGCTTGGTAGCCTTAGAACGTTGGGCCGGATTTGTCTGCCGCGAAGCCTCGCGCTTTCGTGATCTCCACTCCGCGATATCTTGATAAAGCGAAGTTCCCAGTTCAAGCATCTCCTTCATGATCACAGCTTTGTAATCCTTGAAGAGAATCGAAGCTTCAACGCGGGATCGAAACTTTTAAAATCCTGATTTGTTAAAGCATCGGCCAAAGCGTTTTGTAACCTCGGCGCCCAATGAAGCTCGAGCGACAAGGAGCGCCCTTGAAGAACAGTCGCCAATTCCATAAGCACTGCGACCAGTGGGAAGGAGGTGGTCAACCAACGAGCAGTAAGCAGGCTGTTGCCCCTGTTGTCCGTCGCAGCGCTGCAAATGAAACTCGCCGCCTTCGTGTTAGGCGGGGTTTCGAACAAGATCACTCCCACCAGAGTCGCAAGTAACTCGAGCGATGCTATGGCACGATAAGATTGGCCTGCCATGTGAAACCACGGAGCATCCACATGTGAAATCTTCTCGGCGAACCATTGGCACTTGCGAGGATCCGTGGACTGACCAGAAGCCCACCCTCCGATCCACATCTGATCTCCCTCAGATTTTGCGTCCGTGCGGAAGAGCTCCACAGTCGCGCGCTCCTTACGGGGCAAAAAAGTTGCGCGAAGATCCTTCAAGAAGAAGTGCTCAAGAAATGAAAGAATCAAGACAACAGCCTTCGGGAGTTTCAGAACATGACAATGCCTCACAGCAGCTACCCAAGCGTAAAGGGGCCTAGGAAAGGACGTAGCAGAGGCAAAACTGTCAGGCCGAAAGAAAGTCTCCCGACCACAGCTCCCATGTCAGCAATGTTCACGAAGCCATCGGCATTGACCTTCCGTATCCAGCATATCATCCAGTCCGAACGTGACTTGGAGATGCTCAGAAGCCTCTGATGTGCCGAAATGGAAAACCCAATCCAGCCATGTTCCGCTCCACCTCGAAACTTATGCCATGCGAATGGAACTCTGTTAAAGAACGGGCTTCACTAAGGGTTCCTACCCTCACACACTGTCGGACACTTTTGCTTTCCTGGGCACGTGTGTCCGGGGTCTCGAGCCTGCACGTTGCATGTGCGTGACTGGCTGTTCCTATGCATTAGCACTGTGGTTCCTGCAGGTGTACTGTCACAGGTGGAATGTTTAACACCCCGCCTTCGAAGTTAGTGCCGGTAAGTTCCTTTACCAAACTGGCTTCGACACTTCTTTCCTTTACAAGACAGTACCTGCACGACTTTCTTTTCTACTCGAAAACAACTGTTGTTCCTCTGTGCAAACGCTACCGTTCACTCGCAATCCTCTCCAAGGTTGCTCGACTGTACAAAACTGTTCCTGAACTTACTTAGATCACCACAGAAACAAAAAGGGCTGTGCCACGGTTCCTGTGTCCTGCTTCACTGCTCTTTCCTCGGCTCTCTGGCCTCAGTACTGCTCGCTGTTCCTTTGCTTCACTGGAAGTTCACTTCGCCTTTGCTTCCTTCTTCTTCTTCTTCGTCGCTGTCCTTGCTAACTTCCTTCTGCTGCGCAAGCTGGTCCTTGAGAAACTCCTCAAGCTGCTTTGCCTGAGACTTGCACTTTTCCTTTCCTTGCTTGTCTTTTGATCCTGCTTTCCAACCTGTTTCCTTGGATCCTGAATACCAGTACCACTGGGTCTTCTCTTCGTTCCACTTCCACTGGTAGTTCCTGCCTTGGAAACCGTAGACTGCAAACCAGTTTCCTTCAAACTCTCCGCGGCCTCTTCCTTTCAAGTACGACGCTTCGTTCACTGGTCCTTTGGCGGAAAGTTCTGGGTCGTCTTTTCCTTGCTTTCCTGGCTTGTGCTGTGTCACGTTTGGTGGCTCCTTTCCTGCTTCCTTTCCTTTTCCTTTTCCTTCCGGCTTCTCCTGTTCCTTTGTTGGTGTTGTGTCTGGATCTGTGGGTGCCTGCGACCCGGCTGCCGATCCCCTGCTCTCAAGCTCCTGTGTAAGGCTTGCAATCCTTTCCTTATCCTCCTTGCGTTCCTTTCTCATGTCCTCCATCATCTGTTCCAGCTTCTTGATCCTGTCTTCTTCACCTCTCGGTTCCACTTCTCCTGATCCTGACGTTGTTCCTGCTGCTGCTGCCTTCCTTTCTGCTTCCTTTCGGGCAATGTATGCCGACGACTCCTTTTGGTCTTCCTCTCTCTTCTTCCTTGCTTCCTTCTCCTTTCTTTTCTTCTCCTGCTCCTTTCTTTCCTTCTCCTCTTTCGCTGCTGCTGCGGCTGCGGCTTCTTCCTCTTCTTTCTCCTTCTCTGCTTTGGCTGCTGCTGCGGCTGTCTCCTCCTTTTCTCTTTCCTCTCTTTCTGCTTTTGCCTTGGCTGCTGCTTCCACTTCTCGCCTTCTCTCGGCGGCTGCGGCTGCTTCCTTCCTTGCTGCTTCATTGTCTCTTTTCTCCTGCTCCTCTGCTGCCGCTTCCATGATCTTCCTTGCTTTGGCCATCTGCTCCTCCGTTGCCTTCTTCTGCTCTTCTGCTGCCGCTCTTGTCTCTTGCTGTTCCTTTGAAATCCTGTCCTGTTCTTCCCAGTATTTGCGATCATCTTCGTCTCGAGGTCGAAATCCTGTGCTCTCTGCTCTCTGCTTTGGCTTTCCTCTTCCTTTGCCTGCTTTTGGTCCTCTTTCCTTTCCTTTTGTTCCTTTCTCGTGCTTGTACGTGTAGTCCTTGTCCACATAAACCTTTTCTCCTGTAACTCTGTGCTCTCTGTAGATGTTGCCGTTCTCGGAGTACTCCTTCCACTCGTTGCTGTAGCCGTAGGGGTGCGGAAAGAGTTTCTTTTCCTTCTCCTTCTCCTCAAGCCTTTCCTTGCTTTTGGCGTTGATCTCCTTGATCTTTTGTCTCCTTGCTTCTTCCTTTGCTTCTTCGTCCTCTTCTTCTGCTGCTGCTGCTTCTCCTGCTTCCTCTGGTTCCTTTGCTCCTTCGGGGTACTCCCCGGGATCTTCTCCTCCAACGTAGCTGTGTACGTAGGCCTCGTTCTCGTTCTCGCCGAAGTAGTCGTGGTCCTCATCCCGTTCTTGAAGTCTTTCGAAGTAGCCTCTGTCCGACCAGTTCCTTATGTCGTCCTCTTCTTTGTGTTCCTGGGAGGTAGGTGACGTAGCTCTCGACGGTGCTGTTCCTGGTCCGTGTCCTTCACGACATAGTTCACCTTCTTCTTCTCGGTCCTTGGCCTCTCTTTTCCTTTCCTCTTCTCTTCTTCTTCCTTCGTGTAGTAGAGGTCGTTCACCAGTTCCTGGACTTGTTCCTTGAGCGTGTCACACGTCTCAAAAACGTGGGCCATGCGTTCCTTGGCTTCTGTCCTGTCTCGTTCGTTCTGCTCTGCCATTTCCTGGACCTGAAACTTGACGTCCTGGATTTGTTCCCTCAGGGACTTCACGCAACCAGCCACATGTTCCTGGGATCGACGCAATCGCGTCGACTCTTCTGTGTTCTTCCTGATCGACTCTGCGATCTCGTTCCTTTCTGCACTGGCTTTCCTGAGTTCTGTGGCGGCTTTCTTTAGCGCTTCAAGTTCCTTGAGAACTTCACTGTTGCTTCTTGCAGAGCTCGCACTGGCTTCCATGGCTGAGGTTCCTTGACCTTCTGCTACTGGCTTGACTATTCCTTGTACTCCTGAGCGTTCTGCGAGTGTTTCGCAGAATTCCTTGAGCTGTGAAAGCATCTCAAAACATGAGGTTTCATGCGCTGTTCCTGCAAACGTTCCTAGCTCACATGCACTCGTGTCACTGCATATGCCGTCCTGCTCACATGACTTGCAAAACAGAAAACATGTTCCTGAAACTCTGGCTGAAACTCTCCTTGCAGAAAACAACTCTCAAAACTCTGTTCCTTGCAACTCTGAATCTGAAGACTGTCTGAAATTCCTGAAATACCTGCAAACAACAAAGCTGCAAACGACAAAGTTTCTGGGCTCTTGATCATCCTTACAACTGCTTTGGCTTGTGCCTGGGCCTTGTGTTCCTTGAGTTCTTCTCTACCTACTGGTTCGTTCTCTCCGGTTTGAAAACCTAACCAATGCAACAACAGTCTGATGCGCTTCGCTGAAAGGGGCTTGGTTCCTATATCGGCTGTGTTTTCCTTGGTTCCTACAGGATGAATGCTGATTGTTCCTTGCTTGGAGGTCCTGTGGAAAAAAGGGTTCTGATCTGGAGGTGCTTCACTCTTCCTACACCTTGCCTTGTAATCATGCCTCTAGCGCCGAAGAATCCATATGCAAATGTACCTTGCATTCTTTCCTTGTCAAGAATTCAACTGCTTCCTTTAACAAGATACTGTCACTAGCTGCGCTAGCTCCTGCGTAGTACTCTGCCTCTACTCAAGCTGACTGAGAGGCAAACAATTCCTGAAGACGTTGAGCGCCTAGTATCCTTCTTTCCTGCCCAATCTGAATCGCTGAAGACTTCCAAAAGATGATGTTCCTTGGGCTGTGTTCCTGTAAAGTCGCAATTGCCGTTCCTGATGGATTCATGGAGATTGCTAAGTCCTCTTGATGTTTTCCTGTACACAAGATGGTATCCTTGCCATGTACTGCACAAGATGGACTAAGTGTTTCCAAGAACCATGTGTGGGTTCCGACATCTTGGAGGCTAAACCTCTTACGGCAAACTGCAGGTTAGGGTGATCCTAACTGACATACAAGAGTATGCCAACGCATTTCCTGAACGATGCTGCTTGTTTCTGGTTCAAGCTTTGGGTGTTGTCGGCTTCCTGAAACTCTTGGGTGCACGGAGTGGGCTTCGAGGCTTTGCTAGTCAACTTCAGTTCTTCCTTGAGTTTCACTTGATACTTCGGGTAGCTGAATTTCCTTTTGAGGAATCTGATGGTTTGATGTGACTCTCCAAGTTCCTGTTCTGTCAAGAAGGGACCTTCAACCTTCAGTTCGTAGGTCTCTCCCAGCTTTCCTAGCTTAGCCTCTAGGTGTCTGGTTTCACATGCACAACCAGCATGCTGTTCCTGTCGTCACGAAACAAAGTAGGGCATGCTATGCACCTATCGAAGTTCTGCTCTTTAAGTGTTCCTGCAAAATGGTCACTCCAAAGAAGTGCTGCATCTCGCTGTCCTGGAAGTAATCTAAACAGTTTAGGACGTGCGTGCCTGAAGCCGGTGTCCCGGCAGGTTCTCGGGAGCCGGTCGGGGCAGCCACTTCCCATGTACAGGCTCACATGCGCTTAAGCCTGTCTGACCTCCTCAGCAACAGCAGGTACACTGCACTCGAATTGCCGTACAACAGCCCAACAAAGGTATTTGTTTTACTTTGTTTTATGTTTTTTTTGGATTGAGAACTGTAATTAGCCACCGATTATGTTGATTTTCCACACAAAGATGTAAAACTTTTTCACTTTGTCGCAGAACTTTAATAACTTTTGGGCAGTTTGTTCCATGTGAGGCATGTCCCTGGTAGATTGATTTTCACTGTTCAATGCGGTTGATCATGAGAGGTGCTTGCATGCACATGCACTGTTGCACGATAGCTTTTTGCATTTTGCCTGCATGGGCTCATGTGACACATACCGCTCCAGTCTTGCATTGAGTCTTGCATGTTGCCCGCTGAGGTCATGTGCAAGGGCTATGATGCATGAGCATTTGTTCATGAAATCTTGCTGCATGCGTTATCATGTCGCATGGTCGCATGGTAGCGTATTTTGGTGTTTCTTTTTCCTGCATCTGCATGCACAGCATTGCATGCTAATGCACTGCAGTCACGGTCATGATCATGTCAGAGTCATGTCATGTGCATGCGCCATGCGCTGCTGCACTGCATGCACTGCTACACTCACTGACGCTCTTCGACTCTTCCCTTGCTTTTGATGCACGCCACCGACAGCATGCTCTGGTGCAGCCGTCGCGGCCGCTGGCAAATGTCGGACAGACCTCAGTCAGCCAGTCAGTCAGCGGATCAAAAGGTCGTGTGTTGAAGCATGTGCAAACAGTGCAGCGGCGGGAGCCAGCAAGACCCAGCAAGACTTTTTTGATCGCAGTTTGTACTGACTGTGCAATCCGCATGAGCGACCATGCAGTACATGCAAACAACGGTGCAGAACTACTGACTACTGTTAGTGAGTTAGTGAGCTGCCAAGTGTATTATGTATCCTTGCAGCCTAGACTTGTCTGAGTTCGTATGACGTAGACGGGACGACATGACGAGTAGCAGACTTAGCATGACTCAGGACTAGACTCAGTACGACTCTATCTTCAGCATAACGTAACTCCCAGATTCAAAGTCTAAATCATCAACTCAATCAAACAATACTCGTAAAGCTTTGTGCCTGTGCTGGCAGAGTTCCAAGTTCCAGCTGTTCCAGCTTGTCGCAGTACTAGGTCCTAGGTCAATGAACTGCCGGTTTAATCCTGGCTCAGATCTCCAAGTAAATAAACAACTCAATGAACAACGGTTTCGACCTGGTTCAGATCTCTAAACTACGGATTGTTGAACCCACACCTCATGTAACAATGCAGCAATGCACTATGCAGACTATGACTATGCACTTTGCACCAATGCACAACAATGTTCAATGCATCGTTCTCCCATGATGCAGCCTGTTCACACTGCATGACGTCTGCCGGTTGCCAGCCATCTAAGAAAGAGATTGGCAGCCCACCACACCGGCCGGCCAAAAGCGGACACGGAGGACGGAGGATACTGTGACTATAACCGTACTACGACGTACTACGACTTACGACACCTACGTCAGCGGTCCGACTTTCGTTTCAACACCAGGGCCAGGCTCGGTACGGTTTTGGCTGCTTTATCATGCAAGTGAGTGCCGTGCAAAATGCATGCATGCATGCTCAGCCAATCATTCACATGCAATGGTGTGACAATTGGTGGTTGATGGCAATCCCTACTTGCTCATTGCACTCCTCTGGCAATCTCTACGACTCTACTTGAGCAAGTGCACTCCTCGAACAGTCCTCACGGCTGCCTTCTTCTGCTTTGCATCCTTCTTGTCGCCGCCTTTTTTCTTCGATCCTGCCACTCCTGCTGCCGCGCGAAGGACGCATACGGCACCCAAGCCGCTTGCTGCAACCACTTTATCTTCGTCCGCAGCTGCTTTGACCCGCGCGCCCTTCTCCTTCGGCTTCTTCTCTCGAATCAATGAAGCGGCGGGCTCTCCCGACACACCCTCGCACTGCAACCTGATTGATTGGGGTTCAGGGCTTCAGCAGCGGTCTACGGCAACGGTTTAGAGGAGGCAGCTCAGGCAGCTCGCTGACACGGCTCAAACCAATCATAGTACGCATCATACGCCAGCAGCCAGCAGTCAAGGTGGCTACAGACAGCTTTGAGTCAACAATCTAGGGTAATGCGAAGTTTGCCTTGAACGATGCCAGCAAGTCGCGACTTATTACAAACGTCCTATGCGCACGTGCAGTGACACACAGCAGATTCAGGACACGAAGCCAATAGACAGTCATGTCTGTCTCGTTCCAGATCTCCTTCTGCTCAGGCTTGTCGGAGTTGTCGGGCTTGTCGGGATTGAAATGCGCTGCAGGTGTCCTTTCATCAGCAAACATGAGGGCCCCAAGCTCCTGGTCGCAAAGGTCGCGACCAGTGCACCGCTCCACCGGCTTTTCCTTCTTAATCGGCACGGCGAGCTTCGCATTGGATGACTCATTGGATGACGTGATAACCCCGGGAGCATCGTCGTCCAAGTCCACGTCCACCACCTCCACCTCCGCCTTGTTCTGTTTGGGGGTTGCCGTGCCTTTCTGCGCTCGCTGCGAAGTTTCTGGGGTGTTCTGCGCTGGCTGCGTGGTTTCTGGGGTGACCTGGAGGCTTTCCTGTGTTGCCTGCTTGCCTTCCTGGGTGACCTGGGTTGCACCGGGCAGATTGGCATGTGTGCCGATATCCATGGCAGGTGGGCTCTTTTTGGGCGGCGGTTTGGGTTTGGTCATGCTGACGGCGCCATGGTTCGAGATGTAGATCATAATGTCCTCCGACTTCAATTCCACCGTGCTGCGCTCTTTGGGACCAGCGTGCTTGGCCAGCCAGGCAGGGACCACCACGTCCCCGGCTGGCGGGGATGGAGGCGGATTCACGAAGAATTCCACGCCTCCCCACTGGAGCAGCATCAGGGACTGCGGGGTTTTGTTGAGCGAGACAGGTCCTACGAAAGGCAATTCCATGTCGTCCGGCGCGTGGCACAGCACTACCCTTTCCCGTGTGGCCGCAGCAGCAGCATCTGCGACCAGAAACACGTGAGCATCTGACTTTTCCTTTGT
Source organism: Symbiodinium sp. CCMP2592 (assembly GCA_905221615.1). Classification (NCBI taxonomy): domain Eukaryota; class Dinophyceae; order Suessiales; family Symbiodiniaceae; genus Symbiodinium; species Symbiodinium sp. CCMP2592. The sequence continues at coordinate 312,226 of CAJNDT010006222.1, forward strand.
GTTGGCGTAAAGCCGCCACAGGAGTGATTCGAGCCCCCTGCAGATCGCCTGCACACAAGCAGCAGTCGCAGACACTGGCAGACTGGCAGACCATGGAACTCACAATTCAGACATAACGTTGCAGAGGAACATCAAGTCATGTCATGCATGCTGACTATAGCTTGATATAGCCATGGGCCATTGCGGATCGTGGTTTTGAGCAATTTCTGAACTGGACATGACATGCGTCTGTGCTGTGTGGGTGCGACCGTGACATCTGTGCACTGCCACAAAGCCTTCAGGAACACTGCATCGATGCGCACGCCCAACTCCGACTGGACATCATCCTTCTGAACCAGGAATTCTCCAAAGGCATCCCAGTCTCTGAGTACATCATGAAGCCCTCCGTCATCGTACACCCCCACGTGGGCTTTGTGAATGTCTGCAAGGCTGATCAAGGGCTTGCAGAGGCTCTTCTGCATACTTCGGACCTCTTGGCCAACCACGTCCTTTGAGAATTATCAGTGTGGAATCAGAACTTCTAATCAGGATTGATAAACACGCGTGACAGTCAGTGGTCATGTGACATGAGAGCTGGCATGCATGCAGCAGCGGCTTTGCTACTACCTACTACAAGCAGGCATTAGTGAATCATTCGCCTGGGATAAACATTAAACATGACGTCACGAGTGACGAACCCGCCAACCACGATAAACACGTGTCACGCGACAGTCATGGGACATGAGACATGAGAGCTGGCCCTGTCTAGGAAGTCTGTAAATCTGTAAATGGATGCATGCATGCAGCAGCTCAGCAGCGGCTTTGCTACTACCTACAAGTGACCTACAAGCAGGCAGGCATGCGGCATTAGTGAATCAAGCAGCAATATGCAGTGCAAGATGCAGGCAGGATCTGCAAGCGCGGCCCTACCACTCAAGAACACGAGTCACGACCACAGTAGCATGCAGCCATGCCTAGCATCATGTGACCTGTGTACCATCATGAGTATCACAGTATCATCATGAGCAGCATGCATCGCTGCGTATCCTCATCTTCAGGCTCGTCCTCATCGTCCAGCTCCTGTGCACTGGTTCGTTTGGCTTTTGAAGGGCTTCCTGCGGCATTCATCATCCGGCTGACTTGGCTCGTCACCGTGTCCCTGTCTCCATCTGCCGTGGGCGTGGCTGGCACCACTGCTTCGCCTGTCTCGATCTCGGCTGTCACGCCGCACGACTCGCGCAGAATCTTCGTGGCCTCTGACAAGGAAGTTGCATTCAAGAACATGTTGCACCATTTCGCTGCCCAGTCAGCATCTTGTGATTGGGAGAGCACCTGGGCAAAGGCACAGCTGCAGCAGAGACTGCACAGAACAATCCGGCACGGTTTCGCATGGACAAGTCAAGTGACAAGTTGACAAGCAGTCCACTGGGCAATCCGCGCCACTCCACATGTCACATTACGGCTGCCGGCTGATGGTTGCTCTAAACTTGTAAACAAACGACAAACCACGCTGCCACACTGCGCTGATCATGCGTGCCTATGCATTGTTGCAAAGTTACAAACCCCGGAAGAGAACAGACACGACACACGGTTTACATTATACATTGCATGCCATGCCACATCACTGCCACATCACATCTTGCATGCCACGTATGGTCAGCCAATTACAAAAGCAACAACATAAATATTACTCCAAGCCGCCGAATCGAATCCAGCCAATGCTGCTCCGAAATCGTGAGAACAGGTGACCAAGGAGTGGTCAGCAAGCTCAGGAGCGTCAACGGCATTAACCATCTGCTGCAACATTCGGGCACACGCCGGTTGCACTTTGAGAACACGCAAATCCAGCAGGCTGCGCAATGCCAGGATAGTGTACCTTGCCCGAAGCCCACAAATTGCACCCAGATTGCCCTCTGTGACGAAGATGTCCTGCGAACCTTCAGGAAACACCCCGGCGACTTTCAACTGGCATGACACGGCCGACGCGTAGGCTATCCAAGACGATGGGGCCGCGCCGCTCTTCCCCATTGTTTCGAGCAAGAGCTCCAGCTGAGCAGCCAGGTCGGGAAGCTCGACGAACTGTGAGAGTTTGCTATTCAAGTCCACCCTGAACTTGCTGAGGCCGGTGTGCAATGCGGAAGGTTTGGGGAGCTCGTTGCTGACGAATGCTCTGAGTTGCTCAGATTGATGCTTGTCAAAGTTCTTGATCACGAGCATGATCATCTCTTCATTGCTTGCGTTATCGTCGGCACCATCGATCGTCATGGTGACCTTCTTGCGATTGGCATAAGCAGTACACAGGCATCCGGAATGAATCACGATGACTCACTGACAAGGCAGGGCAGGTAGACTTGACTCGACAAGCAGACAGAGAGACTACAAGTGACAGCCGAGCCTAACAAGCATGAGGCATGACGCACATTCATTGACTGATGGCCGCTTGGCCCACATGGCCTACTGCAGCAAACTCCCCTCGTCCCTCATCCGATATCCTCCTGCAGACCCTCAAGCAGCCTCATGCACATGGATTGAGAAGACGTGCGACGGAGCCGGCACGGCACAGGTTGACTTGAATGCAGAACTGCCCCAGTCCTAGTCCTAAAGTCCTAAAGAAATAGACTCCAGGCAGGCACTCTTGCACACGAACTATGGGCCCGAGCATGCATGGAATGCATGGGCCAATGAATGGGCATCTCACAGAGGAGCGACGAAGACAGGCAGCGGCATCATGACAGAAGGCAGAAAACGCAGAAGACCGACTCTGTCGGTCTAGCACTCGATTCCTACTGACCGACTTACCACCCTACCGCCGACCACTACTGACTATGAGCACCACCATATCCACGGAGTGCCAGTGACTACGAGATTAGATGCGCATCACAACACGGTTTGTGGACCAAGTCAGCGCAAGAACTAACAGTTCAGGAAGTAAGCCCCTGACGGGTGCTTTGCAAAGCTCGAGCAGGTTCGAGGCAAGCGCCAATGGATTGAATTGCTTTTCTCCAAAATTGATTTTTTCTTGGTGTGAAGCATACACCAGTCTTTCGCATTCCTGCCTGAACTTCGAATAGACCTTGAACGCTTTTCCATTGACTGCCACCGAAGTTGTCCAGCACAGTTCCAAGAAGAGTGACACCAGGAACTCCTTGGTGCTTGTGAACTCCTTGTCGGAAACCGTGTATGGTAGATTGGTCCTTGCGAACGCGAGGGCTGAAAGGAAATCGTCCAGGGCACACTTCTCTCGCTCCTCGCTGCCCGAACCTGTGGCCTTTAGCCGCGTGGTGAAGGCAGTCGCTTCGCTGCCACCGCGGGTCTTGAGCCCATCTTTGCCTGTCACCACCCCAACCGGGGCCGCCAAAGATCCTGCACCTGCACTATAATTGTCCATATCCTGCATGTCCACGTCTGTGGCCTGTTTCACTGCCTCCTCCACATCATCACCGGCTTTCCTTTTCTTCAAGGTTTTCTTCAGCTGCTTCTGTGCCTTTTTGTCCTGCCTGTCTCGTTTGTTTTCCTGCATCGTTCGCACTGCAGCATCGACATCCATGGCACCGGTAGCTGAAAGCCTTCGCTGCTTTGTGGGTGCACCTGGCTCTGGCTTTTCTGTTGGATCCTTGCATGACTCGAACGATTCGCCGGCGTTGACACGATCCTTTGCCTCTTGCTCCTCTGCCTCGACAGCCTGTTGAGTGATTAGATAAGAGTGGCTAGAGTGGATTGGCTTCGGGGTTACGTTCCAACGACGCTGAACAGGCACAGCCCCCCATAAATAACAAACCCCTAAACGGCCAAAACGGTGTATAGAATGTAAGGTGATGATGCAAGGCCTGCCGCTTCAGCATCTTCTTGAATGTGACTGATTCGCCCATGGGCGTCAGCAGGTTTAACATTGCAAGCTTTCGCTCATCGTTGCTGGCCCCCGCGACACCACTTCCGAAGATGTGCGGCACAGGCCGATGTGTTCCTGATGCCAAGCTCGGAACCTCTGCTGACATGTAGGCCAGCAATGCAAACATGGCAATGGCAAAGTCAAGCCACGAAGCACGCGCAATGATTGCAAGAGCACCATGCAGTGCAACATGCAGCATCATGTGACATGCGACATGCGGCTAACATGCGGCAGCTCAGTAGAAGGGATGCGGGATGCAGATGCAGCAATCATTCACACGAAATCACACGCCTGCATAATGCTGATGCACCTGAAGCCTAAAACTAAAACTAGCTCTGCAAATAAATCTCGTGAGAGCAACGCAAAACTTGAGGGACTCCAGCATCACAAGCTTGATCTCATTCTTGGGGTAGAACCCCTTCATGGTGAAAACGTAATCGGACTTTTCCACAACTCAGAGCCTGGTACGTAGCGGAGTTCTGCAATTCACAATGTGCTCCATGAAATTGGGCTCATGCCAAAATCACGTGTTAACACATGTAAAACTGTTCAAGCAACGTGTGTACAAAGGGCAGGGATGTAATGTTTCATCACCCCGCCTGAGGTTCGCTAGTTGGCTACAGTACACTACGAAGCTCACTGAAACTCAAGTGAAACTCACTCCTCATCACGCCCTGTGCACCGCAAAGCCTGGCGCACGTAACACGGGCTCTCAGTTTTCACATGCCTGGCCACCGTAAAGGGAATTGGTGACCGCAAATGGCATCATGTCTGCGTGGTAGCATCACGCATTGCACACTGCCTTCCGTGAGGCATTTCATAGAACTCAAGTTGTATCATCGCGTTCTCGTCCCGCAATGAACGATTCTCGCGCTTCAGCTCGTGAAGCGCTCTCTTATCGTCCTTCTGCTCATCCCATAGAGCCGAACACAAAGCTCCAAGTTCTCGGACCTCAGTGCGCTCTCGATTGAGCGCACACCGAGTGCGCACGAGCAAAATGCTCAGTGCCACAAGTATGCACAGCAGCCCGCAAAGAAGCATAAAAGAAATCATATCATGGCTGCTTGACGTTGTCGTCGTTGTCGTAGTCGTAGTGGTAGATTCAATCTCCACATCACGAAAGAAACCGGCCGAAATTGACCCAAGGCTCCAAGCAATTGTCGCCATCATAACACAAGCGGCATACATTGCCCCACGACGGTACCACGGCCCGCCGGGCGCTGCAATATACAGCCATCCTTCATCACCACCATTGGCACCATGCTCTGCCGCGCTCTCCATTGCATACACTGTCATGTACATCGAAACAAGCACTGCAAGGAAGAAGCATGCACTCATGTTGACACTTGTCACTGCACTCGCTTCCGCAGGAATCGGCATCATAAGCAAAAGCATTGCCACTCGCTTAACCCACGTGTTCGACATGTCATTGCCTGCCACTGTACGAACACGCTTGACCTGAGCTCGGATCGTCGCCGCAGTGCACGTGTGCTCCCACTCATTCTCCCCGATTGGCCTTGAGTGGTAGTCCACAAAGTCATGAAGAAACAGTAGAGTTCGCAATCGGCTTGGGGAAAGTGGCTTGGTGTGCAGGTCTCCTAAATTGAAGTGGGTCGAGATGTATTTCATCACCAGCCGCTTCTGCTGAACAATGTCCTGCAACCACAATAGCCGGCCCTCGAAATGCTTGCTGGCTTTTGTAACTCCCTGACGCAAACAGAAGGCCTTGCACGATTGGTTGTCAACATACAGGATCAGGTCGCAGGGGCTCCGGCTCATAAACTCGATCACAGCCTTCATGAACAGCCCCTGGCACGCGCTTCCCACAGCACTGTAGTACTCGCTTTCCATCGAACTCAAACTGATGCACTTCTGAGATCTACAGATGTAGTGGACATATTGTCCGTTCACACAGAAACTCGCTCCACCATATGATCGACGATCCTTCTTCGACCCTGACCAGTCGGCATCCGAAAACACCTCCAGTACATTACGCTCAGCGTCATCTGCACAACCAGAATCATACACATAACCGTTCAGTTTCCTTGTCCCAGGAGCGGCAAACTTCATCAGGATCCCATAATCACATGTGTTGATAAGGTACTGGATCAGCTTGATCAAACCAACCTTTGCATGCTCAGTCGGCCTCGCCATGTAGCTTGCAAGCATGCGCACAGCATAGCCCACATCGGGCCGGTCGCAAGATATGTATAAGGCTGTTCCCACTGCTTGTCGAAACTTGCTTGCATCGGTGTGGTTGAGCTCACGGGTGGTGTCCTTAGCACGAAGTTCACTCCAACATGGAACCCGTTGTCGGTTGTTTTGCGTGACATTCATGGTCTGCTTCATCTGCTCAATGTAGGAAGAGGGTTGCCGAATCACAATACCCTGTTCTGTAATCGTATGCTCACGCTTGAGGAAACTGAAAGAGTGACCCACCTCATATGCAAGCTCATACGTGATCTGAAATCGCTGTTCAATCACTGGAAGAAAGCACTCGCGGGCCCACTGGAGCGGCAAAAGAAGTAAGGAATCATCAACATGGATCATGCCCGGACCCTTGTCTGCACAAACTCCATCAGATCCTGGCTTGCTGCTGACATGCACTACCGCAGGGCACTCCTTGCACTTTTCAATCACGAAGTGCTCTCCGAGATACTCGCAGAAGTGTGAGAACCACTGTTGTGATCCTTCACGTTGCCCCGGAACCATTCGCATGAACACGAGGTCTTGACCTTGCACTTTGGAAACCACTGGCGTCGGCTGGGGAACCTCAAGGTATGCATCTTTCACGTCGAGCGCCAAAATGGCATACTGCTCGGATGGCCGCGATTGCTTCCAATTCAGCCACTGCGCCGGGATGAGGCGCACAATGTCCGTGCTTGTAGCAGGGCTAAACAACCCTTCTTTGGACTCATCCAACCACCGAAACTCCCGAGCACACAGTCTGGATCGGCGGTACCATGAAGGAACCCCATTCCGCTTCTTGTGCCGCCACGTTCGAACAAACTTTGTAGTGAGGCTCTTCATCGAACCCAGATCATCATCACCCGTGGCATGTCTTAGCACAGATTTCTTCAGCAGTCTGCTGACCTCAACTTGATCAGCAAGGTTGTCAAGCTCGGCCAAAATGGCATCATCGAGCTCTGGCTCCCTTCCATTGTCGGGAAACCACAGTCTGTCATCATCTTCGGCCACTTCCGCTTCGGGATTGGCCTTCACCTCATTCATGAAACTGTCGTCCGTCTCGGACTCCATGGACCACAGCTTGGTCTGCACTTCCCAGCCGTCGGGCTGGTCCAAATCAAACTCGCCTTCATCGTTCACTTCATAGGACTGCTCACCAAAAGTCACAGCACGAATGCGCAGCTTCTTCAACGGTGGCAGTTCTGCTTCAGGCGTGCTAGGTGGATCGGGCCTCATTGCAGGATTGGGCCCCGGAGGCTCAGCTTCAACACCAGCCATGCTCTCATCTGGAATTGCTCGAGCACTCTCAGGAGGAGGCACATTGCGCCTCGGTGGCGCCATTGCTCCGGCCCCGCCCAACGGCGTAACCGGCATCCCAAGTGCCTCAACTGCAGGTGTTGGAGGCTCGCTCGCAGCCTCATCAGGGGACCTTGGCGGTGCAACATCCCGCACTGGATCCACAGCCGCTGGCCGTTGCTTCGGCATTGCCACAAACTTGGTGCCTATAACACCACTTCCATAATCCCAAGGGTAGCCCTTCAGCTCACGATAGAGCTGCACTTCAAGCTCCCAAGGTTGACCCACACGGCGGATGGATCGTGACAGTCGTATTCCGTCCTTGCCAGCAATGATGTACATGTCGTTGAGCGAGGATTTGCTCACCAGGATTCCAAGCATCCACCGCTTGTCGCCTTTCTGCTTAACATCAAGCTGGCAGTAAACCGGTTCGGCGAACGGCGCAATTCGCCCACTGTACTTAGCCCCACAGGCCCTTTCATAGGCTGTCATGTTGCCAATCACTCTGTATCTGTTGAGCAGCCACGCACTGTGCACAAAAGCCCAGGCAAACAGAACATGCGTTGTAGGCAGGGGAAGGCCGGTGCGGTGACGAGCCTGATCAAGCAAAGTGTTTGCAAGCTTCCGCACCGAGTCAATGGCCTTCTCACAAAAGCCTAGGGAACCTTTGGCACCTATGGCAGGATTCTGAACAAGCGTCTGCAACCCGAGCCGTTGCCGAGCCGTGACGATAGCTCGCTGCAGAGTCAGAGTGGAGGGCTCGTTGTCGCACTTCAGGGTCACGGTGGTGTGACCGAGGCTTTGGATGAACCTCATAAGCTCGATGCCTAGGTACCTTGTGTCGCCTTTGGACTCACATGGAATCGCTGCGATCATGCCAGTAGCGCTGTCATGTGCCACAAGGCACTTAAGTGCACGCTGGGAGTCCTCAGGAGCTGCATCGAGGTTGCAAATGCCGTCTGGCACACTGTACCCTGAAAATGAAAAATCAAATTGAATAATTGGGTTGTCGCGGGGGCCCTCCTTCAAGTACTCACTCCGATCGGGCATTGCTCGCATGCTGATGCAGTGTGGGCACCATGGCTTGAAAGGCACGTGGGTGCACTCATGAAGGAATCGTTCTGCCTCGGTGGGCGCGGCTGCGACCGGTTGAACCCTGGGTTGCCTCTCACCTGAGGACTGAGCATCGGCAGCAAGCTCCAACTCTAAGGCCAAACGCTGCTTCTCAAGATATCCCTTGACACGGCTGAAGAGGCGGGACTTGGAGCCAGCCGTACTAAGGTTCAGCTTGGCTGCCGCAGTTTTCAGAACAGCTAGGCTGGAGTCATGCGCAATGAGCACACCATCAAGGCTCAGCGGCTCGACATTGTCGGTTGGCTCTCCAGCTTCCAACTGGTCGGGCAGTGGCATTGGCGCTGGGCTCGGTTGTCCAGCTGCATCCTCTAGGCCTTGCATAGCCTCATCATCGGGCACCACACGATCATGCTCAACTGTCCCGACAGGCGCTTGCTCAGTCTCTGCTCGAAAATGATAAAAATCTGGCTCTGGCAGACCTTGTGGTTCGGTCATGCCTGCAGGGAGCTGCACACCTATCTCTGACACGGGCTCAACCTGCACGTGCAAAAATGAAATTACCTCAGCAACCTGACCTCCGGGCAAAACGGCTTCAACCTCTTTCAAGTCAGCCCACGGCACGCAGTGCTCAAGCAGAAACCAAGTCCCACTGCGGCAAATGAGGGTGCTCCTGAGAGGCCAGCCGATTGGCGCCATGAAACTCGGATCGACAAACCTACTTGTGCGACCTCTCCACACCAGGTGACCAGACGAACTGACTTGCCATCCGAAATCGAGAGACTCAAGCGTCTTAGCCTCAAAACGCACCTGGATGGACGCAACTTGCACCTGGCTTGGGCACACCTCTTGGACCTCACCTGTGACCTGAAACTGGGAATGACTGCATGCGGCATCACAGACCTGTTGGCTGTCGGCATCACGGACCTGTTGGCTGTCGGCATCACGGACCTGTTGGCTGTCGGCATCACGAACCTGTTGGCTGTTGGCATCACGGACCTGTTGGCTGTTGGCATCACGAACCTGTTGGCTGTTGGCATCACGGACCTGGCTGTTGGCATCACGGACCTGGCTGTTGGCATCACGGACCTCGCTCTCGCTCACTTCGTCCTCAGAGTGGTTGTTGACCTCACCTGCACCTGGATTGTAGTACATCAAGTCTTGGCCCTCATGCTCCACACGACGGATCTGAGCATTCACGGCCAATGAGTAGCCTTTGAACAGCAGGGGCACCTCGGCACCACTCCGTGGGTGGCGCAAGCACATAGGACCTGCGCCTGCATTGTCACCTTGACCTTGGCGAATAGGCCACCATCCCTTACGCATGAGTCGTCCAAGGCTTAACAGTGGTTGGGTGACCTTTGCCACAATGCAGCGTTCACGAATGACCACGGGCCGGGGCCCACCAAACAGCACAAACTCTATCAACCGTTCGGCCTGAATCTTCATCGCGCCCCCTTGGGCATCTTGAACCTGCAGCGGTCGTGCACGAGCGGCACGGCCACAAGACTGAAAAGTCTCAGGGATGCAAGAGATGTCGGCACCCGAGTCGATGATCACACACTGGCCTGCGTCAGTCACTGCTCGAACACACGCAGTAGCAGGACTCGGCGCCAAGTCAAGCACAGCATAGTCATCAGGAGGCAGGGTCCACTGGTCATCATCATCCTGGGAATCCATTGCATAACTCTGTGGCGCAGTCACAGTGATCATACAGACATTGGGCTCATAAGGAAACGGATCCTCCAGGTCTGACATGTCGAAAACAAGTGGCTCAGCCGCAACACGGCGAACGGTGGACTGTCCTGCTTTGCCTTGCTGGGCTTGAAGGGCACTCGCAGAAGATGGGGCAGTCGTGCTAGTGCCGGCATCGGACGCTGCAGAAGAGTTGGCCTGAACCTGCCGGGCACCTTTCTGATGGCCTTGCATGTAGGCCTTGAACTGAAAGCAGTCACGCTTGTAGTGCCCCGGCTTCTGGCACCAACTGCACACGGAGGGCCAATTGCCCTTTGCATTGCCACCTTTGTCCTTACCTCCCTTGCTCTTGCCCTTGTCGCCTTTGCCTGCATCGCCTTTGCTGCCTTTGTTGTGCTTGCCCTTGCCGTCTTTGCCTTTGTCGCCTTTGCCGCCTTTGGGCCTGCCCTTGCGGTCTTTGCCTTTATCACCTTTTGCATACACACGGTCTATATCCATCGGCGCAACATCGCCGGTATCATGCAAGCCTTTCTTTCCATCACTCAGGCCATAACTCGAAGCAACACTGGTTTGCCACTTCGTGTTAGCTCCATCCCAACGCAGCACAAGCTCACGCAAATCACTGTACGTGCTGTCGTCAGATATGACTACATTGGCATGCTGACGGAGCTGGCCTGTCAAGCAACTGAGGAGAGTGGCCATCTTGTTGTTCTCCGGGAGACCGCCTGGCTCGAGGCGCTCATACTCCTCAAAGGCGCTTTCAAGTCGCAGCAGCTGCTGGGCAAGTCCTTGTTGGGCCGCAAAAGACGGCCAGCTGTTGATCGTACGCAGCAAAGCTAAAACTCGATTGCGGGTCTTTGGCATAAGATCTTTGCTGAGCAGTCTCCATGCCTCAAACCCGTTCTGATCCTGAACAGATCGCAACAGTCGCCTGCCGCGTTCATACAGTAGGCCATTCAACATGCCGTACAGCAGCCGAGACCGCCGCTTGGCACCATCATCAAGAGAACTCAAGATCACTGCTGTCTGCTGCCGGCCATACTCACGAAGCTCGCTGCTGAACTCTGGTTCCAAGCACGATAAATACTGTTCAAACGTCCAGCTCCACTGAGGCCATTGCGCAAACTCCTCATCTCTCGTAGTGGGCCGGAACGGATCCGGCTTCGGTAGCACCTTGGTCAGATCTCCAACACCCATAGGTCGAGCACCTTGGGCCGTGCTTGCAAAAGCGGCGGCTTGAGCAGCCGCACTGGCAGCCTGTGTGGCCTCCGACATGCGTTGCATAAGGACTCTCAAGTCGGCAGCTGTCATAGCAATTTCACTTCCAGCATTGGTAGGGCTCGTTGGCTGAAAAGGGTTTGTAGGCGGTGGCTGCATGAAAGGCGCAGGACCCATTCCGTGCGCTGAGGCGGTGGCTCCAGGGGGGCCTGTAAGCTCCTCATCCGTCTCATCTCCAATATTCGCCATTGCTCTGTAAAGCAGGGCAATCAATCAATATCAATCACCTCCTTGCAACTGTTCAAACACAGATTGGCACCAAATGTGCGTCGGGGCTCGGGCCCTTGCAACTCGATCGGCTGATCCGGAGGGGCCTGCAGTTCGGAGAACGCGGCCTCACTCGAAGCAGCACCTGTTGAAAAACCAAAGGCTTCCAAATCTCGCTCAAACAACTCGCGCTCCTCTGTCGCAAAAACTGTGTCGTGTATCAAGGCTTCAGGGATTGCTTCGTCACACACGTCGTCAACTGCAAAGAACCGGAAAACTTCTTTAAGGTGGCTGTCCTTTAAACACCGGTGGGCAAAGTCCCACACTTGCTGAGTAGTCTCCAGAGAAGCCAAGTTCGCCTCCAGCGAACGTTGGGCGGTACTCAAGATATTCTGCCACCCTTCAGCAGATCTGCCAGCGGGGCGTTCACGCTGTAGCAGCTGCTCAAGATGCAGTTCAGTAACTCTGGCCTTGATAGCCTCCAGAGAGGCCAAAGAGGCAGCCGTGCTGCCGAGAGGAAGCGCGGGCGGATCGGGGCTGCAGGTGACTACACACCTAGGCCCTCAACACCAAAAGTCAAAAGCGAAAAGTTCAAGCCCGATGGCCCCTGAACAGGACCCAAAGAAAGTTCACGTGTCTCGAAGCTGGGTCGGCCCAGCTCCGCTACCATGAAAACGTAATCGGACTTTTCCACAACTCAGAGCCTGGTACGTAGCGGAGTTCTGCAATTCACAATGTGCTCCATGAAATTGGGCTCATGCCAAAATCACGTGTTAACACATGTAAAACTGTTCAAGCAACGTGTGTACAAAGGGCAGGGATGTAATGTTTCATCACATGGCCTTCATAACGACCTGTACCATTTGATTTAAGCAAGCAATGCATGAAGCTGGCGTGGATGCTGACATCAAGAAGTCGCCGTGCTCCAGATGCCATGCCTTCGATCAATCAGCATCCAAACGGCAAACCGTGAGCTAGCACAGAGGCACGCAGGCCCTCGAATTCACCTGTGACAGCATGTAACTCCGTGACTATCACAGAACTACATGGCACGTGCCGCATGCCCACGCTGCCTACAGAGACAGCAGACACACAGACACGCATACACACAGCCACACATGCACCCACACGCACGCATTACGCATGCTCACATACACAGATGCACACTCGCTCGCCCAAGCAAGGCGGCAGACACACAGATACACATACACGGACCAACGGACAAACAAACAGAGACTGTGTTGCAGTGGCATCTGGTGTGCATGAAGGTGGTGTGGTGTGGCAGCGCTGTGTTTCTGCGGGTGTCTGTGTGGGATGGTGTCCGGCGGCACTTGTGCTGTGGTGTGTGGTGTGCCTTGTGACATTGTGTGTGTGTGTGTGTGTAGCAGTGTATGTGTGGGTGGCGCATGGTGTGTGTGAGTGTTGTCTGTGTGTGTGTGTGTGTGTGCGAGTGTGTGTGCACTGCACTGTCGCCCACGCATGCACACACATAACATACAGATATCTCCAAAACTTCGCGCCTCGAAGGACTCAAGCAATTCGAACGTCTGGAGACTGTGCCCAAAGGACTTGGCTTCTTGGAACTGCGCGATGGACTCGAAACTGGAGGAGTATTCCTGCCTCACCCACTGATCGTACTGTCGTTGATAGGTGGTCATTTTTGTGGTAATGCCTTGGTCGGCGCATCGTCTGCGCCAGCCAGCTTCTGCCTTGAGAGCTTCGTGGACTTGCCCCATGACAGTCTGGCCACTTCCGACGTGATGTCGGTTGTGTTCCGACACCAGCCACGCCACTACGTGGTCTGGCGTGTCTTTTGACAGGACCCGGCACCTTTGCAATCCCTGTTCCAATGCCATTTTCACCATCGGATGCTCCGGCGAGTGCTTTGCGCAAGCATACAGGGCCTCGCGGCGATGATTGTAACTGAGCGCAAGCAGAGGGTAGTTGTGTTGCTTGGGACCCTTCCCCCAGCGGAGCCATGGAAGTCCTGCGCGGCATGCCCAGTTAAAGATTGAGTGATTATAGAAAATATAGGAGATGACCGATGACCCGATGATTCCCGATGATCAATGATGGTCCGCCATAGTGATGACTGATGACAGTGATGACGGTGGCAAGCAGGGACAGCCATCTAACTGTGAACCATGTGCAATGACGGCAGACCAGACCGACCGACCCATCGTGCTGCAAAGCGTAGCTGCACGGCTGCTATGGCGGCAACAGGCTGGCTGCAACCCCCAGCAATACCTAGCAGCATCTGGCGAACGCGCATGTTGAGAGTTCAGACTGTTCAGACTGCATCCATCGACAACAACAAACATCAACATTTATCAACATCAACAGACTCAACATGTTCTACCTTGCACATGGTTGGCACGCCACCAGTCCACCAGCGCCTGGAACTACTGTACTACTGAACTGTACGACTCGACGCCCGACGAATCCATGTACACGCAAAACCTCTTGCTTTAGCATTACTGTCTGTTACATTACTGTCTGTTACATGAGGCAGCATGAGGCACATGGTACATGAGTCATAAGGCACACATGACTGACAGCCAGCCTGACAACACACAAACACACAGGCACTGGCACACCTGCGACGTGGCGATAGGAAGGCCCTGGGAAGGCGACGAGCAAGGGCCGCAAGGGCAGTGACACACAGTGACACTCTTGGCGCAGCCAATACCACTGCCACCACTGCAGCAGCAACCAGAACCAGACTACCACTGCCACCACTACTGCAGCAGCAACCAGGGCTCCAGGACTTGAACCAGGGATGATTCAGCGACGATTTAATGTGATTAGTCTTAGTGACTCAAAGCAGCACCGTCGCACCGAACTCCGTGACTCACCGTGTTGATTCCTGTTTTGCTTGTTTTTTGCATATGCCTGACGCACGACCGTCACGACCACGTACGATTGCCATATGATTTCACATCTAGCAAACCAGCCCAGCCTCATCATCATCATCAGGCTATCACAAGTCACAAACTCGTCACACACTGTCTCACACTCTCACACTGTACAAATGAACAATGACAAGTCAACGAGTCAACATGAGTCAACAACAATGCATGTCAACAGCAAAATTGAATCGTCCGTCACCTCATACACACACAAACACTGACACTGTTTCAGCAACAATACATAGACTAGTTATTCCATTAAACATATCGCAAATCATCAATCATCAACCGTACTATACCGGTATACAGTATACAACCACACTCTGCAAAGCTGCAATTTGTGAGCGCTGCGAAACACACGAAGCAACATTATCATGGTGTGACGGGCGCGACATGACCGCGATATGTTTACTTTACTTTACGTGCTTGCCCAACCTGAGCAGTCCGCTGCGAGACCGCTTTTCAGCAGTCGTTGCTCATACTCTTTGACGGTCGATTGCTGCAAAGGTCTGTTGAGTGGATCAGCGATGATGTTTGGTTTCCCGTCGGCGACGTCGAACCACGGGATCGTGATGTACCTCGAAGTCAACTGAAACACGAAAACATCAGGGTCACTATCACGGACATCGGGAGCCATGTTGATTTACATGGCTTGCTATTCCCAAGCATTGGACAGCCGTGATACTCTTGCTTGGGGTCACCGAAGATCTCAAAAATCTTTTCGATTCTCATGGCACCGGTCACATCCGAGCCAACGAGCGCCTCGATGCTGTCTGGAAGCGACGACATAGCCGTAGCCCGCACGCGGAGGGAAGAGACTGAAAAGACTTGTCAGGTCAGTCTCGCGTAGACTACGGATCAGCCGAAAATTTGCTGCCAGGGGTTTAGCAACTCCAAAGCACCCGAGATCCGAGATCACATGATCGTGACAATGTGCACCTGAATGGGCAGTGGCGGGCAGTGGGCTACACAACAGCCAGCAACAAAGCTCCCGCACGAAGCTTGACTCATTGACTCATGGTACTTTCTTATGCTGTCGTGAAATCCGTGTGCAAGGCAGGGCAGATATGTGTCATGCAGTACGGTGCAGCAGCACTGTCCACGTCCAGTCCACAGCCCATGGCATAGCAAGTTCGCGTGACAGATAACACACTGCAGTGCTGGCTTTGACTACTGGAAGAACTGAGTGCTGTGGCCGGCAGTAGACGAAAACAACGACAGCCAAGCGCCAGGCAATAGACGCCGCAGATGCCGCAGGCCGCAGCCTGTCCCAGACAAGCCACGGCCCCAACGCACACATCAACAAACTGAACAAAGAACAATCGTGACAATCGTGATAACTATGGATTTGGCTGTGTGGCTTCAGTTAGCAGCTAGCTGTAAGAAAAGGAATCAATTTCGGCAAGCACGACCACTACGGCCTTTACAGCTCCAATCTTCTAAGTATCAGTGATATGAGCACCTCCCAACGCCACTTTGCAGCCGGAGAGAAAGAGTGGGCTGTGGTCGGCCTTGGCAGAGCACTTTAATGTCTTAGCATTCTGTTCTGTTATTGCGGCATCCACTGCCATGTCAAACCAAATCAGACATGCTCTGCATGACGTTACAGGGTTCTTACATGGTGACATGGTAGTGACGACATGATGACATGTAGCGCATGGCCCATGGCCCATGGAACATGAAACAATGCAAATGGAACGGGGTCTGTTGTCACATGTTGTCTGTTGTGGCTTTGTCCATGGTTCCTTGGGCAATCAGCGCAAAAAAGAAGACAGTCGCAGAGCCAGAGGTGAAACTGTGCCCACTGCCTCTACGTGCGCAGCATCACGTCACCACACCCTCATCAGGCTCATCAGGAGCACACACGTCACGTAGCTGTCGCTGACAGTCCAGTCCACTCTGAATCTGTTTCGTTCCGACTCCACACGAGTCATTCTCCAGGTCCTGGCCGCGATTTGCACCTGTGGCGCTTCCTCACAGGCTCAGCGCCACCGCCGCCGCCCTGGCTGCGCGCCCTTGGGTTCTGTAGCATGGCCGCCCTCCTCACCGACTCGTTGAAGAGCGATACTTCTGCCACAATCCTGTTTGAGGCACAGGCACAGGTGTCATACACGGATACGCAGCCAACGCACAGCTCAACTTTACTTTCCTTCATTTTACTACATGTGCGTCCTTGAATCACGAACACACACACCGAGACACTGACCCAAACTCATCACATCAGAATCATCAGCCACGGATGCAGGTCGCATGCCACCTACTGGACCAACAAGGACGCACGAGTCTAAGTCACAAGTACACGAGTAAGTCGTACAGTCACAGCCACAGCCAAACCCGCCAACCCCTCCCCCCCCCCAGTACACACCGACGCACACGTCCGTGCACCCGTACTCCCACACAATTTCCACACCCACACACACACACACACACACAGCACACACACACACACAGACACAGTACCCGCACACCGCGCGCACACACACGCAGGCAGATGCACACCGCAGGCACAGACAGAGACCGAGACACAAACAGAGACCGAGAGACAGACACGCAGACGGACCCAAGGACGTATGGATGGACGCGGACTCATAGACAGAAGCACAAACAAACAGACAGACTGACACGCGCAACGCACATGCACATTCACATGCACATGTAATCGTTCCCATGCGGCGGTCCTGTCTGTCTCTGAAGTCTGGATCCAGCACGAAGCACCATGCAAATGGATGATGTAGGTGCACATGACGTTCATGGAGTTCCCTGCCTGATTGATGACGGACCTTGCCTTCCGTGCCTGACTGGGGGCAGCTCGACGTCTAAGCTCAACGACTCAACGACTCACTGGCACACTGGCTATGCGGCAGGCGTGCTAGTAGCTCATGCTGCAACTGCAACTTGATGCAACATGCAACCTCATTTGACTCATTTGCGACCTGAGCTGATCGTTCAGACAGGTCTCTGTCTTGTTCCGCTCTAGGTGGAAGCTGCAAAGCTTGACACCGCCATTCTTGAAAGCCTTCAACTGGTGCGGGTGCACCGGAAACGCTTGTGCAACCAGCGCTTCTGTTGGGAACATCCACCTCTTGCACGAACGCTCTTCTGCATACTCGATGTCGCTGAAATACTGCGGAGTATCTGCTGAGGTGCTCCGGCTGTGCTTTGGAACGTCATCCAGCCACAGCCTCCGGGCGAGTCCAAAACGACTGCAGCACGACCCGGGTGGAACGGCGGGGGAAGCCTTTAAAAAACTCAAAGCCAGCCCAAACAAAGCCACACGCCATGTGCAAAGGAGCAGCAAACCCAAGTTTCTTATCAGCGTCTGCAAAGCACCACCAGAACTCTTCATGCCACGCCCGGCACGAGCGTTCTGGTTGAGCTGGAATGCTTCACCGGGGAAGTTGAAAACAATCCTCTTTCACGCAAACTCTGAGCCTGTAAACGTCGGTCGTAACATGGTTATTCCATGCACTCAAAGCTACATGTCCAAAAGCTACCAAACTGTTCAATCAAAATAAGGGTACGAGTACAAACACAAAATTTGATCACCCCGCCCAAATGCGTGTTGCACCTGAGCACTCGTATTTGCATCAACAACAGTACGAGTACGTTTTGCAGTAGCGGACCTAAGTAGCTAAAGGTTTTATGGCGTGTTGCCATCTTGCTAGGCTCAACTGTACACTACGCGACCACTCCATCCACAAGCTAGGGTCAGCTTGAGACGAAATGTTTCTTGACAGACGCAAGAGGACGCCATTCATGCGGGCTCATGCGCATGCTGCGCCCCACATGTGCTTTCTCTTCAAGATAGCACTCTGAAGATTGTCACGGCCTAGTTACCGTGAGGAAGCTCACACTCCCCTGCGGGTTCAGGCTGCTCCACAGCCATCGAAGTTGATTCGGAATAATCAAGATTGACAGCAAAATGCTGTGTTGCACGTGATGCACAAATGCATCGCTGCGGCATTCAAGAACACTGGCCCCCACATCCGTTCAAGCTCAAGTAGTCTATCTACAATCATCCGTCAACGAAGTGTTCCCGAAGGCTCACGCCGCTGACTATGTACAAAGATGACCAATGCATCTGCATCATGAGCATATCTCAAGCGGGTTGCCAGCATCACAAGAAAGTGCTGATTCGTTCATTTCTGTTTGCGATTGCCTCCGAAGCATCGCCCACATGGCTGATAGCCACGTTCCTTGGCCTCTGCTAAGCCAAGTCGCAGGATCTCATCAGCGTTGTTCAAGCATGTGCATCCGCGCTTCGCATGGTAAGCTTTGCCTCGCCTTGCAGTGCAATAAACATGCAACTCTGGCGTATGCACTGGCACATCGCCCACACGTCCACTGTGGGATGCAACTTGCAACGGTACACCTGATGATGACGCTGATGCACCCTCACGTGCATGGTGCTCTGCCCACATCATGCGGTCATAGTCCATTTCATTGATGACTCCTTGCAAGCGATCGGTCTCATGCCTTTCTGTCACAAGCAAGAATCTCAACTTGCGTAGCTGCATCATGAGCATCAAGCACACAAGCGAAGGCACACCGCAAAGGGTTGCGGTGATCACACTCCAACGCCCATACTCTGGCACAGACGTGCTCGGCTCGGCACTGGTGGTCCTATACGCGCTTGCATCGTCCCTGCGGCGATCGGCCCGCAGCCGCTCAAGGCTCAGCATGACACTCAACAGAGACACGAGGATGACCAAACCGGTCACCCAAACGCTGAACCATCTTGCCTCTGGCTCTGTCTGAACACTCACATCACGCCTCGTGCCACTTGCATCTGCACCTGCAATCAAGCTCACCATCATCAAAACAAGATTGCTGTTGCTCAAACCATTGGTCTTCAGCGACTTGTTGATCAATCGCCGGACACGGGCTGTGTCCTTGCAGTGTTGCAACGACTCGACCAACTGATCATAGTCGCCACGGCCTACCTCTTGGATGCAATCACCGGCACAGTCAACGAAGTCATGCATGCAAAGCAATGCTCTCAAGCGACTCCCAGTTGCCGGGACCTTGGTTCCAAGATCTGACGGGTTCCATCGCCCGTCGACTGAGCCAACTTTCAGTGTACCATCCGCGGTCTTCTCCTGCACCCAGAGGAACCTTCCATCAAGATGCCTGATCTTTGATACGCCCTGCTTCAAAGATATCTGGCGACAGCTTGCATTATCAGTCCTCATCAAAAGATCTACCGGTAGTTCAAGCAGGTATTCAAGAACTCTTTTCAAGTAGATGCCGTCGCAGGCCGCGGACACCAAGGCGTAAAATTCGCTTTCAGTGGAACTGAGGCTTACGCAGCGTTGGCTCTTACA
This sequence comes from Symbiodinium sp. CCMP2592, assembly GCA_905221615.1. Taxonomy (NCBI): domain Eukaryota; class Dinophyceae; order Suessiales; family Symbiodiniaceae; genus Symbiodinium; species Symbiodinium sp. CCMP2592. The sequence continues at coordinate 332,061 of CAJNDT010006222.1, forward strand.
CGAAGTATAGACGCAGCAGCTGTTCAAAAAGAACGAGCTGCTGCTCATGCTGCGGCGATTCTGCTTGTTGCCGCTCCAGTCTGCATCACAGAACACCTCCAGCAGCACTCCATCATGCGCTCCACCAGGATCGGAAGGCTCAAGAATGCTAAGCTTGTCACCTCGGGCATGCACCTTGCTTGCGTAACCTGTGGTGCACGCCAAGTACGATGCCAACCTCTGACCCGAACTCCAAGTTTGCATTGTCGGCTCTCGGAGCTTCTGAGACAGAATCCTCACTGTGAAGGCAACGTCGGGTCGATCCTGGGACACATACATTGCAATCCCGATTGCGCTGCGAAAGCGCGCAGCCTTCGCACTGTCCAGCAGCTTGCTGGTGTCGGGCACCAAGATGTCCTTTGTGCACGGTGTCGGCACTTTTGTGCAGTGGCACTTCAAGAAGATTGCACATGTTCACTGCATGATCAGACAATGGCTTGATCAAGATACCATCTTCAAGAAGAACGTGCTCCCTTTTAAGAAACTTAAAGGAATCCCCGGGCTTGCATGCAACCTCATACGACAGCTCAAAAGTGCTTTCAAGACTGGGAACCAGTTGCTGCAAGATCCACCTCACATACCCAACAAGGCAGAGGTCGTCGACGTGGATCACACCCGGATTGGAGCGATCTTTCGCATCCTTCAGCTTGTACAAGGAAGGGCACTCAGCACACACAGACAACTGGTGCTTCTCGCGGATGTATTCCATGATGAACGAATGCCACCTGGCCGTTCCGTCTCTCTGCCCTGGCAGCATCTTGAGGAACCGCATCCTTTTAGGAAAACCCGGAATCTTGGCCAGCATGGGACGCTCCTGTGGGACACAAAGAAAAGCATCTTTTATGTCAAGAGCCACGACGCCTATGGGATCATCGTCTGTGGCTGCACCTTCCTGACGCCTGTTCATCTCGCAAAACAGCCATGGCAGAAGTTTCGTGGTGAGCGACGACGTCGCCGGGGCATACAAACCTTCCCGGTCACGCTCCATCCACTTGTATTCCCTTGCAACCAAGCGTGATCTACGAAAGAACATCATGCGCCCATGCCGTTTCTTTTGCCTCCACGTTCTCACGAACTTCGTGGAGAGCTCCTTGTAACCACTGAGATCAAAGCTGTCTCCGACTTCCTCCAAGACTTGTTTTCCAAGAAGTCGCTTCACCTCAAAAGTGTCTGCCACGTAATCCAAGGCTGACAACTCCTCGTCACTGAGGCTTGGGATCTCCTCGAACCATAGAAGGTCTTCATCTTCAAGAAGCTTTGCCTCTTCAGCGGTAAGGCTTGGATCAAGCTCTGCATCGGCATCTTCTCCAAGCTGCACATACTGTGCTGCATCTTCCCATTCTGCGGCGGACTCCAAAACTTCATCATTGATTGGGAAGTCCTCACGGCCTACTCGGGCGATCCGCTGAAACTTTGCTGCATGGGACTCATCTGGCTCTGCCTCAGCCTGTCGACCTGTGCTGGCACCTGCTCGAACACTTTCTACCACCTCAGCAAGCATGGTGCTGTCATCAAACACAGGCTGAGTGGGCAAGGCTTCTGGAGAGGAAGACGAAGATGAATCAGAGGATGTCGGTGGGTCGGTCCCCATGACTTCCATTGGTGACTCATTCACCGCAGCATGCGCAGGAGGAGGAGGTCTCACACTCGCTGGCACACTGCCTGGGACACTCGCACTCCCTCTGTCGTGACGATCAAGAAGCAATGTGGCTCTGGAGGATGGTGCAGGGTTCGGTGGCTGGCTGCTAAGCGGAGGCATCCCCGCCATCCCCGCCACACTCGGCATTCCTGATGCAACTGCCTGCGCCTCATCACCTCTGGCACCTGACACATCAACTTGCGCACTCTGCTGCTGTTCAAACACCTCATCAGCGTCCTCGGCCGGCTTTGGAACACGATTCCGTGGCTGTGGGAAAATTTTCGCTCCAAGAACTCCCAACTGGTAATTCCAAGGGAAACCCTTTCCTTCCAAAATCAAGTTCACTTCATCCGACCAAGGCTTGGCATTGCGTCTGATGGATCGTGTCAGCCAGACGCCCTGGGCATTCATCAAGATATACATATTGTTTGTTGTAGTTTTCGACAAGAATACTGCCCTATGCCATTTTCGATCCCCTTTAGATTTTCCACGCCTAAAACCCCAAACCGGTTCTCCGAAGCAGGCGAGCTTGGATGCAAAACGGTAACCAGTGGCACGCTCGAATGCCGTTGCTCCGCCTTTCACTCCGAACCTGTTCAAGATGTAACTTGCGTGAACATAGCTCCATGCCATCAAAGGGTGATCTGCACTGATGGTTTCAGCACTCAAGTTGTACTTGACTCTCACCTGATCAAGCAAGACATTGGAGAGACCTCTCACCAAGTCTATGGCCTTCTCCACATAGCCTTTTGATGCATGCGAGTGCACCGGCGCATCACGGATCATGGTTTTGAACCCGAGCTTGGTCCGAACATTGACCACAAGACTTTGAAGAGCCAACGTGGAGGGCTCATTGTCACAGCAAAGGAAAATGCTGTTGTGGCCTAAGCCTTGCACGAACCTTGTAAGCTCGATTGCACTGAACTTCAGATCCTCGCGCCCCTTGCTTGCAACAGGAAGCCCTAGCACACTGCCGGTGCTGGTGTCATGTGCAACCAGAACGGTCAACTTAGCTGCATTGCCCTGGCCCTCGGCACCTGACACACTGGTGAAGGCATAATCGAAGCTAATGATCGGGACCTCAGTGTCGGCACTCCCCGGCAGTGATTCATGCCGGTCCTCAACACCACGCATGGCCATGCAGTGATCGCACCATGGCCGGAATGGCCAATGGGTCAGCTCATGCAACTGCCTCTCGGCTTCTGTTGGGGCCTTGGTGACGGACTGCCCTTTCGGCTCACGCGTACTGTCATCTCCGACTGTCTGAGCAACTTCGGCACTCAGGGCCAATTGCTGCTTGTCAAGGTAACCCCTCAAGCGATCAAGGCAACGCTGCTTGCTCCCTGAAACGGATATCCCAGCCGACTTGCATGCCGTACGAATCACACTCAATGTGCTCTGCAGGGAAAGCTCAACGCCTTCAAACACAAGAATGTCACTGCTGCTTCCTGGCACTGGCGCCTCGCCTGTGACGCCCTCGGCATCTGGCAACACCTCCACATCCCTGTGGACCTGAGGCACACCTGGCATCGCCTCCACCAACTGTGGAGCAGAAGTGTCCTGCATGTCGGCTTCGGAAGGCTCGTAATCTGCAAGCTCATCAGCATCTGGGTCTCCAGGTTGCGGGCCAGACCAATCAATGTGCCCTTGCGTTGATCTGTGAGGTTCCACTCCAAACTCGGACAACTCTTCACGTGACGAAGAGAGGATGCATACTACATCACTTTCTCCGTGCGGTAAAATGGCCGCAAGCTCTCGCAACTCACCCCAGTGCACGCAATGCTCAAGCAAAATCCAGGCATTATGATCAGGTGTGCACGGCTTGACCAAAGTGGTTCTGCAGGGCCACCCCACTGGCGCAATGATCGACGGATCAATGTAGTGAGTGCTCCTGCCACGAAAGTACAAGTTTCCCGTGCCTGACATTTGCCATCCAAAATTCGCATCGGCCATTTCATTGCAAACTGATGCTTGGACAAACATCACATGCCCTGCTGGACTCAAGGATTCTTGGCCAACCCTGAAAATGCTTGCTCGAACGCACAAGGAATTTCCTTTGAAAGAAATCGGAACCCTCACACCGCTGTCATGCTCAAGAGCCATGTCTGGCTGTCTGACGGGCCACCAACCTGCTTTCATGAGCTTGCCCTTGCACAAGAGAGGCTGAGTCACTGGGGCGATCGCACAAACTTCTCGCCACACCACATGTTCCCCTGTGCTGCTCTCAACGACAAACTCAACTTCACGAAGGTCGTTCACAGCAAGCGGCTCGCCTTGCGCATCACGCAGTTGCAAGTTGTGAGGACCGTGGTCGAAACCATGTTGTGCATACTCAAGAGGCAAGCAACTCATGTCTGCACCTGAATCCAAAATCACATCCAGGGCATCGTCAGCTGAGGGCAACTCTTGGATTGTCTGAACAGCATACACAAAGCCTTTGTTGGGCTCCAAGCGCTTGAGAGTGCTGAGCTCATGCACAGAAACTCCGTGCTCCCACGATCCTGAATCATCATCGGCCGAAATGTCAAATTGGGACACCTGTGGCACTGTGCTCTGATCTGCTGCTGGCGCAGCCTGGGACACCTGTGGCACTGTGCTCTGATCAAAATAAAATGGACCTGCTGGGACTGAACTGCCTCGGGATTCCGAGCTGACTGCATCGCTACTCTCAAGAACGCGCACTGGCTCTGCACTGTTCAAACATGAACCTTCCAGCATTCGGACAATCTCAAGAAATTCTGGTGACAAAATGTCGCTGCTGCACGCCTGGCCGATCGCAACCTGGCCACTGGGACCTGCTGGGCTCTGAACTGCCTTGGGATTCCGAGCTGACTGCATGGCACATGTGACAGCACGAACATGCCCTCCAATGAACCAGTCAGCGGGCGCACTCAAGTCAAACACCTGAACTCGCCGCACTGTTCCACTCGTGCTGGCCGCTCCACCTGATGTCGTGATGGTGGGTGCCTCGCTCGCTGCACTTGAAGGGTTTACCTCTGCAACCTGATGCACGCCTTTGCCTTTGCCTTTGCCATGCAGCAGCCAACAATCCTTGGCAAGATGTCCAACCTTATGGCAGTGATGGCACTTTCGCGTCTCCTTTTGTGCTTTGCCTCCCTTTCCTTTGCCGCCTTTCGGCTGGTTGGCATTCTGAGACTTGCCTCCACCGCCACCGGGATTCGGTTTCCCGCCATTGGGCTTGCCGCCCTTTCCACCTTTGTCTTTTCCACCCTTTCCACGACCATCGCCCTTGCCGCCTTTAGGTTTCCCCTTAGCGACCCTATCTACATCCATGGGTACGGGATCACTGGCACTATGGTCACCCGAGGGGCCTATTCCTAAGCTTTGCTGCACTTTGGACGCCGACCAATTGCTGGTCGTCACTTCATATGTCAGAATGAACTGCTTGACCTGCTCATAGCTGGTGTCACTTTTCATCTGAAGCTGAATGTGGTTTCTCAAGTGCGCCGGCAAAACCCGAAGTAAAGTCCCGAGGAGAATATCTGGATTCACAGCCACTCCTGAGACCCTTTCATACTCCTGGGCAAGGCGATCCAAACCGTCAACCTGCTCCCTGGTCGTTTTGCTTTTCACAAACGGGGGAAATGACATGATGGCATTCAGCAGTGCAAGTCCTCGCACTTTCGATCGCGGTGCGTAGATGTTGACCAGCTGCCGCCAAGTCTCATAGCCGTTGCGGTTCGGCACTTGTCGCAACAACATCTTCGGCTTGTGCTGCAGCAGACTGCTAAGTATCGCATACAAGCGGCGCGACCGCTCTGCAGTTTCAGCTGGCATGGTGGGGTTCTCTACATCAAGATTTGACTCGACTGTCTGAAGCTCAATCTCATACTGAGGGTCGGCGAAGATAAGCCAAGCCTTAAAGGCATGTGCCCAATCAAGCCACGACCCCAAGTCACTGTCATGCGAAGTGCTTCCAAAACATGCGGGCCTATTCAAGATGCGGTTTGCATCACTAAAGCCCTGTGTCCCTGAACTCCTGCTCGGGGACGCTGCACTCGCTACACCTGCCGCTGCAAGAACAGCCTGACTTTGGCCTTGCATTGTCTGCAGGATCTGCTGAAACTGAGCAACATCAAGTACTACCTGATTTGGCACTGAACCACCTGCCGATGGCGAAAACGGATTCGTGCTCATCTGAGGAAGCTGCGGTCCAACTGATGGTCCTCCACTCCCTGAGGCTGGAGGCCCTGTCGGTCCCTCACCACCAAGATCATCATCATCTAAATCAGCCATTGTTTCAACAATCAGTCAAGGTCAATCACACTGCGGCTTCCACTCTGCAATGAATTTGCACTTGGTTGATTGGGCTCTAAATCAATAACAGCAGAAGAAGATAATTGCAGGCACTGGAACACTCCACGCTCAGGCTCACGCAATTCAATCGGCTCTGCTGGCGAATCTTTCAACTCCTGAAAACCTCGAGAGGAACTTGTCTGCTCAAACAGCTCTAGGTCCCTGTCAAACGCAGAATGCTCTTCAGTCGGGTGCACGCAACTTTCAACAACACCGTCTGGTATGGCAAACTCTGCGGTGTCTGCTGCACAAAACCCAATGTAAGCTTCTCGAAGATCGCGATCCTTTAAGCACTTAAGGGCAAAACAATGCAGTTCAGAAATTGTGTGAAGTCGCTCAAGCTTAGTATCTAAAGCCTCCTGAAACCCGTGAAGAATCTTGCACCAACCTGCGCGCGTGCGGCCTTCTGGGCAGGGCCGCTGCAACAGTTGTTCAAGATAGAGCTGTCTGATCCGCTCTCGCAATGCTTCAGCAGAAGCTTCACTCGCCGCCGTGATTGCCACTCGGCTTGTTCAAGCAGGATATGGCTCGTCCGGTCAAGAGCCGGGATTGCGATCCTACCTAACTTCACCGAAGACGAAAAGTCAAAGAGGATTTCAAAGCCTGGGCCCCTGGACACCTAAAGTGACGGAAACCCACAAGCGTGTTTCCGAAGCACTGGTCAGCCAGTGCTCCGCTACCATGAAAACAATCCTCTTTCACGCAAACTCTGAGCCTGTAAACGTCGGTCGTAACATGGTTATTCCATGCACTCAAAGCTACATGTCCAAAAGCTACCAAACTGTTCAATCAAAATAAGGGTACGAGTACAAACACAAAATTTGATCAGAAGTTCTCACGGTAGGCATGCAAATTCTCAAGTTCGTAGACGTTCAAGGAATTGAGGAAAGGCTCTGCATTGTGCGGGTCCTCCTTGTCTAGCAAGTCCTGTCGCTCTATTAGTTTCATATGAACTGACAAACAATCACTAACAGACTAACAAAGGACTGACTGACAGACTGACAACCACTTGACTTCCAGCACGATGGTCATAGAGTCACGGGCAAAGCTAGGCATGCACATGCTGGCATGCAAGCGTGGTCACAGAGTCACAGGCTAAGCTGGCACATGCTGGCCTGCATGTGTGCTGACATGGCCAAGAAGGAATCACGCACTTGCAGATATGGCGAAGAATTAGGCAAATAAATAATCATGCATTTGCAGACATGTCATGATGATGTCATGTGCAGAAACAGTGGGAAGACAATCCAGCGCCCAGCGCGGTCACAAGTCATGAATGTCGCTACACGGATGCTCTGCTCTGCAATGCAATGCAAACATGCAAACGTTCAAACTCTACCAAGAACCATGAATAATAAACGTGGCTGCAAGCAGATTCCTGCACCTTTGAAAGCCGGTCGCTGCCATAGTGCTCCACCAATGCGGCCAGTGTCTCTCTCCTGGCGTCCTGATCCTTGCCGTCGCGGATGTGATGCATCGAGAGTTTGCGTTCCTGTGCCCATCTAAGTTCCTGCTCGTACTCGTCTGGCAAGACACCGTCTTTGTACTGGTGCTGAAACCAGAACTCGCGGAACGACATGGTCATGGACTCCGAAAAGAATCGACGTTGGAACCTAGCCAACGGACTTATCTCCGCCAGTCGGGCTCCCTTGTGACGAAGACGATGATACTTGCGCAATCGCGTGCACGGCCACCTGGATTCTTTGATCTCGACACTCTGTCACTCTCCGTGCCACTCTGTCTCTCTCTCTCTTTCTCTCTCTCTCTCTCTCTCTCTCTCTCTCTCTCTTTCTCTCTCTCTCTCTCTCTTTCTCTCTCTTGCGAGATTCAAGCAAGGGCCAGCTAGAGACACACTGCCCACTGCCTTGTTTCATGTCGCCCACAGCTGAGCTTCGTACCCGTACGCCGTGGGGTCCATCAGCACATGTTCGATGATGTAAAGGTC